>VZSV01000109.1:1732211-1756131 GCA_013398735.1 Nothocercus julius | reverse complement strand
TGGGGCCGCCGCCATGGAGGGGGTGCTCTACAAGTGGACCAACTACCTGAGCGGTGAGTTGTTGTCCGGCCTTAGCCCCAGCGTTCCGGGGGGGCGGTTTCCCGTAGCGGAGTGAATTTTGAGAAGTTAGAGCTGCTACGGTGGTGAATTTATATTTATAAATATATTTATTTTACGTGTGAATGCATGCGTCTTATATATTTATTTTATACGTATTATATATATACATATATACACAAATCTGTGCATTTCTTACCGAGGTCAGGCCAGCGCCGGCCTGGCGGGAGAGCCGTACGTTTTCACCCCCGAAGTGCCACCGCCTGCCCAGCCGCGCGCGGCCAGGTGGGGCCTGGCCCGGGGCTTCCTGCCCTTGTCATTTATTTCTCTCCCGCTGCGTTACCGAGCTCTCTGGGACGTGCGACCCACGGTACTCGAGCTCTGCAGGGCTCGGAACAACAGCTTTTACTGGGGAGGTTCTTGTATGTTTTGTGCCTCCTTTTATTTTTGTTGGTTGGGTTTCTTTGGTTCCTGTTTTTTTTCTTTTTCTAATGAACATAGGTCATACTCTCCAGCAAACTTTTCTTTGTGCATCCCTGTGAAACTGCCGGCTTTGTTGCCTTTCTGTGGGATTGTTTCTGCATGTGTTGGGGAGATCCCAGGCCTCTCAGAACTGGAGGTATCAACATTAAGCCACACGTGGGTGATTTGAGCGAAGGCTCACGCAAGGATGAAATAAAATACAGGGCCTGCCCTGCTAGCTGCAGGCTTGATGTTTTTCAGGTCCTCCTGTTCCGGCAGGTTCCCGCCCTGGGAACGTGAACGTGGAGGTGCCACAAGGTTGGCCAAGGAGGGGATGCCAGGGTCACTGTGGGATTTCGAGCGCCCGGCGCCGCAGGAGGGAGTCGGGGCAGCCCTTATAATGGGTGAAGGCCTCTGCCCTGGGCTGAAACCATGCAGAACCCCGTGGTCAGAAGAATAAGCGTGACCTTAATGTTGCCTGGGGGAAATCCCCCTCTTGCAATACTTTTAAGAGGGGCGCCTCCTGGCTGGATTTTATTTTTTTTATTCCCAGGGAACTCAGTTCAGCTGTAGCTGTATTTTTAGTTTGGGTATTAACATTGAGTAGAGAAAGAGCAAAAACTAAGCTGAAGTGCAGGCAGGACATTAGTGTGTGTGACTAGAGGTGGCAGGGGGGCAGACATAATGCACGAGGTGGGATTTATTGGTGCAGTAGAAGGTTGCTGCAACCCCCCCCCCTTTTTTTTTTTTTCCTCCTCAGATCAGCTGCACATGCAACATCATCTCTTTCCTCCTTTACAGGATAAATTCTTATCTTGGGCTATAGGAGGCCAGCCCAAGGTTGGAGGAGGCCCAGTTGTGTTTTGGAGAACAGCAGTTTGCTTCTCAGTGAGCTAAGCCTGCTTGCGTGCGCTTTCTTTTGGCATGTAGTGAAGAGGAATGTGAAGACTTCCTGCCCCAAAGCCATTAAGTTGTACGTTTGTGCAGTACTGCAGAAAAAAACCCCCAAATATTAGAATATGGGGTTCATGCTATCAGTAACACAGAGTTATAGGATGAAACTGGATGGGACTAGGGGATGAAATGGAAACCAGAGGCAAGGTGAGGGTTCAGCAGACCTTCCGTGACTGTTGTTTCTGTCTGTTCTGCTACCGGTCCGCTTTGTCTCACGCAGGGTTAACTAATTGGGTGTAAATGATACCTGCAGAAAGTAAGTAAAATAGGAGTCCTCTCTGTCCATCCGTGTATACTCCTACGCTTGTGATACCATGAGCCCAAAAGGTATGCGAGGACATCTCCTCCTTGTAATACAGAACACGCCTTCATTTCACATTGCTGGAGTTTAGGTATGACAGCCACCAGAACAACAGCCTTAAAACTACTGAAAAGAGCTCCTCTTACTACCTAAAGAGGAGTCACTGGTGTCTGTTGGTACTTGCAACTTCTCTGGGGATTTTTTTCTTATAACTGGTGCCATCATCAACACCACAGAGGCAAAGTCCCTATGGGAGAATTTCCTCACAGCCCTGAGGCAGGAGCTGCCTTTGTGCAGCTTGCAGAGCTGTTGTCAGCAAGAAAGCTTCAGGTGTGGGAAAGGAGTTGCGTTGTCCATGGGCAAAGGTCAGAAAGCTCAGCTTGATTGCAAACAACTGCACGATAGCTTAGCTTGCCTTACTGCTCAAACAAGTTACCTTGTTTAATAATAAATATACTTGCTTGCTTTGTGTTGATTGGGATAAACTGTGTTAGTATTATTTCCTTGCTTCAGATAGGAAGAGATGACTTTGCCTTTGTACTGAGATGGAGCAGGGCGCTGCTGTGTGTAGCTGGGTCCCCTTGTCCTGGCATTGATCCCCTGCTGACACTGTAGTTTCTGCATGCGGGTGTCCCAAAGCTGTCTTTGAAATCTCTGAATTTAGAGAGGTTAGGTGAGGTTTCTTTGCTCTAATAAACACACCAGGTAAGCCTGAGTTTTTAAATGAGACTAAAAAAAATATTAAGTTCAAGTCATGTGTGGCAGCTTTGGCTGTGATACGTGTGCTCATTGGTCTAGCCTGCCGCTTGGCATCTTGTGCTTGCAGTAAATAAATCTTCTGAGACTGCTCCTGTCTCTGCTTTCCCTGCTGAATGGCCTAAAACCATAGGGGAACAGAAACTCTATGAGCACAGTTATCTAAAGTAGTAATTGTGATAGCACTTGGGTAAATGTATCATGTCTCTGCAAGCTTCAGTTAATGAATCCTCTCAGCCGTGAGAGCTGGGCATGCTGAACAGTGAAGGCAGGCAAGGTAGGTGGGCACAGCTGAGCCCACAGCCAAGGTCAGTAATTTGACCTTAAATTTAAAGTTCCTGTGTTTCATTCTTTGCCAAAGCTCCGCATGTGACACGAGCATCCAGGACATCACCTGCACCTTCCCTGTTTTTCTGCAGTAAGTTGGTTCCGAGCCTTGGTACTCACTGAACGTGAGGTATTGTGGCAGAAGCAGCATCAAAGCTGACTGAAAATGGTTGTATTGCAACATTTGCATTTTGTGGACTGGTGGATGCAAACTGCAGAGCAGGGAAAGGGGGAGAGTGGACATAAATTGCATGTGAAGGCTGCTGCTTGTTTTTTTGAAATTGGGCTGTTTTATTGCATTTACTCCGATTTAAAAACAAAACAAAACAAAAAAAAACCACTAGCCTTCAGAAGTTAACTTGTTAAAAATATGAGACGTTGATTTCTCACAAGTTCATAGAAATTGTCACTTACCACAAAGGAAAAAAGAGAATGGAGTTGGGAAGCACCTTTACTTATGTGTCCAGTAGGTGGGCACTTTCAGGGTTTGATGTTGTTTTTGTTTGCTTTCCCCTCCTACTGAAATTCACTTAAGCTCAGATCTTCAGCATGAGACCCAGTTTACCTGTGCTAACTGGCCACAGGCAGGAATCCAGCTGCAGTCAGGAAGGAAGGAATGTGTCAGGTCTTGGCTTGGGAATTAAAGGCGGCTTAGTCATTAGAGATGGAAAATTACCGACAGCATCCACTGAACTGCCTCCTGTGCTGTATATGATCGGTGAAATGGTTTTGATGGCTTGTCGCAAGGCTAAGCCTTTCCTGGCATGTAAATATTCCCTTTCTTAATTGGACTGAGTAGCTACAACTTTAACTTAATTCCTCTTCCTTGAAGCATTGCAGCCTCACATTCATGTGGTCACTAGTTACACTGCATCATAGCACATACCAGTGTTGGCTCTTCCCATATTCATGAATCTTTTGTTGCCATGTTATTGCTGCACTCTGAATTCCTTTCATTTTATTTAAAAAGCCCAGTGCCAACACCAAGCAGTAAAGCTGAGGCTGCATATAAGGCTTTAAGTTACTGTTGTCTCTCAATGATTCAGAATTGCTTAACAAACTTGGAGGAGGCTAAGGAAAGGACGTTAGCTTTTATAGATTTATTCTGCATGTACGTGCTAATACGGTTTAGAGTGACTCTATTTCCGGTGCTGAATTTAAGAAATCTGGCCTGTTAGAGTGGGAAACTCAGCTTGTAGCTGAGTTCAAGCTCTGAAAATAAGGTCCTCTGTGCTTCCAGAAAAGGAAGCTGTCTTTGAAACTTTGCACTTAGATAAATATTTGATTCTTGGAGAGCTCTTGTTTACGATCATTTTCTCTTCTTCTTAGCCCTCTGGGTTTAGTCCAGGTTCTGATGACACAACAGAGCAGACAGGCCTTGCGGGGCTGGACCTCCTGGGTGAGGTGCCTGCCCTTGCAGAGCTGTGGCCAGTGCTCCCGGTGGTAGCTGCCCTGAGAGCGGGCGCTGCTGAGGTGGCCTCTGGGGTCTCACCCAGGCTCTTCCACCACGAGTCAGTTCCTCCCTTCACGTTTTGCATAATTATGTTTGTGTGGTTTGACCTTTGTTTTCACCTCTCTTCCGCCTCCCTTTTTTTTTTTTTTGAATGCAGCAATTTTCTTTTGTCTAACCTTTTGGACTTCAGTGGTGGAGCAGGTTTGATGAGGCTGCAGGAATTGGAAGCGCTGTCCCCTGTCTCCTTGCGCAGGGGAGGCTGCTGGAGCGATGCCGTGTAGCCTGCGCAGCTCTGCGGCACCGGTGCCCCTGCAGGCTGCCTTTACCTGCCTGCACCAGAGACCCAGGGCTTGATCACAGGAATAGTGGGGCCGAACAGCATCGAAAGGTGGGGCAGAGTGATGGTGGAGAGGTGCCATCCTGTGTGTTTAGGTAAATTTGTGCCATTGATGCTGTCTAGCCTGAGACTGCCTGTCAGGAATAGGAGCTGCTAGTTTGCTCAGCCTCAGCAGGAAGAAAAGGAGGAATTCTCAAGAGGTGAGTGTTTTGTTGTACACAGTGGCCTGCATTAGTGCTTCTTGAACAGTGACCCGAGTTACTGAACTCTTGCCTCTTTTGCCCTCACAAAAAAATCACCTCTCTGCCCTTCTTCATTGCTCCAGTGCATCCACTTGGAGGATGAATGTGCTGCTCTTTCCATCCCTTACAAGGACGGATACCTGGCCACTGGAATAAAACTCCTTTGCAGATAAGCAGGGCAGGCCCAGCTGCTGTGAGAGGGCAGGACTGGTTTTCAGTGCTGCACAAACACTTGGATTTGGGAAGGAGGTGTGAGCTTTGTAAGACACCATGAGGAAGGCATGTGGGAGAGGCACTGTTGCCTGCTTCACTTGAACCTCTAGCATTTCCCAAATGTGAAATTGAACTTGCTTAAGTGGTGATAAAATTGCTTAAGTGCGGAGTTTTTGTTATAAAAATCTTGTTAATTTAAGGGGCTCTAGGTAAGAGGATAGTAGTCCTGAGGGGACGTGTGAGCAATGCGCGCGGGTTTGCATTTGCACTGTTGCTCTTGGGTAGAGACTGTGGATTTTTGTATTGCGACTGAAGAGTAGGTAGCGATTTTGGTGCAAATTGCGTATGTCAAGATAACCCTTTACAGTTCATACTGCAAAGGCTTTTTCGGTTTTTGTGAGATATTCTTATGCTAAACACACTCATTTCTCGGTAGGAACACTGTGATGACTGACAACATCAAATGTGCAACAAAATGAATCGAACCGAGCCTCACAAAAGGAACATACTACTGCTTTTCAAGAACTGCATTCTAAGGTTTAGTGTGTGGGTGTCTAACAAACTGAGGAAGCAAATTGAGATTTTTGGGATTGTTTTGTCCATTTGCAACATGTAGATTTTCATAGCCTTAAATGAATAGGTATGTCCATAGGAACATGCATTAAGCCCCCCAGTGTAGCTTTTGGGACAGCATAAAGAGTCTGTGTTACGCAGATATGCAGGGAGCTCAGTGCAGAATAAGTTTTTTTAGGATGACACAGGGCAGTTTGACAGTCTCCCTTCTAGGCTGAAAATGGGATTCCCTGGATCTGTGTTTTAACTATTGCATCTGCTATTTGGAAAAATTGACTTTCTTCGTAACAGCAGGCATTTTGTGTATGAGAATGCCCTGTTCCAGCAGGAAGTTATGTAAGCGGAAGGTGGTGTCTTCTGGACTACAGCTGCTACCTGAAAACTCCGGAGCAGGCTGGGTGCTTCTTTTTGCAGTGAAGATGTGAGTTTCATGGCATTCATGAACTCAAGTCAGCCCTTTTGCTAGGTACCAACACTGCCATGTTCTTGTTTGAGTGGATCCAGGCTTCTAGGACTGTATCACATCAGCTTTTTGGGGGATTTATGTTGAAGCTCGAGAAGTTAAGAAGCACAAAGTATTTCATGATCTAGTGGGAGACAGTCAGTAATAACAACCAAGAGCCTTGCCTTTGTGCCTCTTAAAAATGCAACTAAAACTGGCATCTCTTAATTGCAGCTTGTTTTCCAGGTCATCAGCTTGACTTCTTGAGTATGTAATTCCTCCAGACGGGCTGGCTTTGTGGATGTCTGACATGATCTACATGCTTTCAATGCTTTCTAGAGCCTGCCTTGTGCAACATGAAAGTTTGAGTTATGTTTGAGTTATGTCCAAATTTCAGCTGTGTTACTGAGCAACGTCAAGTTTGCTCAGTGCTGATTGTATCCAGGCTTCCTCGAGTGTAACAGTGCAAGCAGGCAGAGCTTTCTGTTCAGGGAAGCTTCTGAGGAAATGCTGAATCCTTGGCACATACCGGCTTTTTAGATAGGGGTTTCTGTGATGGACGAGATCAGATCTCCCAGGTCCTAAAGGTACTAATTTTTTAGTTTTGCGCAAGGGTACGATATCTATTAGGACCTTAACCAGTGTCTGCTATGTTGTCTGGAATCTCTTTGTTCAGTCTCCTCCAACTGGGCCCTTAAGCTACTGTTTGCTCTTCATGTGCCTTGCATTTTATCAGCTTTTTCTGCCAGCAAGGTCAATTGCTGCTGTTAATGGCTCTGTGAGGCTGAGACAAGCTGTGGAAGCGTGAGCTGTGTTTTGTCCTGTCCTGTGCACCAGCAATGTAAATAAGCATGGTAGATTCTCCTTGAGAAGTGTGTCTTTGCTGTCATCATCAAGACTTGGAAGGATTCAGCCTTAGCTTTCTATCAGGTCTGGATAGGACCACACTTTGCAGTTTTCCTAGGAGAGTTAATGGGGAGAAAATAAAACTGAGCAAGCCTGAGGTTTTTGTTCATGAAGTGATTTTTTTGTTGCTTTGGATTTTTTTGGTCTCCTCTTTGCTTATCTGTGAATTGAAGCTCCTGTAATTGAAAATTGCCCCCTTATAGCGATGTCCAGGACTTGTCAGCCACATGTTAGTTTTAGCTGGTTGTTGAGGATACCCTTCCCATGGCTGCTGGGTCCATCACATGGAAAACTAGGTGGTTGCTACCTCCACTGACAGAACCTTGCTGCTATTTCAGCATCATTTTCCTTTGAGGGAAAAAAAAAAAAAAAAAAAAAAAAAGTATTTTTATTAGAGTAACAAATTCTGCTTTGAAAATGTGGGGTGTCCCAGCTAGCAATTGTGTATCACTTTCTTCTTGGCGCTCATCTAATAAGGAAGAGTTCTGCAAAGCAAGATGGATAGATAATTGCTGCTCTCTCCGTTCCCCCTTAAAAAAGCTCTACCCCAAAGCAAAAAAACAAACAAACAAACCCCTAAAAATCCTTCAACAAACCATATTGACTTGTGGTGTATTTTTAGCCGGTCTCCAGCATGTTGGAGGCAGAGTTATCAACTGGAGCAGAGTGGCCCTGGTGCCATAGTATGGCTTGTAAAGAAAAATGAACCATCCTGCTACTATTTGCACGTAACTTTGGAGTTTTATAAACCTGGATTGAATTGTGTCTGGTGTTGCTTAAACCTCCAGTTCTGCTGGGGTTTTTGTTTTACTTGTACCCAAGAGTTAGTTTTCCAGCACAGCTCTGAAACTTGGGTACCTCAACTCTGCTGGGCCTGACTAGGGAAACTTGTTGCAGCTCAGTAGCAAAAGCCGATTTCCTCTGGTGAACACGGCTGTCTTATTTCTTCTTATGTTAATGAGCTCTTATTTTATTAGACATAAGTGCATGGTGTCGGGTCTTGTTCATCCATATGAACATCAGAAAAGCGCTTCCAAAAGAAGAGACCGAAAGATGAGATTTAGTTCTGGAGCTGAGCAGCTGGGTGGGCAGAAGAGGTAAATTCAGCGCTGTTGCGAGGGCAGTTTAGTCTCACGGCTTGATTATTATTCCCTGGGGATGTATCCAGAAGTACAAGTTCTTAATTAAAGACTCTTTTTCTCTCTCTCCTTCTCTAGACAGCATGGGAGTTTCAAGAGCTATTTAGAAGTGTTGGGTTAAAACATGGAGTTCAGAAATCAGCACATCCCCTTCTGTTTCCTTTATCCCTTAATTTTGAAAGGAGCCTCTTGGCCTTTGTTACTCAAGGTTTGGCCAACCTTGTGGCAAGGAGGAAGAAACGTAAGATGAGACAACTGTGGTGAATTTTAGAAAGAGTAAAAAGGCGATTGGTGAGTGATGGGAGGAATTGAGGGGTAGTGGACTGAAAAGCTGGTTTTGGAAAAGAGAGGCAGTGATGACATATGAGCAGAGCTACTGGACATACGGCATCTTAAGAACATACTGCCAAGGTTCAGCTGAGAGCCTCCGAGTCCAACTGCCTACACAGGATGTGTAATACCAGCAAGCAGGGGCTGTGGTATGCAACATTCAGGATTACCTACTCAGAGATTAATTTTTCTGAATGAATTACTCCTTGACTTTTTAATTGAGATCTTATTTATGGTGATTTTTGAATTACAGAAGTGTTGAGATTCCTGGAAGAGAAGTAACTGAGAAGTAATATGTTTGTTTTTCCCAGGCTGGCAGCCTCGATGGTTTCTTCTCTGTGGTGGTATCTTATCCTATTATGATTCTCAGGAAGATGCCTGGAAGGGATGTAAGGGAAGCATCCAAATGGCTGTGTGTGAAATTCAAGGTAACTAAGATACAGTAGCACTCCCTGAACAAATGCTGTCTGATAAGTATATGTTGTGTTTGAAATTAGACTTCCTGGTGTCTTCATTTCTTATGCATTTGCAGTAACTCGGTAACTTGATCTATATGCAAGTTTTTATTCTATAGTATTTTGAAAATGTTACAAAAAATGCAAGTCCCTAATATAAAGAGTATTCTACATGGAAATGTGCCATTATTTTTCTTAATCCGTGATAAAGGGTCCATGCTAAAGCTAGAAATGTAATGAACTTCAGCACTGCATCTGTTTACACTTGGTAGTTTACTTATCATGACTTTGAGACTCAATTTTGGGCAGGGAATCTGAAAGAGAGGCATGCTAAATGAGAATATCTTTTCTGTAAAAACCCACAGGTGATGCCATGCTATCCACAGAAGTGCCTTTCCTAGCTTTTTGTCCCAAACCTGTTATGCATGTGTGTCCTGTCTGTTCTCTAATTCAGCTGGAGCACTGCACAATGGCAGTGGGGGAAGCTTGGGGCTATAGGTTCCTGCTGCTCCATTGCTATATGACTTGCTACATACATATCCGTTGCGTTATTCATTTGGGCTGGAACGGGCTAAAGGAGAAGAAATGTGTGCCATGCTTAGCAGGAGAGATCTGGCCTGAAACCTGTGTTGCCTCCAGTCCATCCCGCAGACAACACACGGATGGACCTGATCATCCCTGGGGAACAATACTTCTATCTGAAGGCAAGAAATGCTGTGGAGAGGCAAAAGTGGCTGGTTGCACTAGGAACTGCCAAAGCCTGTCTGACAGACAGCAGGACACAGAAGGAAAAAGGTAAGAACTTACTTAGCTACTCAGCTATTGGTTGCCTTCGCTTATCTTTACCCTAAGATGTGCATGCAAACATGACAAAATCTGTGCTTAAACTGTGTTCAACTTGTGCTGCTGCAGGTCTTCAACGCCACCGAAAGTCAGGCCACGTGAGGATTCTATTTGGAAGTCTCAGACATTAGCTCCTCAGTGCAGGGATCTGAAAACTTTGATTTATATATAGCAAGTTTTAAGGAGAAGCCATTTGAAAATGGGGCTGATAGCCACCTTCAGAACAAACCTTGGCCAGCTCCGGGTTCCCGGGATGTGGGCTGCCTCTGCGTGTGTTTGTGGGGGGCAAGTCCCCTTCACACCTCTGCTCACCTGCTGCCTCGCTCCAGTCCCTGCTCCTCTTCAGCTTTCCAGTTTCTCAGGCCTTTTTCTTTCCCTATTCTAACTGGGCTTCCTATGCCCTTCCAGGACCCCTTGGCATTTAAAAAAGAAGTTTGCAATTGGTCTTAAATATGCACACTAGCTTTCAGAAAGTGAAACCTGATCATAGTCAAACCATGAATATTAGTTTACTTCTCTTGGATTTTACCGACAATCTCCACTTTCACAAAGTAAAGCTCCCTTGCTTCAAACATGGTGCTAGTCATGAGTCACACCAAGGCCCTTATATTTTAGCCAGGTACAACCTTGGTTCAGTGGCTACATCGAAAATGGGAAAGAGAAAATGTTTGTGAATAAATTGGTGATCCTCAGCAAATGCTTGGGGTAGAGCTTTGCTCCTACGTTTCTCTGAGGTGAGGAACAGCTTCTCTTCTGCTAGCTGGAGCATGCATCTTCACTAGCCTGTGCAAATGCCAGTTCAGACTGACTCTCAGCAGGAGATACTAGTTTAGGGTCCTAAACAAAATGCGTGCCTGATACGCAGTGACTGTCAGAGGTGGAATTAAAGGCCAACCTAGAAGTAGTCAGGATCTTTTGAGTTAATGGAAAATGTTTTGAAATGGGGAAGTAGTGATTGAATTAGGCTGGATAATACTGTTTCAGCAGCTCTCCAAAATTGTATACTGCAAGATAGGGAGAATAAATTGAGTTCTTTTGTTTCATTTGTAGAGTTCACTGAAAATACAGAAGCCTTGAAAACTAAAATGTCTGAGCTTAGACTGTACTGTAACCTCCTTGTTCAGCAAGTGCACAAAACTAAGGAAGCCAGCATTTCTGGTGCACCAGAGCCAGAGGTACAGCTCCATTTTTATTTTTTTTTTCTTCCATGTAGACCAGTTCTTTGAAGTCTTGAATATTGTAAACTCCTGATTAGCCAGTTGCCTCACTCATAGCTGTTTAGTATTCTGCTGTCTTTCAGCTGAGATCATGTAGGAAATAACATGCCTACACAATAGTTCTTGTTTAATGAAATAACTTTGTTGATATAAAGAAAGGTAGCAAATAACTGTGTATTGGGTAGTAAGCAGTGAGATGACGCTAGAATCTTGGAATTCTAGATAGTAATTTATCAAGGCCTTCTATTTTACTGTAGATTATCATGTGTGTATAGTGGAACAAAAGGAAAGAAGAAAAGGAGAGAGAGAGAGGAAAAAAAAAAAAAAAAAAGGATAGCTTACAAGAAGTGCATGCTTGCCCCTAATTAGATTGCACTTCAGAATCAGTAAGAGCTCAACTTTGGGGGGTGGGGTGGGGTGTGGAAATCTTGTTCTCAAGAAAAACCGTTAAAGGGTCAAGAAATAGGGACCTTAAAGAAGCAAAATTGAGAGGAAGAGCTGCTTTGCTACGCTCTGCATTAGCTAGCAGTAACAGTTGTAAACTTTGTAAAACAAATGTGTTTTTTCTTAAACTTCCTGAGCAAAAGAATCCTCATTTTAAGAAGGCTGCCCTACTGCTGATGATCTGCCCCTTGATTTGGTAGCAAGTGTATGAAGAGGGAGACTGTGGGAAAGATGATGTAGAAGGTCCAGGGTGTCTCCAGTAAGAGAGAGTTCTCAAGTGCAAAAGGGGCAGGCAAAAGAGCTTGCATAGTCCTAGTAGTATGGGATGCTTATTCTCTGACACTTTGCGTTAATTTGAGTGAAACTGGAATCATGACTGTAGCAATAGTGGGCTGTGTTTATGATGGATGCTCCAAGCTAATCTTTTGTGATGAGTCAATATCTAATTGGTTTCTTCCCACAGAGTGGGATTGATATGGGAGCTCTGTTGAAATCAACCTGTGACACCTTCCTGAAGACTCTTGAAGAATGTATGCAGATTGCAAATACTGCCTTTACTTCTGAGTTACTGCATCACACTCCGCCTGGATCCCCACCTTTAGCAGTTTTCAGATCCAACAAGGCCTGTATTCCCTTTTCTAAATCTTGGCATGGGAAGAAAGAAGCCTTTTTGCAGAGCATTTGTGGAAGTTGAGGATGATGTTTTTACCCATGCATTAACTATTAGTCTTCCACTGGGCATGCTCTGGCTTGCACATGGTGTAGGGTTTCTTTGGTTGTTTTTTTAGCTTTTTGTGATAAGCAGTGACTAATCTCTAACTTTTAATGACAGATTAAAGTTATTAGTAACTTTTAGGACTAGCCACAGACACATGTTTCAAAAGTGCCTGTCTGTATGGCAAACTGATCCATTGTGGGAGCTCATAGCACTTAACTATCTTTTTAAGTTACTGCAGTATATGTGTGATAATATGCCTGGTGAGCTTATCTTTTCAGTGGCAAAGGTGCTCTAACAAACAGCAGCCTAAGCTGTAGACAGGGAGGTAGATGCTTTGCTGTGTCTGGGAAGTGTGAAGTTTAAGAAATGTGATAGGCTGCTCTTGGTTTAAGGGATATATATATTTTTTTTTCTTTTGATCTTACAGATGAAGCACTCGGTCTTGTCCAGTCATACCACAATAGAAAGGTATAATAAAAATCCTTATTATCAATCTCTTTGTAAATTGTTTTTGGTAGTGTCTTTTCCTTCCATATTTTTCTCTCTGATATTACCAATACTGGCTACAGGCAAAATGGTTTTGTTCTGACTGCAAACTTGGAAAAAAACACAGCAAAAGGGAGCTGGCTCACCTCCACCTCATTTTCACTTTCTCTGCTGTTTCCCTTGTATTTTCTTCTTCCTCCACCATTGCTGTATTGACCTCCTGGTCACTCACCAGTCCTTTCTCTGCTACTTCAGCACTTTTTCTGTATCTTTGGTTCTACTCCATGTGCTCATGAAATAATTGCTAGAGAGCAAGCTATGATTTGTGGAGAAGATGGCAAGGGTGTATGTATATAAAAGCACTCCTGAGGGAGCTTTTCTTTTAGTAAAACAGCTGCCTGTAATCTGTGATTTTTTGGGTTTTTTTTGCAATCAGCAGTATTTATTTTACTCTCTCTTTTTTTTTTTTCCCTTAAATCGTGAATGTATTCACTAATCTATGAGCAGGGTTTGAATCATTGACATATATCCTATTTGATATATATCCTGCTGCCTGTGAGAGCCTAGAATTCTGGCACCTATTTTTCTTGTTGTGCCTGTGAAGACACACAAGCAACCATTCCACCAAGCAATACTTTTATATACTAATCATTATTCCTTTCCTTCCTTCAGGCAAATGGAATTGAACCCCTGTGAAAATGGCTCTATAAAAGCAGAATTTAACCATCAAGAGCAAACCCTTATTAAAAGCTTGGCACATTTAACCCTGGAAACAAATGAGGGGAGCAGTGATGTTCCAGTTGAAGACCACGTAGAAGCGAATTTGGCAGGTGAATGTATGTACTGCATTTTACCCCTTAAGAATAATTGTGATTGTTATTCTAAGAATAATTGGAGGAAGCCTGTGAGTGCTGATACCTCCTCCCTCCCAGGAGAGGGGATGTTAGTACAGGACTAATGTAACTTAGTGTGGTATCTGCCCTTTGTCAAGTCGCCTTAGCATAGCTCCTGCCCTTGTTGATAGCCAACTTAATTCTGCATAGGAAGGGAGACTGCAACTCTTTCTTGAACAAGAGGACGCTCTTCTGGATACTGATTGACGTAAGTGGCAACGCAGTTTGGCAGGACTTGGGCTATTCATGCACTGGGGACAGACTTCATTTCCAGAACCTCTCCCTTAATACCCCTGCTAGCACCTACTGCTGCCTTGTCGGAAGGGGAGCAGGAAGTTTTGTGTTGCTGTCTGAGGGGGCCTGACCTTGTAGTTACTCATAATTGCTCTGGCAAATCTCTATGGGAAATTAATTCTTTTTCCCTGCAATTAAAAGCATGTTAGAAAGTACCTTATTTCTTCCCATTACTTCAGCAGAACATGAAACTTGGGATTGTGTGTGCCTTTATCAAAACTGTTGGAATTTTATACCAAAATAATTCATCCAGCTTGATTACAGTGTTAAGGGCTGCTAAAACCAAGTCTTCACAAGTAACGTATTTTCCATTCCTCCTTCTGTTGAATGGACTGTATCATTTTCAAACAGTCCCTTACTTGCCTGGCCAGTATTCTAGAACTCCATGTTGGAGAAGCTATAACCACGCAACAGCTAGCCCTTTTTTTCAGGGAGGTGAGTCTACTTCCCTAACCACTTCCTCACTGAACATGTGCAGCCTCACCTGCATCGGAGGCTGGTAGCTGGTTTGTCTGAGGAGAGAAGAAGAGGAGAGGGGGGAAGACAGAGAAGCTTGTTTAAATATTGTTTCAGTTGCCAGCATCAGAGGAAGTGTGGCGAGTGCCGTGGTGCTGGCAAGAAAGCTTTTGAACTTGCATGCTCCAAGTATGCCTTCCTTTAAAGAGCTACACAGAACTGTAATAATATATATAATATATATATTGTGTGTGTGTGTGTGTATATATATATATATACACACACTATATATACTATATATATTATCCTATATATACTAAATATATAGTATAATATATATTTTTTGTGTTTCTTATGTTTCCTATAAATACAAGGTATTAAAGAAGATGGAGAGAGCAAGCTGCAAACTGTAGAAGGCTTTGGTACCCACAAGTTGCTGCAGTCAGAAACAGATTCTGTGTGTGGATCAACTTTATCGTGTGAGGAAGACAGAAATGAAAAAGATTTTCCTACCTTCTTCAGTGTCATGAGCAATAGGTAGTACATGCTGCAGATTTTAATTACAAGGGTATTAAGACTCCATGTTAAGCTGTTAATTGATTCTTAAGTCTGGTCTGTCTGCAAAGCTGTATATACTGGGGTTATTTGACAGGAGTAGATACAGCACAGTAATAGAAGAAGATAGACTTTATAAAATGAGTTTTGCAGAGCAGTTTGAGAGCAGAGTCATTCACCTAAACCCAACTTTGAATGACTTCCCTATGCTCCTCCCTCTTTGGGAATGAAGCATTTGTTTCTTTACAAGTGTAATTGCAAACAGTGTGTGGAGTTCTGAAAGCATTGCTGTTAGTGAGTTTGTGCTCAAGCTATTCCAAAATATCTGTATTGGGAATTGTTTTTTGTCCTTTGTGATGACAGTCTAACAATAAAAAATATCTTTTCTACTTATCCTGGATCCCAGGTTCAGTGATATTGAACTCCGTGAGGAGGAGGGCATACCAACAGAGGAGTTTCTGGAGTCCTGTTATGCAATCGTGCCTGTTCTGGGTGAGCAGCTCCTCCTTTTTCTCCTAGCTAGTGGCAATGGATTGTGGAACAGTTAGTTTGGAAAATTCATTTCTCTGCTGGAGTGGTATAATGTAAAAATAGTTTCTCTCAGCAGAATCAATCTGACTGGTACCAGAAGATGTTTCTTATTCCTGCTTTTGTAGAGAATTCAGTCTTGTTTAGCTAGAACACTGTATAAGCTGTCTGGGAATCTGAGTTCATCTGGAACAATAATTTCCTCCCCTCAAGAAAACAGTATAGAATGCCTTATGTGTAGTACGGCTGAGAAATAGCATCAGCTGTACTCTTTGGTGTGGCTTTTTTTTTTTTTTTTTTTTTGGTCTTCCCTCTCCTCTTCAAAGACTTCCATCTCCATCTAGTGCAATTCTCTGTCTGCTTGGCCTCTGAATCTGTCATGTCATAGCTCCCTTTAAATAGTTTCCAAATTAGTATATTTTAACTCTTGCACCAGATGGAGGTTTTGAATTCTGTAGCTGAAGAAAGACTTAAGTTTATGTTGTTCATTTAGTATTTTGCTATTATCAGAAACATTGGTAAGAGTGAATAAAATGAGTTGTTACTAAAGCACAAAAAGTGGGAAAAGGTGTGATTTTTAAAATGTGGCCTTTCTTTCTTTCCAGACAAGCTGGGACCGACTGTTTTTGCTCCTGTTAAAATGGATTTTGTAGGTAACATTAAGGTAATAGCTAATTTTTAACACTAACTTTAAACAAGCAGGGCTCCATTTAGCCAGCATAAGTCTAAACTAATGATCATAACTTTGTGGGAACATCTAGCTTGGGTATCAGAACAAAGGAATTTTTGTGTCAGGAGCCAATACTGGACGGTCCTTTTAGTATTTATTTATGTTGCTCTCTGTCAGCTCAAAATGCTGAGGTTCCCTAATTTTGCCCTTGGAGCACGTGTTGTGTTTAATAAATCCAACTGTTTTTCACAGCGAAACTTTTAAAATCAAATTTGACTGCCAAGTAAGAAGTCTGTTACAGCTAATGAATATGACTTTGATTCTGATCTGAGAGGATTATAAGCCATGATGCGATGGTATCAGTACTGACTTTAGACCGGAGAGCAAACAAGAAGAAAGTGCCTTTCCTCAACCCAGTCAGAGCAAATAAGTTCACTAAGAACCAGCTTCTTGGGAGCTGTAAATTGGAGCAGATCGTGTAGTTGGGGTTTCCATTCTGAAACATTTTCCAGCTCTGTGTCTGCAGAGGCTTGAAGCTCTACTTGTGCATTTAGGAGTTGTACATAACAAACTTTGGAATAAATTAAGAAATGTAAACATGCTGATGACTGCTGAGTATAACTGAGAGATTGCAGTTTAGCTGTTGTCAGAAGATTATCTTGTTTGTATTTGGAGTTCAGGGATGTCGAGCCTTTGCACAGGCTGATTTAACACCTTTCTACCTGTGTGTATCATGACACGTGAACTGCCTAAAGCATAATATGAGACATAAATGGCAAGCTCTCTGTAAACCGTGGACAGAGCCACTTTCTTATTAAGTGGTGGTGAGGCGGCAGGCACGTGGGAGGAGCGAAGTCTTGGGATTTGTTTAGTGGCTCTTGTGCTGCTTGCCCAGTCTAGGCTAGGAAGAAAGAATCCTGGTAAATAGCTGGTTTGTGTATGTAGATTTGTACAGGACATGATTTGATCTTAAAAGCATAAAGCCTTTCCTCTCTTTTTTTTCTCCAGAAAATAAACCAGAAATTTATAACCAACAAGGAAGAGTTTGATACTCTTCAGAAGATAGTGCTCCACGAAGTGAACGCAGGTGTAGCACAAGTTCGAAACTCTGCTACAGAGGCTCTGTTGTGGTTGAAAAGGTAACAACCTCCTCTCTATTTAGGTGATGAGTGGTTCAGCTGTGATGATCTTTCACCAGTGTAGGCTTTTGTTCATGGAGCAGACTAGTTACTTGCACAGATTTTGTCAGTCTAAATTGACTAGGGTCAAGTTTGATGTGGTCTGCACTTCTGTTGGCAAAGTGACAGTGGGAAAAGCAATCACAGGCAACGTTTCCCTCCCCATCCCCATAAAAATAGAAACAGATCCCACTAAATGCCAGTGCTAGGGAAGAGGCTGCGGGAGATGACTGCATTTCTTTATACAGATGAAAAATGTCTGCTTAATTCTGGGTTTTATAAGCAATAGGAGTTAAGCTGGGTTAGTGGGCTCCACCATGGCCTTCTAAGATACTGAAATTATGAAGCACCAAAAATTGTGTTGCGAACTGGGGGATTTGGTTATAAACATGTGTGTGTTCTGTTTGTTTTTTACTTTGTGGGATCATCCTGACAGAGGCTTGAAGTTCTTGAAAGGATTTTTAACAGAAGTGAAGAATGGAGAAAAGAATATCCAAACAGCTCTGAGTAAGTTGCAGTAGCTTTATTCTTCATATGTCTCTGAATTTATGTACTCAGCTATTTTCCTTCTTGTTTAGAACCTGGGTTTTCTTTTTTCCTGTGAATATTGATGCAACTAGGCCAAGAATCCAAATTTTTTTGAGAATTGGGTCTTCAGACAGGTTACTAGATAACTGGTTGATCTTGATATAATGCCAGATGAAGATTCATCTGACTGGCCTTCATCTAATTCTGGCGTGAAGAAAAGGCAGTATAGGTGGTATAGCTTGTTGGGACTGTCTGATAATGTAGCCAGGGCTATATTTGGGAGCACTTGCATGAGACACAATGAAGATTATTTTAATAAAGATCCAATACTTTCTGTTCCCAGACATTAAAACTTTACCCTCATACGTAAAGAGACCTTGTTTAATGTCAGAGCTAAGTGTCTGGATTGAGACTGGCTAGCTGTCATCTTGCAGGATTGTTTCTCCCTCTGTCATATTTTTCCAGACTTGCATGGAACTGAGAACTAAAGAGGGAAAGAAAAATCAGCCATGAGGCAAAGCTAGTGAAATACAAATTACATTCCCCTCCTATCTGTTCAAACACCTTATTTGCCATAGATTTGCCATGGATGACTTGTTTGAGATTTGACGGTAGAGCTGATAACCATCCCCCCTGTCAAGAAATCCTAATTCTGTCATCTCCTTTTCTCCTTCCTTTCAGTCATATGAGTAATGCCAAAAAAAAAGCCATTTGTGTCCAGCAACAACAGTATATGTTCAGATCTAGAAGTTTTTATGCTCCAACTTTTCATTGTGATGCAAGCTTAAAACTGCCATATGCATACACTATTTTTTCTCTACCCCTGCCCCTTTTTTCTTTTTTTTTCTTTCTTTTTTTTTTTTTTTTCCTCCTCTCCTCCTCTTCCTTTAAGACAATGCTTATGGGAAGACATTAAGGCAACACCACGGCTGGGTTGTACGCGGGGTCTTTGCGGTAAGTAATTCTCTTGGCTGCCAGGGGTCTGGCTAATGTGATGTTATATTGCATTTACTTAATCTGTTTTAAAATTTGTAAGCCTTGAAATGAAGTGAATCTTTTTGTCCGACTTTATCTTGAGGGTGAGGATTGTGGCTGTTGCTGTGTAGCATTGCAGTTCCAGGATGGAACCTGTTTTTGGGGATTTTTGTTTGGGGTTTTTTTTGAGCCAAAACACATGGGTTGCTCTTCTGTGCATGAAGTTTTCATTATTTCTTTTGCAACAACGTTGTAAATCTTTTGTAAGAATTTAAAATACTGTCATATTCAAAGAGAGCTGTAAAATGAAGATGTGGAGTTTTGGAGGTTGCTTTTTTTTATGGATGCCTCTTTGGATGACAGCATTCAAGGAAGTGTGAAGGAGGCCAGTGTGGCTCAGAATATATTGGCCAGAAGAAATGGTTTAGTTTTTGTCCAAGCTGGCAGCTCCCCCTTGTGTCTGTTCCCGGAAATTATCTCTGAACCTGGGAAAATCCTTGGCCAAGGGATTGCGGCAGTGACTCGGAGAAGTGGGTGTTTTAGCGGGAGTTCTAGAAAAGGTTTTTGAGCATGGCACTTGAACACTGACATGTGTGGGACTAGGTTGGGATCTCCTCATAACAAGTTTTACTTTAATTAGGTTCTGTGTTTAATACTTTTTTTTTGACGTTTGCTGTTTGTATAAAATACGCTGCACAGACATTTTCTAAAAATAAGGACTTAACTTGGGCATCTACATAGAGATAATAAAAACTGGCACTTTCTTATCAGTTCAGGTATAACTTTTGCATGCCTACAAATACATTAAAGCAGTAACATTTGTGTAATCAAAGTGCAAATAGGCACTAGACTAGAATTTTTTTCTTGGTTCTGGCTGGGTTTCTTTCACTGTTCTGTCTTTTTCCAAATCTAAAGACTTTGGTTCCTCCCCCAGCTAGCTTTAAGGGCGGCTCCAACGTATGAAGACTTTGTGACAGCACTGTCTGTAGAGGAGTGTGACGCTCAGGAAGAAACCTTTTATAAAGGGATGCAGAGGGACCTCAGCATTTACTTACCAGCCATGGAAAAGCAGCTAAATATCTTGGACACTCTCTACGAAGTACATGGCTTGGAGTCAGATGAGGTGGTATGACAACAGCAAGACAGCGACTTAAATCTTCAGGGACTGCGTCTGTTAGCGTTTTTTGTGTTCTTGTTTCTGAATGTTGCTTCTGTTTGTTGCCTATCTTCCATTGGGAAGGGTATGAATGCTTTTTTGGGGGAAGGGTATGTATGAACATGTGCGCTTGTGTATTTTTTTATGCTTGTTTTGTGTTTCAATGCAGAGGTACTGTTTTTCTTAGGGTCATAGCTATGTCTGTGATGAATGCTTTTGACTCCATAGCTCTGCCTCTCTGCTGCCTCGCTCCCTCCCCTCGTTACATTTACGAAGGGAAGAGGAGCGGAGCATGGCCGACACGGAGCGGAGCTCGCATGGGAGCTGTGCGTGCAGCAGCAGGCCCTACTGCAGGCTCCTGGTGGCCCGTGCGGTGGCACTAGTCCTCCTGCCACCAGGCAACAGCTGTGTAGGAGGAGTAATGAGAATTATTGTCACCCTGCTGGCAGGAGAAAGGTGGCATCTAACTGCTGCTTCAGCAGGTGCACAGTGAGTTTATCCTTTTTTTTTGACTTATCCTGGGTAGAAGCACTTTTGCAGTTCAATGCACCTCCCCAAACAGTTGAGCTCTTCACCACGAGCTGGTGCCCTGTGCCTGGCCAGGAGCCAGCCGCTGAAAGCAGGTACCGGTCGCTGCGTTCCCCGCACAGCTGCCACCTTCTCCCTCTCGGCTTTCCTGCGGCCAGGACAATCCTACGCGGAGCCTCCCCGGTGCTCTCCGTGGCAGCAGGGTGCTCCGGCCCACGTGGTGCCTGAGGAAGGCTGGGAGAGGACGGCTGCAGAAGGTGGTCTGCTCTGCTCTTGGTCAGGTTGGCAGGCAGGGGAATGGGCTCCAGAGGTTTCTAGGCCTCCACAGTCCTCAGCGTGCCAAGGTGCAAAGGAAAATCATGTTCATTGTGCTGGGTTTTGGGAGTGTTGGGGAGTAAGTGCTGGGTTTTGGGAGTGTTGGGGAGTAAGTGGGTTGGTTTTGAGTTTAGGGCTTTTTTAAATCAAATTCACGTGAAGGCATATTTACTTTTAAGCTGAATGCAGCTAGCAGTTTATAAGCAGTTTGTCTTGAAACCCTTCTTTGCCTTTCTGGCATTATAGGCAAAGACTTCATAAAAGCGGATATGAAGTGATTGAAGTTGGAGGGAAGTTATAATTGTTCACTGAGCCATATACATTTGGCCACTTAAAAGCTTTTAAATCCAAAATTGTGTAAAAGTGATAGTGTTTTGGGAAAACAACACTTCTGCTTTTTTGCCCCTTTTGCTGGTAGGGATGATAATGTTCTCTTTTGCACAAAGCCATCCAAAGCCCTGTGTCACTACTGAAAGTTTCACTTATGCCTTGAACTGGCAGTAAGTAATTCATAAACCTTGTATTGGCCTTCAACACAAGTTAGGAATTTTGCCCTTCACCGTGTCACTTATTAAAAGGACACTTAGTTATTATTTTTAATAGTGGCAGTGCTAAGGATAGAGTTTATCACGTACAGGAGGAGAGAGGACTGCTAGTTAGGTACTTGGAAGGGAGCAAATCTTCATAAATACAAGAGAAATTTCAGTGCTGCCTTCTGCAGGAAATACGGGCTTTCACTAGACCAAAACCCATGCAAATTCTGAGAAAAATTAATGTGAAGCAGGATTGCTTTCCTGCTGATGCAGCATCTGTGACAGGAGCTGCTCTGCACACTTAATACTTGATCCTTTCTTTAGAGTCTACTATTGCTAGCGTTAAGAAGAGCATGTGATAAGGGAAGAAAAGACCAAACATCACACTTTGTGAATAAAACCAAATAGCAGAACTGTGATTAGCTGTGACTAAATAGGGTGGCTTTTCTTCTTCCTCACTTCTCCAACATCTCTAAAGAGCTGCTGGCTATCTGTAGTTCCTACATACTCCAAAAAAAAATTAATCAGGATGTAGGATGTGTTTGTTTTAAAGTAGTATATAAAATAGTAGTAGTTATGTCTAAACATAAAGTCCAAAGCTATGGCCAAACTCCAATTATTTCAGCAGTTGCAGTGCTAAAAATGAGTCTCTGGGTTTGGAGCCTGTCAGCTTTTCCTAAGCATAAATGATGAGAGGCTGCACTTAGAGTAGAGCAACCAGCTCTGCACCCATGTGGTTTCCACAGGGTTTTCAGCTAATAAGTGGTAAACTGCAATAGTTCTTAGCTGAGGAAATATTGGAGACCACATTTCCGCCCAAATACCAGTTGTGGTAGAGACTGGGCAGGAGGAGATCCCTCTTCTGTAAAATTAATTGTGAGAGCATGATGAATATCAGCATCTCTTTTACTCCAAGCTTTTGCAGAAGCAGGAAGGAATATCCAGCACTTAAGGACTTGGAGGGTGAGTTTGGTTTGTGTGGGTGTGTGACTTTTTTTAATAGCAAGAGAACCACTAGTTTGGTAGTAGTGTATCAAACCCAAGGCTTGATGCAGAAATAAAGAAGCTTTACTACTTAAATGATAAACTTGACAGTCTCATGACAGCTTCAGAAATAACTGACTCCTCTTCCTCTCGCTTGTAACAAGTAGAGAGCTCTGTGTGTTGCTCTGCGTATTCTGGAAGCAGTGGGACATACCACCTGGGAGCAGCCTTTCTGGTCCAAATCCTCCTGGAGAAAAACAGTCTTTCTGGATTTTGGACTTGGTGCTTGGGAACTGTGCTATGAGAGATGGTGACTTCAGGAGGCCCCTGTATGCTTGTTAAGTAGGGGACCTGCAGAGGTGGAACTGAGCAAGGTCTCCTCTTTTGATAACTTTTTGCTTTCAAAGCTCATACTGCGTTACACACTGCTCTTGCAGTGAGCACTTTTACCATTAATGAATGTTCTTTTTTTCCAGTCAGAGGGCCATTCAGAAAGAAACTTCTACAGCATATTGCAGAGCTGAACTCTAGATATTGCACTGCTTAGGGATGCAATAGAGCAGATTGCCAAGTATAAACAAATACTCTGCTAGGCAATTCAATAGTTTCTTTCTTTGTGGTGTCAGTTTGGCAGCCAGAGAGATGTTTTCTATTTTCATCTTTCTAGCAAGCAACTAAGTACTGACCCTTAAATTTGGAGTCAGAGAGGAAGTGTCATTGTGGCGTGTGTGTGTTTGTGTACGTTTTATGTCTGACACTTGAACTGACCTGCACACTGATGGGCATCCATATGACTCTCAGATAACAGCACCTGTGCTTTGAACAAACTGCTTTGGTTTCTTAAACTGCACCTGTCTGCAGTTGTGCATCCCTTTCCTTTAGAAATGTTTTCTGCTGTTTCCCTCAGTGTCAAACAGTTGCATATTCTCAGGGATTTTACTTAGCCATGGCAAAATAAAAGTAATCACAACCTTACCCTAGCAAGGAGTAAGGCTGCTTTTTTGTGTGTGAAATTAGTATAGCAGAGCGTGGAGCTCTGGTACAGCGTGTGGCACTGGCAGCCTGTGCCCTGTGCCTCCTTGTTGAGCCGTGGTGAATCCCAAAGCAATCCGATAGAAGTGCTACCAGGTACGGAATAACGGCTGGCAGCATGTTTTAATAGGGATCATATTCATATCTCTGTGCTATAGTGCCATTGGCTTTAGAGCAGAGCTCCCACGCGATTTCAGTAGAGTTCTGCGTAGCAGTAGGAGGCTTTAATTTATTTTATTTATTTTAGCGTTTTCTTTTTTATTTTAAACCAACTCTGTTCTGGAGTCCCCTCTGCTAATTTTTAAGATACGGTACTCAGTTGTGTATTGAGGATCCGTGAAATTACAATAGCAGAATATGAGCTGGATACTCAAGTGCTTTAGTGCAAACATATTGAGTCCCAGAAACATCCTGTCGCGATACTACTACAATAGGGGTCTCCCTTTAACAAGCGCAATTAAAGTTAAGGGTCATATGCACTCACAAGGTTTTTGTAAAGCTTCATCAGGATTTAGTTAGGTAATTTGCTATTTAAAAAAAAAAAAAAAAAAAAAAACTTCTCTCAGAAAATAATTGAAAATTGCCCCTTGCTTGGCTGGACATATAAAAGGTTTGCCCAAAATGCTCTCCTGTTGTATTG
>VZSV01000109.1:1685996-1729233 GCA_013398735.1 Nothocercus julius | reverse complement strand
ACTTGCTCAGGGTGCCCTCTGTGCCCTCGTCCATTCACTGATGAGCAAGTTGAACAGCACTGGGCCCAGTACTGTTACCTGGGGGCCACCACGTTTACCGGCACGTTCTGCACAGTCCTATTTTTAAAATGAAAAGCTCCCAGCTCGCCTGCGAGCAAAGCGGGGCGCGAGGCGCGGCGAGGAGCTCTGCGGCCCTGCCGCGCTGCTGGCCCTTGGCGCGAGTCGTTTTCGTCACCTCCGTGACACGCGCTGCTGTCAGGAAGAGCCCGACCTCGGCCAGCAGCCCTGCGCCAACAGGAGTCGCCTGCACGCCAAGGTACCTGCCAGGGAAACAGCAACTTCCCCTGGTCAGAAAAAGGCGGATCTGTTGCCCTTGTGGGATCTTGGGTGAGCGGTGGAAAGAGCAGGAGGAAGAGCTTTGCCCCAGCAAAACTCTGGCCAAGTTTGGGCAGGGTGTGAGTGAAGGTCACGCTGAATTCCTGTGCCTCGTCCCCATCCCTCGGAGAAAGTGCCGGTTTCATGTGCCTGTGCAAAGCTCTTCCCTCCATCAGAGCCACGAGGTTCGGGGGCCGTTTGGAGGACTGGCCGGGTAAGGGCCAAACACCGGTATTGGGTCTGAGAAAAGGAGGTGCGGGAAAAGCTGCCACACGCCAGATGTTTTCAAAAATTGGAGCAATCAAGTTACGCGTCTGTCTGTTCATCTGGGTGTCCAAGAGGTTTTGTACCTTCTTCCTGATATTTCAGTACTTTGATCCAAATATCGTATATATAAAGTAGTATATATAATTATACATACACATATATTATGCATATTATATGTAATTATACACACATATATTATACATCCATATATAATATGGATGTATAATATATAATATGATCTATATTATATAAAAATATATAGCATATAATATATGTATGTATATATATCATATACATCATATTAGATATATGTATAATATATATGTATAATTACATATAATAATAAATATCTGATATATATACATAAATACATATACGCTATGTATATTTTTTATATTTAACAGATATGTATTTCTTCTTTCTCTAATGCAGGATGGGTTGCTGTCTTCTCGCACGCAGACCCGTGTGAGACATATAGACTCGCCCTGCATTGATTCGTCTCGATGTCAGGGCTACTGCCCTGGCCGTGGCTTTGCGCCAGAATAATTTCCAATTAATTTAGTGTCTGTTTCCAGTGCTGCTCCCGCGAGCTCATCTGCAGCCCCGGGAGGCCAGGCGTGCCTCGCATACTTTCCTATAGGTCACGGTTTTCCACTTGCTCTTTGGCTCGGCAGCTGGTCCGCGACCTCCTTCCTGCGGCCGCCCCGCGTGGCCCCGGCGCCGTCACCGCCTGACACTTGAGCTCCCCGCTCAGCCTGGGGACGCACTCGGCCTGTGCAACCCCCAGAAGCCTTTTGGGAGAAATCAGAGCATTTTGCTCCTCCATGTGGGGCCTCCTTGTGTGGGCCTTTCACATGCGCGGAGGTTTCGCGTGCAGAGGCTGCTGCTCCCGCTGGGATATGGAACCCCTCTGCCAAAGCTCTTCTACTTTGCATAAAATAATAAAATATTAATTAATTAACATTTGCTTAAGCTGCTGGTGTGTTCTTACGGTCTCTAAAGGGACTGTGAGTGTGTAGTGGCTCCCGGGAGAGGAGGAAGATTCGCGCGGCCGCATGAGTGTTTTTTGTCCGCACGACCAGCTCCAAAGGAGTTTTGCTTCTGTTACAAGAAGGATGAGACTTTCTGGTGCAGCCACTCAAAAATGCACATATAAGCAGGGTATTCCTGCATAAATACAACTTTTCAAAAACCACTTTTTATTACTGCCTTTTTTAATTAAAAAAGAACGATGCAAGCAAACAGCCCTCTCATTAGGGCAGGGAGGCGCCAACGTGCCGTCCTGCTTTGAGGCTTTGAGCAGTACGGTCGCTCCTGCCATAGGAGTAACGAAGTCTTGAGTCCTCACGTATCGACTTGCTTTGCACAACAGACCCTCTCACTGTGAAAGCTGGGCAGGGATGCTCCAGGCAAGGAAAAATGCCCGGAGCCTGTGGGCATCACCAGCCGCTGCGCTGAGCAGTGCTGCAGAAACCCAGGGACTGGTTATCACTTGTGGCCTTTTGGGACCTTTTTGGGTTCTTGAGCCTGAATGGTGCAAAATGGGCAGCATTTGTGCCAAGCTTCTGCTCTTGGGCACCCACCCCATGGTCCCTCTTTCCCGCCTTTGGTACCAGGCATCTACTGGCCCCAAAGCCCTGGCCCGGAATAACCATTTCTCCCCTTGCAAAGAGCAGCGTGACAACCGGCGTCACCACAGGGCTCGCACACCGCTGCTCTGCAGGGTGCTTTCTAACTGAACGCCCCGTGAAATGACAGCAAAGCAGCACCGAATACCCACTGCTGCCACTGCACGGTTTGTGGCTCTGCATCTGCATGCATAGGAGCAACACAAATCAAGCTTTGTGCTGTGCATCCCACCAGCTGGCCTCCCTGCGGTTTTTGGTCCCCAATATATGTGTTTCAACAAGACCTGTGCCCCGTTTCTTCTTCCTAACCAGTGATCCTCCCCTTCAAGCCCAGCGTAACGCAAAAGCGATCGCAGCGAGCGAGGGGATGCAGGGGGGCGCCCCAGCACCCGCCGGCGCCAGCTCTGCAGCCCCCGGTTCCCCCGGGCATGTGGATGGCAGCTGAAGTAATAGAAACTTGCAGAGCAGACCCGGCATAAAATACACAGGCGACTGTCAGAGTGAATTAAAAGCCCTGAAAGGATAGGGCTGTAACTCAGGGCTTTTTAAGCTTCAAGTTTTTACTGGGGGCTGGGGGCGGAGAGGGAGGGAAGTAGCCACTAATGTGATTTGCAGCAGGAGAGCTTTCCTCTAATAGGATTTGGAGCGGCTGCCCTCTCCGTGCTGCACCGGGTCAGGTCCTGTCTCCTGAGGACCTGCTAATCACAAATGCAATCAGGGGAGCCAGATTTGCTCCAGCTGGGGGGGACAGCAGCTTCCAAAACTGCTGCTTTGCAGCAAAGAAGCTGCTGACCATGAGCGAGTGCAACATTACAGGTTGCTTTTTTTCACCAACCATGGTAAATAAGGGCCCCAAGTGGCTCCCTTGCTTAAGCTTTGTCCCTTTTTCTCCTGGATTCAGGTTGGCAGCTGCCAGGCAGTCTGTGAGGTGCACAGCCTCCAACCAGAGCCATAAGCAGCCGTTATGGTGATCCGACTTGTGCGTGCAGTGGTTCCAGGCTTCACTTTATCCTTCTGCGTTCAGCTGCTCGGGGCTTTGCATTTACGAGAAAGGCTTCTTTTGCAGCACCACCTCCTTAGGCACAACCTGTCCGTGCTGCCTCTGGCAGGGGCGTTCCCAGTCTGGCAGTGGCCGGGAGTAGCTCACCCTGGTCCCAGGCTGCGGGAAGGAGGCAGGACTTTCTCCCTGCAGCTTTGAGGACATTCAGGTTGCCTCCCCTAAGTAGCACGTGGCTTTTTAATTTGTGGCCAAGGGGCTTTGCACAGGAATTGAGCAGGACTGTGACACATGGAAGAAGGTGGAAAAATATTGCCTGAGAGGGGAAAGAAGAGCAGGCAAAGCAGCGTGTGGAGCAAGGAAGGGATACAAAGGATATGAACTTGGATGCGGCCAGAAACACTGAAAACGAAGCAAGGAGAAGAGTTGCATGGTCAGATTTATGGGCAAGAGTCCATAGCTGGCGGCTACAACTTGTATGTTCTGAAGAGGAAAGAGAAGTGATATCCTTATCACTTCTGGTTTAGGAAACCAGAGAGGGGAATGTCATGGAAACGGAGCTTTCATAAAAGACAGGGGGAAAATATATTGCCCCAAATACCAGCAGCTTTATGTTGCCTCTCCTAGCCACTCACCAACTCCATGAGGAAATTTTCTAATGTTGCCTTTTCACGTCTTGCTGTGGCGCTTCAGACCATCTCCTGGTGAGGATCCAAGCTGAAAGCCAAGACGTTCCTTCACCTCCCCAGCATTTTGAACTAGGTAGCAATATTTTAAAATGTCATTGGACAACACAAAACAAAACAAAGGAAAACAAGATAATACCAGAACCACGGCAATGTGATTTATTGATGTGAGCTATAAATACAAGTTGTAGATAACTGCATTACTAATATATTAAGTGCAAGCAGGATTTTTAGGGTATAGTTAATACGGTGCATGACGTAAGCTCATACTGTTTTCGTTATTCTACAGCTGCATGCTCATCACTAGAGAACTTTCCCACAAGTATTTGCTGCTACGAATGGCCAGTGTGCCCCCGAAAAGGGGGGCTAATTTATAGCCAAACAGGCACCAACCAGTTGAAGAATCCTTAATTCATTATTAGTAGGTACAACAGAAATAAGGAGGAAGGTTTTTTGGTTTTTTTTTTTCCTTTTTTTTTTAAGGTGCTGAAGAGATTGTGCTGTATAAATAAACTGCTTTTAAAATTTTTGCTTTGTGAATATTTTCTGAATGGATTGATAACACGCACTCATGAAAATGTGCGGGTCACTACAATTTTAAGAAAGTGATCTCAACCACTTTTTTATGCTCCCCATCATCTACATTCTTGGCTTTGCAACTTCTATGTTCTTCAAGGTGGGTCTTTTTAAAAATTAGATAAAACTGACAGTGAAAAGTGTCTGGAATTATCAAATTTCTTGAAGACTCCAGGTTTCCACAGGGCTAGGGTAGAGCTGGGCTCCTTGGAGAATGCAAGGAATTCACAGGGGAAGAGGGTTGGAGTGAAGGCTCCCAGAGAGCCATCAGGAAGGTGGGTGCCATTCTCCTTTTCAAAGGAGAATAGAGTTAGGAAAAGATGAACGCAGCCATAGATAGACCAGAGAAGGTTTTGGAGGAAGCAGCAACTTTTGGAGACAGCAGCAGCTCACACAGGCTACATGGATGCGGCAGCATTCCCGGGAAGCGTTCCCAGGAGCTTCCTGCGGCCATGGGGATACCTGCACGTATGTGGCTCACACAGGCGCAGGCAGCCAGAGGCAGTTAGTTATTCTAGAGCACAAATTTCCTCAGATTATGATAGATTCCTTGCTCCCCTGGTTCCCTGAACAGCTACCAGTAGCTTTGCTTAAGAGCAAAACAGACAAACAAACAAAGAAACAAAAGCAACGAGAAGAAAAATTGTTCCTATCCTTGATGAATAAGTCTGCAAACATTGCTGGCTTGGCTTCACCGCGACATAAACAGTCCAGGTAAGAGATCCTCATAAAAAGCACACTTAGCTGGTTTTGGTTTGTTTTGAATCACTAACTCCAGTATCTCTTTGGATGTGCAGAATTAAAGTCTTCTATACGGGTGGTAAAAGTTATATGTATTTATTGGTTGTTTTAACATATTATCATATTATACCATCCAACTTTATTTAAGCTTTATAGAAGTAAGCATATAAGTGCAGCAGTTACAGTGCTGCCATCATTACATATACCTCATGCATTTCAAATATTCACGTACAGCATTTATTGCGAAGCAAAAAAGAATAGCCTGTATGAAAATAACACCTTCACTTAAGGCTTTTAAACTTGAATTCCACACATCTTTATAACATTTTCTTCTATTACAAACTCTTTTGCATGTAATATATTTAATATGCTTCTCACATGAAATTTACTCCTTAATGCTTGCCAGTAAATAAGTATATAATCACCCTGACTCCTATCAGAGCTAATATATTTGACCAAACTTTCTGAAAAACAAAAATATATATACATTATACAGCACATAGACTGAATGATCATCCTTAAGCACACGACTCCAAGGTTTGCTTTGTAGAGTTAAACCGCCCCAAGGATGTCCACTCAGTGTAGTCCAGACAAGACAGCAGAATCGGACGGCACATGGAGTGGGGACAGACCTTGAGCGGCTACCTGAACGACGAAGGACGAGGGGAGGAAAACAAAACCCAAGAGCTTCCCGTGCAGAACGCGGGGTGATAAGCAATGTGTACGTGGTCACGTTGTGATTTCAGGTAGGGGACGAGGGAGTGGCTGACGCGAAGCTGTCCCAGTGCTCCTGGCATCACGCAGGATGCAGCCGGCCTCACAGCGCTGGAAAAACGAGCAGTGTCCGTGCTCTGACCTCCCTTCCAGGCTGATTCCTCTGGGAAGAGAGCGCTCCTTGGCTATTTCACAGTTTATCTGCCCTGTTTGGCCTTCGTGTTCTGCAATTTCAGGCCTCGTGTGACGGCTTCGTTCCTGCGTCCGTGCAGGTACACACAGCTGAACGTCTTAGCTGGAGGCAAAGCTGATTTTTGCCTGATTTGCTGCCCTTTAAAGCTCTTTCTGAATGGCATCAGGGTGTAGGGCTAGCTTCAGCGGCACCGAAATCACAACTACCATGGATTTAGCACTTAAAAAGTTCACATTGTCATAAAAGAGCCATGAGTCTCTATAAACACCGCATCCGAGATACACATTGTGTTTACGTCCAGAAGGTTTAAAAACAAAAACCCTGAAGAATTTACATTTAGGTCTAACAGTGCTAAGTCGAGGTAATGTTGTATTAATACACAATGTTCCTGGCTAGTGAAATTCCTTTTCCAGTAGTTTAATGTTGCATTTGTGATAGAGAGCAAGTTCCCACATGGAGCTGTGGGAAAGTCCTACTGGCAAACACTGTTTGGCATTTTTCTCTTAAGACAGGATGCAGTGGTCCTACTTTTCACTGATCTGAGTTAATTAAAAAAAAAAAAAAAAAAACAAAAAAACGGCCGTCAGCAGCATGACTTGTTTGTTTTCACACAGAGTTTTTTCTTTTTGCCCCAGTCCTCCTTGGGTAGATGAGTGTGTAGCACCTAGCATCCCCGTTACACGCGGGATGCTACCCACCTCTGCGCTCCCCTCATGTGAAGTATCGACACTGTGTAGAGTCAATGTAGCAGTAAGAAGTGCATTGTAATTTTCCGTAAGACCTAAAATGAAAGAGAAGAATATCAGTTCCAAAATACGCTGCAGTTCATGCTATGAATGCAGCTGCTGGAGGCAAATACTGTGGGAGTCGATGCAATCTATGTAAGATACTGTACAAGGAAGAGCCAATTGCAGTGACATTTGGCAACCAAAACAAAGGAGCGATTTCCAGGAGGGCTCTACTGTGCTCCCCCTTGGCAGCAAATCCTAATTCCCGCTAATGTCAATTAAGAAAAAAATCCCCGTTGAGAGGAACCTGCCCGTTGGCCAGGGTACATGGAGGAGGCCTCAACACCAGCTCCAGGCAGCTGTAGATTCTTTGGGCAATCACTAGGTCCCTGGCACTGAGATTTTGGTTTAATTCCTGCCATTCCTGTGGGTGGGAACGGTACACCTAAATAACTGAGAATCTGAGTTTAGCTTTTTCAAGTAACTTCCAATAACTTCAGCAGACATGATTTTGAATTTGCTTTGAGTTATTTTACACACCCCTGAAATAATGATAGTGCCACACGCCCACCACTGAAGGAATATCTAGTGAAATAAAAACATGACACAGAATCACAGAAGGATTGAGATTGGCAGGGACCTTTAAAGATCATCTAGTCCACCCCCCCTGCTCAAGCAGGGACATCTAGAGCACCCACGAGGCTTATACAACAGCATTAGAAGTTTTTCTTACAGTGTGTGCAGATATGGGGATACTCATGAAATAAGGAAAAAAATGAGATCTTTTTTAACCTTTCCATTAAACTGAGCTGCCATGATTCTATGTACTGAAGGCTTGACCAGAGATGTTAATAAAAAAAAAGTAATTTTGATGAGTTTTTATTGCTGACATATGTTCAAGTGAACAATGCATTCAAAAGCACAGGTCCTTTAAAATATGTCCTCAGAAAACCCACATTCTCAGAAAACCAACATAAAATCTGAAGCAAAGGTGGGTGAAATGTGAGGGAGGGATATTGGCATCGGAAGACGTAGAATATAGGAAAATCAGCTGCAGCAGAGCTACTGGAGCCGAGGCTGCTTTTGGAGGAAACTCCTCTTGGCTGCCGAGCTCACATATTTCTCTCACTGTCCTGATGAGTCACAGCTTGTCTTTTCTTTTAGCAGATAACCAACAAGCTGCACACATGAAAACAAAGGATTTCAGTTGCTCTTCAAAACTTGATTATAGGTGGTAAATGAAATGTAGAATAAAAAACCTCGTGTTTTTGCAGGCCTTATTTTTGGCATCTGACTTCTGACTTTGAAAAGGAAACTGTTTTTACAGGCAGATAGCTCAAGACTCGCTGGAAGACACGATCCCTAAAAAATGTTTGTCAGGTTTGCTAGTCTCACTTTCAGTAATCTCTTGCACCAGGAGTGCTCCAGCAATCGCAAGGGAAGGATTAGCACAGCTCTTGATTTACAAAGATGTCCTGCGGTTTCTTACTCCTGTCAATTAGCACATTATTCTCTCATGAATGATGAGGGCTCTGCATATAATTCCATTTGCAAATTAAATGTTTCCTGCTAGCCAGTAACGATACCTGACAGCTAAATAGAGGTACTGCTGTTGGAGGCAAAATGCTGACCCAAGGAAGCTATTTAAACAAATGCAGAGAAGGCAACTCAACAATAAGCAGATGCTTTACAGAAAGACACTGCTAAGCAGTTGTATGGCTTTCCATTGCTGTTGAGTGAATTTCCTGCTCTTTGGAAGGGTTGGCATGGTTGGTTCAGAAACAAAGATGCTCCTAGAGTATCCCTAGAGTTAAGGGTAAGGGCAGAAGGAGACTGATTTGTGCTCTTTTTTCCTCATTTGATCATCATGGTCTTTCCTATTGTTGATAGGTCATGAGTGGACATTAAAATAATGTTAACATTCCCAAAATGAGGAAATCTTTGCAAATAATAGTCAAATGTACGCCCATGTGATCTTCATTCATTTATCCCAATAGGAACTGTGTGAATGTAATGGAGATGTGACATTTAGACCATGGAAAGACTCTGACTGTCTTTCTTCCTCCCACTCTTTTCAGTGGTCCCAGCTGAACAAGATACACCTGGCAATATTTTTCTCTTTTAATGCTAACGGTGAAGAAACAGACATGTTCATACATACCCAGGGAGATATGTTTTACATGTTAAGTATCCAAAATCCTTTCCATCACAGTCTTCAACCCCCTCGTGTCTGTAGCCATCACCACAGTAAGCCCGGCGGCATCCTAGTCAAAAATATAGACAGAAATACTGTAGCACAAATGGGACTGGATTTTTAAGGGCAGAGCATAAAACAAGGCTTTGGAGAGGGGTATGCTGTAAGAACTCTGACTATAAGGACCACTGTCTTAGGAGATGCAATATTCTTCCCTACAAAGAACATTCTTGCTTTAGACTTGTTTGGATGACGAAGAAAAGAAATGCTATAAATAATTACTATCTGAGTCATAATTACAACCACAATAATTACAATAAATACTGCTACTATAGATAATTACTATAGGAGCAAATCAAAGGAACAAAACACAGTTAAATGATTTACAGAGGTCACATTTTCAAGAAAATAAAAAAAAATAAAAAAGGCACTTCAAAATCATTAAGTAGTTTGAAAATCCCAGGTTGGGATTACCCAACATTGAGTAGTATCCACACGTGCCTACTGCAAGTGAGTTCCCACATACAAAGAAGGTTATGCACACCTATTGCCTTTCCATCAAAAAAAATAAAAATAAGCATGTAATAGTTGAAAAAAAAAAAAAAAAAGGTGTTTTTTTTTCCCTCACTAATTCTTAACTGCCTTCAGTGTGAGTTGGACTGGAGACATTTTTGCATGGTAGCTGGAGGGTAGGCTGCAGTATTTTATGGACTGTACTTCAACAAATGGACTTTGCTTTTGATATCTCCAACTTTTTGAGTATGACTTTGTAAGCTGAAAACAGATTCATTTGGCTAAGATCCCTATGACTCCTCCTCAAAGGCATTTTTATTAGGCACATTAAAAGGACACTGAAGGATAGAAAGTTTCTATGAATTAGAAGTGGGTCATTTACTAACCATGTATTCATCTTAGAAATCTCACAGATGATTCATTAATTGCACCCATGATCTGCTTATCAGAAACTGCTGCTCTAAGAAATATGAGCTTTTTGTCCAATTAAACCCACCTAACATTCAGTTAACCACCTTCTTCTGAAAAGAGAACAACTGACAGAGGCACACGGATGCTCAGGAATCCATTGATGACCACGTGCTCATGGCTGAATAATTCAGTAATAACTCCTCGGGCCAGGACACAACAGTGTGCAGAGTTTCCCTATTGCAAGGCCTCTGTTCACTGGAAGAGCTGCCCAGTGCATAGCACAGAGTAACACGAGAGGCTTCCAGATGCATACATACCATGCACACCACACATACCATACATACCATGCGCACCACACATACCATACAGCTGTGCAAGCACTGGGACTAGAGCACTGCTTTCCTAAATGCTTGTTGCTCATGGTTAACTGCAAATCCTAACTGAATTAGTTTCTCCTGCCTGGAGGCTGAGAGGTTGCTCTATCTCCCTGGATTGCTCCCATGGTCGGGGAAGCCTATAGGGGAGTTTGTTTATATGGCTCAGCTTGCCATACCTCTTGCAGCTGAACTGCCTTGAAATCTCTTGTTTTCAAATGCAGAAATGTCAAGGGGTTCCCATGTTAGAAGGGGAAGGCTGGTGACTGGCAGGTGGGTAGACAAATTCCACATACCTCTTGTCTCCTTAGAAAGCTGGGCTAAAGATGGAGGGATATATCAGCGGAAAAGAAAACTCACAGGCAGCCCCAACTCACCCACGCAGTCATCGGTGGCCACCGTGTTGCCGTCGTCGCACTCTTCCCCGGCCTGCACGATGCCGTCTCCACACGTGCCGCCGCGCTCCGCGGGGTAACCCACGGGGTAGAGAGGGCTGAGCTGGCCGAAAAAGCACACGGCAGTTAATGCACAAGCAGCAGAAATTTCTGCTGCAACTACGTATTCTTCTCCTGCAATTTAGTGCTTAATAGGGGTTATACAGAGCCGGGTGCCAAGTCTGTTAAGGAACCTCCTGCAGGTTACCCTGGGGCTGGCTCAGTCCCTTGGGGCAGTAAGGATACACCAGGCTTTGATTTGCAGGGTTTGTGCTTGCTCACATCTTGGCACCCTGATGGGTTTTGCCTTATTTTTGTGCTAAGTCAGACTCTCTTTACAACCACAATTCTCCAAGTGGCCCCATTTTGTTCACTCCTGGAGCACAGTGCACTGAGAGGTTAGCAAAATCTGGCACACTGATGAGTTAATGCCTCAATAATTAAGACTTCTGTAAACAAAAAGTACAGAATTAAAAGAGTTGTGCCTGTGCTCAAGAATGAGGCCTTTATTCGTTTGTTTGGTTGGTTCTGCATCATATATTAAGTTAAGGAGTAGGCACTATATTTGAAAATGAAGCATACACTCGCAAGTTTTCATAGACCAGAGCCATATTTTCACCTGGATTGGGAGCCATCCAATGGTATCCTTGAAATACAAAGATCTTTGATCTCTTCTAAATGCTAAGGCATTTTCAGTGTTTAACCGCTCCAATTCTTCTTGGTTGTTCACCACAAAAATCTGGGACAGAGGAAAAAAGGTGATTTGTAATCCCTTCAGTGGGTGTTTTGGTTTGTTGTGGAATCTAGCTTTGCAGGCTGACATCTGTATCAGCAACTACATAAGTAACTGCACAGAAAAACAAGTTGGTGGTTTTTGGAACCAGAGTGGTAGTGCAAAACCCCATGCTAGTTCATACTCTGCAAGATAGTAAGAGGCTGCTTTGCATCTGTAAAAGGGAAGAGGTTATAAGAGATAATGGTCTTTCTTGGGGACCTAATTAAGACTCCAATGACCTTATCTCAAAATGTGCTGCCACAGGTAATGACCGTGGTCACAGGTAATGACATACTTGCAGCATGATCGTTGCTGTGAAAAATTTCAGGTGCTCAGGGTTTAGAAACAGGAGCAACTGCAAATCCCATAAAGGCATAAGTAATAATAATCTATAAGGCAAAGCTCTTTGAGGGCTTCTCTATAATGGTTTAGGCGTGCTCATGTCTACAAAATAAATAATGTTTTGCTCAATGTAGTTTTCACTTATCTTTTAATGTTTTATTTAGACTTAATTAGTATTGAAATGCATATTGCTTTACAAGCGTACACTTCAATCTAAAGCAAGGTCTTCCATTAAGCAGAAAAAAAAGGTTCAAAGGAGAGAGAATTAGGATGAGCTTCTCTCTACTCAAGTTCTTTTAATGTCTCAGACACTGAAATTGGATGTAAGAGGCATTAGGAAATAACCTCTTCTTTCAGTAATTTAATCAAATTAATTTTAGCAAAATTCAGGTCATTTTTAAATTAAGAAAAAAGCAAATGGAATGTTTCTGAGAAAAATAGGTTTAGTAACGTACTGCCTGACCCTGATTCCCACCAGCATAAACAGAATTGGCTTTCTTTAAAAACAAATTACCCTGAAATTTTAACACAGCACAATATTCCCAGAGCCCCTGACAAAGGCCAATATCATTAAAGAAGCATTGAATAAAAATGCCTTCAGCTCAAATGAAAGAAAGCAAAGAAATAGGCAACAAAGAACCGATTCTGTAATTGTGTTCAGGAGCTAAAGCCCCAGCCTCAGAGCTCTAATTTCTGGTAAAATCAATGGAAGATCTGTATTCCCTGAAGTTATAGATCCTGGTCTTGGAAGCTATGAAATATTTTTTAAAATACACTAGGACGCTGCTGAGTGGGGTTCTGAGCTCATGCTCTTGACACTTAAAGTAGTAAAACAAACTGGACGAGCAATTGGGGAGCGCAGCTCAGCAAGCGCTCCGCTCTCAGAAGATGAGGGCAGAGATTTGTGTGGCTTCCCTGCCTGCCTCTTCATCACCCCTTTACTCCCAGCAACAGAAATTGCGCTTGGCTGTCACCAAATGAGAGTTCATAGAGATGGCGGTGGGTTATTTGTGTGCTAGGTGGTTACATCTTCATTAACTTGCTGCTGGGTGTTGTCAGTCACAGGCAAGACATCATGCAACACCCTTCTTGCCAGGTGACAGGACCATGCATGTTTGCACGCGTGCGTGCCTGCACCCATGCAGCAGCAGAAAGGCCGCATTTTCATTGCTGAGTAAGTGCTACTGTGCAAAGAATAATAAGGCAGGGCCCAGCTGAAGGAAAAGTACAGGAATAGCATTTACAAAGCCTGAAGAAAGCAGAGAGAGAGAAGTCCTATGTCACTTGCCAGCAGTGACTTGTCCTTCAGAGCTCTTTGTCCAATTTGCTTGTAAAAATGCTTTCAAGAAAGCTAGAGACTGAAATTGGGCTGTATAAAGTGTTCGTCTGCAGACAGGAGCTCAGGAGTCTGACCCCCACGGTTCGTGGAGACTTTTTGCGTTCAAGGTAGAGGGCCTGTGTTTTGGGAGAAAGTGCTGTGTATTTGCATGCTATATGCTTGACTTTGATATTCAATTCTGAAATCACTGACTTTGCACACACACAAAATATAAGCAAAAAAGAGAGATACTTCATCCACCAACCAGAAATATGCTCCAGTTGACTGCAATAAGACCAGATGGTGCATGTATAGTAAGGCTGAGGAAAGCATCCTCATATTCAAAAAAAGTTTCTAAAAATGTGCCACCCAACTTACTGTTTCAAGATAGCTGTATTTCAGCATCTCAGTTACACAGCCCTCAGAACTAGATATAAGATTAAATTCCTTTGCCCTGAACGGAGCTCAAAGGTTTTGGATAGTAGAAATAGCACTCTGCCCACATACAGACATCTTCCTCGTTAAATCCAAAATGTTAGCAAACATAACACCTCTTATTAAAAAAACTACTTAAGAACAGATGCCACCCACTCCTAGAAAATCTGCTTACCGCAGGGACTTTTGGATAGCTGTGTCCAAACACAGATTCCTCATATGGTGGACTATTCACGTTGTGCGGGGATCTGCAGAGACATCTCCCTGGAGGCCCTGGAAGTCCTCTTTCCCCTTTTGGTCCTATTGCTAACTGTCCTAGGAAGCAAAATAGCAGGTTGCCATGGGAGGAAGTTACCATACAAAATACAAACACAACTTCAGCAGAAAAAGGACCGGTCAGGTGAATAGGCACTTACATGAATTTTCAGAAATTCACATCTCCCAGTAAGCCCACCGAGAGCTGAGGGAAGTCATTACCACCAATTCTAGCACTTCAGGAGAAAAACTAGAGCTTGTATCACATTCTTTCAGACTATGTTTAATTTTTTTTCTACCAACTTTGTAGAGATTGGCCATTTGCTTGTGATTTCCAGCTAAGTGTCAATATGATTGAAGCTATACAACTTCAGGCCATGATGCACATGTAATTACAGCACCCATGCAGTGACTATAGTGTAAGTGTTAGTCAGTCTTTGCATTATGTATGCATATGACTTGTGCATGTATACAATTAATGGAGCACCACTGTCTCAGAGAGTTGTATAAAGGAAAACCCAGCTAGAAACACACACACAAAAAAAAAAAAAAAAGACTTTTTGACTTTCAGACAGCATCAAGGACTCAGTAGTCTGCAGAATCAGAATTATGAGCCATCATGTTAATACTGCAAGGAGTGACATCATTACAGAAAGGTCATTTAGAAGAAGAATTTATATGTTAGAGCAAAGAGATTGACAAGCCTGATACATAAACTTTCCGGGGATGGAATAAAGCCTTTAAAAAGTAATCTCAAGATCTGGCTGCCTTCCCATTGGCATGGTGAAAATTCAGTTTTTTAAAATTTTCTAGATAATTTACTCAGGATAGAGATGTTTCATAATGAGATATATGCAGAGTAGTTGCAAACTAGCCATTTAGCCAAAGTAGCCATGTACCATTTCCACACCACCAGGAGGAAGATATCTCCTGCCCATCAGTGTAGGAAAGTGAAGAAAACGGAAAAGAAAATTTTGTTTCCTCCTGGGTTCTCCTCTCTAACTCCTGTCACTTCCCTGTTTCTCCCACTGTCTTTGGGATTTGAGGCTCATCTGTTTTTCTTTTACAGAGCTTTTCAGGGTGAGTACGCCCTGACTGATTAGAAATAGCAATCTGTCATTGCAAGCTAGTGTATCTGGAGAAGCAACAGACCTTGGATGATGAGGATGAACCGGTTCTTCCAAGGCTGCCAGATAGCCTTTCATCATCCTCATCCAATACAGTCCCACAAGGAATCACATGTTTCAGTTTTATTTGAAGCATCAAAAACCATTATGAAGGCTTCAAAATAAGATGCAAGGTCCGCTATAGCGAGGGAAGGGGGAAATCCCACTGTAAGTGGAGAAGCAAACAAAGCCTTGCGGTATTTTCTGTAAAGGTGCCTCTGTAGGAAGATGTGGTCAGTCAGGAGGGATTAGTGAGGATGGTCAGTGCCTGAAATTACCTGATCCCCTGCTTACCTGATCCTGAAGGTCCAGGGGGGCCTGGCAGGCCTGAAGGACCAGGCCTTCCTGGCGGACCCATGATTCCCACAGGTCCAATGTCTCCCTTTTGCCCCTAGGAAAGAGGAGACATCCATTCGTTTTTAAACTATTAATAACTCACAAGCTCTCACCCTCTACAGCTGGTGATGGCTTCCCTCTCAAAAAAGCAGAGACATTTGCCAAGAACAGCAAGTGCACTGCATGGGCTTCAGAGCCATCACTCTGGCTGTCCTCTTCCACATGGAGATACAAAGGTGGGTTCAAGCAGGGCTCCTGCTCCCAAAAAAGTGAATGATACCAGTAGCTCTGCACTGTGCAGAGTCAGGAACCATTCTGCTCTGATGTGAGTCATTCAGTGGCCTTTTTTTAAAGATGGTTTTTCATCTGTGGTAGTTATCTAGGAGGCAGTGCAACTCAGAGAGAAAAGACTGATGCGAGTGAAATAGCGGACCCTGAAAATCATCAGTTATTGTGTTAATGCACAATATGGAAAGAAAGCAGCTCTGGCTTCTGGAGATTAGGTTGACTTTGCAAAGCTGATGGAAAGAAATCAATTCATTTTACCTTTAAAAAGAGCAAAGACGTTTCCTAGACTTAGGATGCATTTTTTTCAGAGGCATCTAATGCTTCTGAACTTAGTGCTTTGAGGCAGGTGCTTCATTTTCAAAAGTATTTCAAGTGCCTAGGCCACCGTATCGCCTTGTCTTTCCCCTCAGATAGGGCTGTATGAACATTGCAAGGTAAGCTAGGGCTTGGCTTTACAATGCCTAAGCTTTGTGTGGTACCTGCCCTGCTGCATGGTCCTCTGGTCACTCAGTCCAAATGCAATAAGTGACCTGGGGGAAAGGAGCTTACACATCGTTTAAAAACAGCTCCCTGGTTTGTTTCCTGGGAGCTTGTTTGTGCAGCCATCCCCTTAGGCATTTGAAAATATATCCTGGGACAGTTCAACACCTTCCTGGCTTTGCTCCCTAACTTATAACTATATTTATTTTCTTATTCTGAGGCTTGGATTTCTCAGCTTTACACAACTGATTTAGATTTCAGAAGTGTATTATACAGCTTAAAGTTTAAATATCTAATCTGCTTTTTATGTAACAACACACATTTTTTAACATAAGAGAAATGATTGGTGTTATATTAGCTTTCCTTAAATGCCAAAGGAGATTAATTCCTTGAGGATGGTGTAATTCCAGGTTAATGTGCATTCACATGTGAATGATGGGCTGTTGCAGATCTAATTTCAGAGTAATGAAGCATACATAGTAATATATACTAAAATAATTTGGTGATACACAATATGTTATATCCCATGAACACATCTGAATGTCACTTGCACCATTTAACAGAGGAAGGTTATTTTTGCTATGGCCCATAAAAAACTAATTGAATATTTGCTTTGTTTAATCCTATTAGGTTAGCTCTGTGCCATCAAAACACTCCAAGATTTATGTGAATGTCCACGATGCTGATCGCTAATTGCTTCTTACATTATGCAACATGAGTACACAAAACTGGCAGAGCAAGACTTGGCAGCCCCTGAAAAAAAGGTTGTGGGAAATCTCTTTTCCCACAAAATAAAGACCGGGTAGAGAAAATGCAATGCCAGAACAAACTGCCTGAAAGCTACCAGACTCCTGTATCTCCTGTTTTGGAGGAGTGATTGCTTCAAGCTGTCTTGCTTAGCACAGATAGATTAAACAAAGACTGAGGTTTCTATTAAATATCTTTACCTTGTACCTTTTCACATGCACCCATTGCACTCAGAAAATCTTTCTCCATGGACAATATTTATATTCTTTTCCCCTTTTTTCTAAGTGACATCATCTAACTTTGTCGATGTTGAAATCCTAACTCACTCCTCGGCATCAATTCCTTTGGGCACTTTATCTCTGTGTGAGGGCTCTGAGGCAGTGTCTTGCAAATTCCACCTCCTTGCCACCTTGTAGGCAGAGCCTGCCCCAGAGGCAGAGCAGAGTTGAAGAAGTCAAAGGGATACTCAAGATGTATCTCAAAATGGAAGTGGAAGTAACACCTTCCCAATTTAGCAGCTTTCATCTGGGATGTCAGCTGGATCAAGAGGCAGGAAATGGCCCCATGTTGATGGAAACTACCGTCTCAGTTGAAAAACAACTGCAGAAGTGCAGGACTTCAGTGTAACAACAAGACCTGCAAACATTTCAGATACCATTTCCAAGTTTTCCAAAGGATTAAAAAAGAAGAAGAAAAAGAAGAAAAACCTAGATGACACATTACAGGAAGGGAAACCCGTTTTTCAAAAAGAAATCATGCTGGAATCATTTCTCAGAACATCAGAAAGGGTTTGTATATTGAGGTGTGTGCTTGGAAATCTTGATTAGGACCAGACTGCAGTCCCTTTGTTGATTGTTGCCTTAAATTATTAGGTGCCTTACATGACCACTCATGATTAAGATACTGTGTAATGAAACAAAATTTCTAAGATGAAATAGGAAGTCCTTTCCGAAAAGAAAGGATAATGCATACGCTCTGTGTGAGCAGGAGGTGACCTGTAGGCATGGTGTCTTCTCCCTCCCTTATGCTACATAAAGACAATCTATGCACATGCCTTTTGGCAGAACAGGTGAACACTCTTGGCAAAATTGCCAGAGCGCACACATCAGCTATTAAGACCTGCTAATTCAATGAAAAAATTATTCTCAATGGGTCACCTAGTAGACCTATGCTACAAATACCTTCACTCCTTCACTGTCAGTCAGTGGGAAGACAAGGACTCCTCAGGTAGTTCAGACCCTGGAGGGGATTGGTCTGCTTAGCATCAGGCTGGACTTCCTTCGGCTGCTTTCTCCAATACAATTGCTTTAAAAAAATACTCAAGGAAAGATGCAAGCAAAAAAGTATATTTGGTCGCTTGAATTTCTAACAACACTGATCTTGCTGCCTCCTTGGAGAATGGGAGTGGGGAGAACGACCCCTCTTTGGACAAGTCAATACCAAACTTACACACACTTCCCAGTCTTCACAATTTATCTAAAAATCTGAAAAGTTATTTCTGCAAGCATAGTTTTTTTTGAATCCTAAATAAGAACCATTTGTCACCATCCCACTCCATACCAGATTCCACACAAGATTACCATTCCTTCAAGTCATTAAGTGTTCATCCTGACCTTTCTCAGAGAAGACGAATCTGTCCCTGGCAAGCAGTATGGTGAGAAGTGTCATACAAATAAGCCAGACTGACAAATCAATCTTGTATTAGTATTACCAGAGGGAAAGGAATAAATAGAGATGAAGTTTCAGTACTTTAATTCTTTGCACTAAGTTTCAGTCATCACCAAGGCCTTGCAACTCTGAAGTGTGGTCTATATTAACCACCCTTGGGGCCAAATTGGATAATGCGAACAGAAAGTGCTCTCCAGATGGGCCAAGTTGCAGGGTCGGTACCCAAAAAAACACTGGATGAACACTTAATGAATATGACAGAATTAAGGAATAGAAGCATAGACCATATTGGAAGCATTGACCACTGACTTTCATTGCTGTAGATTGCATAATAGTTTAATACATTGCAGCATGTAATTTTTAGTGTAGAGGTTGCTATTACTGATATACACAAGCAATGTCTGTCTTAATAGAAGTAATACTCTCCATAGTGGTGAGTCATGGAGAAAATTCAGGAACAGCTGGGGACACAGGCAATGACATGTCCCTCACAAGAGCGATAGCTCTGCCTACCTGCCTAGAGCTGCAGGGAAGAGGATGCTCTTTGTAGCACACACAGAAAAGCACCAGAATATGCAGGAATATGTAGCTAAAAGCTACAAAGTGTGAGGGAGGAGTGGAAGTATCCTCCATTCTTCAGCAAAACCACCTGAAATCCCTCCCTTATCCAGAGCCTCAAACAGTTGGTTAGCAGTCTGGGGAAAAGCTATTTTCCCCATGATGTGTGGCCAGGTATTTGAATGCTGCACGTAAGCCACAACTACTTAAGTCAAGGGGAGAGAAAACAACAAGGTCGTACTTGTTTGCCTCGTTTTCCTGGTCTTCCTATAGGTCCTCTGTGTCCTGGTGCTCCAGACTGCCCCTTCGGACCCATCTCGCCCTTTGTGGGTATGGAGAAAGGAAGAAGAATGTAAGTACAGAAATTTGCATTACCTTGGTTATATGTGCCTTATACTACATAGCAAGTGGACGGTGATTTAATTCTTGATTCCCCTAGATTGTGTTGGCATAATTTGTTTCTGAGAAACTCACAACTACAATCAAATATTTTTATAAAAAGGAAAAGACAAAAATATCGCTTTCCCTGAAGAAGGGGCTCAATGGAGAGATCAGAAGCGTACTAGAAGACTTGAGGTTATGGAGAGTTGTTGTTGAGCAAAACTATCTGACCCTTTTGACAACAGTTTGCTTTGCTGTCAAGATTTATAATATAAAATATCCACCAAGAGGGAAAGTGGCTAATCCATTGATCTTCTCTCCTCCTTAGAAGCATTATTTCCTTTCCCTAATTTCAGAGACAAAATGGGATTATCTCATAAAACGATTCTCATTTAAGAATTCTATCCCTAAAGTGAGATGCAATCTGAATTATGATTGGCATTCTAGTACAGAATAATGGTGCAATCCAAACTGGCCAGGGTTACCACTGCTATTTATAGCAGTATCGTTTTGATGGAGAGTATCATGAAGTTTATTAGCTTTGTGTATATAAAATCAGAGCAGTTAGGCCAGTCAGGAGTCTATAATGGACAATATGTTAAATGGGAAAAAGATTATATCCAAACCAGTGTTCTGGAAATGAGAGAAAAAACAAACTGAGCTAAATCTCATATTTTTTTTTTTTTCTTAAGATAAAAGGCCCAAAAGTCAGTCAGTCAAGTCCACAGTGAGGTCTCAATGCTTTATCTTTTCTAACTACAAGACATTTCTGAAGATATTCTTTGACCTTCTGCCAACCCTTAACACAATTCCCCAGTACACCCTGTACTCACTTTCTGACCCAGCATTCCAGGGGAACCTATTTCTCCCTAGAAAGGAAAAGGAGAAAAATCATTAAAACATGTGGAGTGATCTTTGGCAAAGACTGGCAGCACCAGTTTAGGCATTTAAGGACGAAAACCAAGTTTCACGCACAGCCTGTAGATATCTCCAAAAACCCCGAGTTGTGATTCATTGCTGCAAAAGGGATGCACTTTCCCTTTTCGAGTTAAAAGGGCCCATAAGGCACAGATCTCACTTCTTTCTCACCACAATATAATGTCACCAGGTAGAAACATCTTGGAAAACTGTCATGGGTCTGGACTGCGCAGGTTTAGTTTGCCTACAGGACATTCCCAGCCCCCTGGGACACAGACAGGGGCACAGCCACTGCCCCACATCACGTGGGGCCACCTCCTCACCTCACCACCCTGGGCCTCCCAGGGCCGTGTTTCTGGGCTCCCTGTTTGCTCCCAGAAATACCTCAAGTTTTCATTTAGCTCAAGCTCAGAGTCATCTTGGAAAGACAAGAGAAAAAAAACAAAAGTACCTGGTCTCCTTTGACACCTTTGTCACCTGTGTCACCTCTGGACCCCTGGAGAAAGATAGAAGGGTGATAAAGGTTTACTTACTACATTCCACATGGAAGTAAAACATGTTTTTTCCTCTATGAGGTTCTGTTTGGAGCCATGCAGCATATTGGAAGATCTTGAGAGTGTGGAAGAGGGTAGATACTCTAAAATGTTTCCTTATTACTTTCACTGACACCCTAAGAGAATTAAGATTAAAGCTGGTAGAACAAGGTACACATTCTTCCTGACTAATTACTCTAAATATGTGCTTTCTTGCGTATGATATTGCCAAACTTGATTTTTTTTTCCTCCAGCTGGCTTCATGCAAGTTCAGTTCCCACTGTATGCCCTTATCCCCATGACAAAGAATATGCAGCTGAAATAAACCAGATCAATAAATAGGGATTATTATGCCCATTCTACTGACATGGAAACTGTAGTGAGGTGCACTATAATAAATTGTTCACAGTAAGATGGTATGTAAGACCTGCTCCTTTAGCCTCCTGACACAAGCCTCAAGACTTCTCTCCTACATACTTGCTTTCACTTTTTAATGGGACCTTTAGACTTCCCTCAATCAATATTATCTGGTGTCTAGAGTTAATTTACTTACATAAGTGTTTCCAATTGTTAAATGATACGTTTTTCTATCGTTGTCATACTGACCTTTTCTCCTCTAGTTCCAGGAAAGCCCTAAAGGGAATGATAGATACTTTAATGCTTCGCATTTTCATAATTACCCAAGAAGCAAGTTTGTATTTTGAAAGTGAAGAAAAAGAGTGAAACAAATAATTAACTTCATCAACTGCTAAATGCAAATAAATGCTTATAGCTTCTAAAAGTGCACTGAAACAGAATTTCAAAATATAAATTAAAGGAAGACAACTCAGACAATAAGCCAACATGGAAAAGCCAGGTAAAGACAGCAGGTTTGATTTTGCTTTTCAAATTAAAGCAAGGAAAATAGATTTGTAACTGAATGTGAATTAAACCTTACTTTCCACAATTAATAATCTAAAACTATTTCAGTAATAATTTTCCTCTTTTTATTTTTTCCTCTATGGAAGATATACTTAAAAGATGTTTAAGTCACCTTCTAATGTGAAGATTACTGTGAAATTTCTCTTTGAGAAACATACAGCAAGCTTCTGTATTCATTTCTTCTTTCCAGTGCTTACGAAAGTAATTACTAATTAATTACAAAATCAATATTAATTAATAAAATTTATATTTTTTCAAGTTCAGTAAAATATTGTGGCCTAAATTTGTAAACACAGAAGCTGTTCTACAGAAAAATGCAGATAGCAGGACATCCAGACCAAATTGTGCTTGCTCTCCAAACAATCAGTATAGGTGTATTTTTTAACAGAAGACCGAAAGAATCTCCATAGTCTTATGAGGTAGCTGAAATACACTTGACTCATGAGTTAATGTTGCACATATAATTAAGAGGCCCAGTTTCTAGGAGGGATACAATTATATATGAGCTTTGCTTTTAAGAAGATTTTGTGTTACAATAGCTTACACTGAAGCAGTTTCATGAACAGATAAGAACACAGCCAAGCCCAAACAGACAACATAACCTTGCTTGAAGGAGAGCATATCTTTTTAGCTGTACTAAAAAAGATATATATTGGTAAGTGCTTTCTAGCAAATTCATGAGGGAAGCAGCTGTCAGCAGAGCATTAGAAACAGATGTCTGAAAATGCAGCATTTGTTTAACAAACCTTGGAGCCCATTGGTCCTCTTGTACCTGGCAATCCCATCACACCCAAATCTCCCTTTTCACCCTAAAGGGGTCAATAAAGAGAGTTATTGATTGTGAGTGGCTCTCTGTTGAGGTTATACTTGAATGTCTGATAGTTCAATGGTTTTGTGTCGAATACAGGAGACAAGTTTGACCTTTAGAATGCTTGGAGCAGCACTAGAGCGGAAGTCTATGTGCATCGCAATCTGCCCAAGACCTCTAATACTGTCTTTTTCTTGTGTTTGCATTTTTTGGGTGTGTAGCTTGTGCTCGAGTTTTGCCAGATGCTATAGAAGGGCATAAAAGCAAATAAGCAGCAGAATACTTTTTTCTACTTAAAGAGCCGTAGCCTCTACCTATTATATCTAAGTCACTTCCAGAGTTAGAGAGAAGAAAGGGATTTGCTGCAAGTCTTTTGGTGTGGAGGGACATCCTGGTTACTTGTATATTAAATCTGAGACAACATAGGCTTTACAGTGGTTTGGAGACACAAAATCACCGTAAGGCTTCACAGTGAATTCTCTGGGTCCTGTCAGCTAATTATCTAGGTTGAAATATGGAGTAGTCCCTGCAGAAGTGCAGCAGCCTTATCCAGCAGAATATGTTTGGTGCTCTTTCTCCTTTGGCTCTCACAGTCCTAGTAGTGAAGAGGATTTTCATATTGACTGCTGTTTTGACAGAAGTTCTGAGAAGAAGCCTTGAAGAAACAAAACAGAAGGGATGGAAACAGAACCAAGGCTGTGTCCAAGGAGGAGCACACAAGTAATGAGGACCAGCTGAAGAAATGTAAGTCAGGGACATGAAAATGAGAAGGAACAAAATAGCTCACTGGAGATTTACAACAAGATGATGTGAAGAATGAGTGTAGCAAAGATGGACATCAGGGGTTTGGAAAGATCAGAGGAAGAGAAAGGAAAGGACACAATCTAGGGAAGCAAACACAGATATCTGCTGGCTTCCATCCAACTGTTGTCTTCACTGACAGGTAGGAAAATGACATAAACGAAGGTCAAAAGAAAAGAACATCTCTAAAGAACAGAGGAAATGCAGATCAGAGGAGATGATAAAAAGCAGAAGAATAGAAATTAAACAGCAAGCTGGACACAGGGAAAAATATTACTATTGAATGTGAGGAATTTTCCAAGGAGTATGATGAAAAAAACATAACAGTAGGCAAAGAGGAAAAGAAATAGCACAAAATTGGGAAGAATCCATAAATAAAACTAAAATTTATATAAGGAGAAGGCAGTTTTCTGATGGTTTCATGAATCAGTTTCATGAACTAGTTTCTGAACCAGTTTTCTGATGGGTCTGCTTTCAGTACTGGAACCATGAGAGACTACGATAGGGAAGTCTTCTTTGTGTTCTCATAGTTGGGAAGTTCTCTCTGTTCTGAAGTGGGAAACCACAGCACATGATGCTTTTGGGGGAGCTCTAATTCCCACCTCCTGGCTTAAAGGGAACACAGGCTCTTTTCCAGTACACGGATCCCTATTGCTTGCCTACATTCCCACACTCCACAATACGGTGTTCTTCATCTAACAGTAGTAATGAGACTGAGGGCCTGCTTTACTGATGTGCTTTGAATTCAGAAGTCATCCACTACTACCCTCTAGCAAGAGCCACTGCCTCATAGCCTCTGAGATAGTGCCACAACCCTCATGGAGCAAAAGAAGAGTCACAGATACACTGGAAAATGCAGTTTCCAAAGGAATCGTCATTTGCAGTCCTTTTGCCTGTTATACTGGATATCACATACTGAATTGCAGAGAAGCAACTATATCAAATACCCCAGGAGAAAATTCATATACCTTAGATTCTGCGAAGAGCTTTTGCGTAAGATAATATTCTATAAAGGACTGTCCTGTAACTTCTTTCTAAAAAATGCAGATGAAGAAACTACCCTGATATAGCAAAGTATGTCATATCCTGCCATTTCTTCTGCTGTTGACTATGAAAATTGACTGAAATGGATTTTTGCAAAAATGGCGTTGGTGCCAAGCCTCCAGCAGTAGCATTGTCAAGGTATAAGGAGAGTGCTACAAGCAAAATTTTAGAGGGGTGACTGGGCAAGTCTGTGGAACTGTGCCTGAAATATCTGACCAGCATCCATATGGTTTTAACCCCCTTTACCATGATGTTTTCCCTGTGATCATATGAACATACATAGTTGCCAAGAAATACACTTTCAGGCGAAAGGATAATCATAAGGAATAATCATAAAGCCAACAACCATTTTGGAAACACCGATTCTGGTGATTATGAAAGACATCTATTGCTATCAATGAGTCTTCATGAGACCTGATTTTCAATTTTGCTTTGACATAATTTAATCAATATAAGAATTGCTATTGGGGTTAGGCTGAAGGTGAAGCATCCTAACCTAGATTGGTCAGATCTTTGCAGAGGCATATAAGAAACAGAACAAGAACAGAGTGTCCTTGTGCTGTTATGGATTCCCAGCCCACAGTATTTTGGAAACTTCCGGAGGCAACTGTTGTGTTAAGATCATGAGGTTTATTAGATTATCCTCTGTGAATTTGTCTAATCCTCTGTGGGTCCTGAAAGAAAAGTGTATCCATAGTCTGAGAGTAATTAAAGTGTTTTAATCTTACCTTGGGTCCCACTGGTCCAGGCCATCCAGTTGGTCCTGGCATTCCAGGGACACCCGGGGGACCTGGTCTACCCTTGAAAGGAAAGCATCAGTTATTACAATAAACTCATTTAGTACCATTCCAAAACATAGGCTTCCACTGCTGTCGGAAGACATGGCGGAATACAGAACTTCAAATGCTTCTTTTTTTTTTCTTTTTAAAGCATAAGAAATAATTACTATATTCTATTCATAATGAAGTTTACATAGATGTTACTGTAGAAAACATGGATTCCCAAAAATACTAAGTGATACTGAGTCAAATAAATAGATGAATGATAGAGGAAATCTATCTGAAGTCAAAATAAACATCCTAAAAACCAGGATCAATAACATAAATCTTCCTTTTATTTAGCACAGTGCAAGTCAAAAAAAAAAAAAAAAAAAAAACTCCATGTAATTCTGTTATTATGAACCTGCTTTACGCAAATAGAACCAAATCTTTACTAAGATATTCTTATTTTTTATTATTATTCTCATTAAGAGTATTCTTATGTTACTAACTATAGTAAGAATACTATTATAGTTTATCTCTTTAGTATCAGCTACTTAGTTATATAAATAGCAATAATTACATATATATATACACACTTATTTTTTTACGTCTACTGCTTGTAAATCACTCTTTGACTATATCCTAAACTAGTACGGATTAAGGTACCCCACATACTGCTTTACACCACTGGACAATATGGTCTTAGAAACCTAACCATGACATCTGGGCCTAAGAGTGACCTCACATAAGCCACACAGATTTTTAGGAAGAATTATACTGCTTTTTTTCCCTGGTCTATATATGGACAATTACTTTTTTGGGAACCTAATAGTTTTTATCAGAAGAGCAAGCACTGCAGTGGTAAAGATATTCCAGTGTTGCACATTTATGAATGACTCTCTCTGGAATGCTACAGTTTTTAACATGTGAATTCATACAAGGAATGTTTTTGTTTACTGCAGGATATTTCAAATTGGACCTGCTTTTAAAATATTTTGCATATTATTAGAACAGCACTTCTTTTCTTGGTTAGTGACCTAACCTCTGCATATCTCTGATTTCACCCTGCGTTTCTGTCTTCTTTTGAACTCAATTACATTAAATGCAAGCACTTAGCCACTAAGACAACATATTCTGTTTCATCACACGTAGGGGCACATATTTTTTTACAATATATCATAGCTCACATGCCACCCAGCATAGGATTGTAATCGGCACATAGTGTCTGTGCCAAAACTCTGTAAATGTAGTCATTAATGATTATTCCTCCTTCTGGGCTAGTCAACTGAACCTTGTTTTGACTTAGGAGCAGTAGAAAATATTGATTTTACTTTTTTTAATATACCTTTTATGATAGCTCCCATGTCTGCTTTCCCGGTCCACAAGGTCCTAGTGGACCTTACCTAGTTCATGTTATTTCTCATTCTCTTTTAATTGCCTGCTTGGAGCCATACGTTCTTATCAGGGGAATTTATCAAATTCAGACCACCCGAAAGGACTGTCCAACACACAGGGCGCAGCTCCTCAGCCCTGGGCCCCGAGCTCCCTGTCTCACACCGCCAGTAGCAGTAGAAGCAGCACAAGCAGGTTAGACTTCAACATTAGCTAGTTGTTATTCAAGTTGCTGAGTTCTGAGTATTTTCTGAGCTACAGCTGCTATTTACTAGGCTGATATCTGAGACAGCACCTTATTTCATACCTTTCTTCCTGGTCTGCCAATCTCCCCCTGTAAGAGAAAGGAATTTGTTAGTTGTGTGGACACCACATGAGGCACGGTGGCTCATTAGTCAGCACACTTATAAGCAAAACTAGGAATACCCCTGTGTCCAAGACTTTGCATCCAAAGGCAGAATGAAAAGAGCTGATTTAATAGAGCTCCCGATCCTTCCCTGTGTTCTTAGCTCTCAATCTATACTTTCCTCTATAGCAAAGCATTTATATGTGCGCCCAGCTTCCGGCATAAAGATGTTCAAGGCTCATTATGGATTAAATACTTTGCAGATCTCAAGCCATAACTGAACATACAGGCTGCTTTTCCTAGTGATCCTGACCCATACAACAGGCACTGCCTGGGCAAGCTCTGGTCCCCACATCTTTCTAGGATCTTGTTGCACTCGCACCACTGCTCACTTGTGCTGCTGAGCTGCCTCCTTGATGCCCCCTGCAGACACAGGCAGTTATCAGGAAAAGCCAGAAGAAAATATTCCAAGTTATTTCAAGCTTCAAGAGGGAGTTGAGGCTTTAAATTATAGCCTCAAGTTGATCCACATCTTCCAATTCAAATTTAAGCAAATGAGGAGAAAAAACAGAATGTGAACAGCTTATCTCTTTCCTTGTCCCCTCAAAAACATATCAAACTTCTTAATCCCAAGTACTTACTTTTTCCCCTTTTGGTCCCACTATACCAGGAATTCCTTGTGGACCCTAGAAAGAAAAGTGAATGCCATTATCAAATTATTCTGGAAAGAAATCATGGCCCATTGTCTTCCCTTGGCCCATGATTATATCTCTCAGGACTGGTGTGAGCTCATGAGGTCAGGGTGCCTGGAAGTGGTTCCGCGTTTTCTCCAAATGATAAAAGCTGAGTCCACTGCTGAGGGGAGGCTGCAAGTTGTGGTGACTGACTGAGCCTCACAAGCCTCTTTAAGTACATGAATATACTCTTCTCTCTCAAATGAAGCTGATTCTCCTTGTAGGAAATTTCTTAATCCAGGGAGACCTTGAATCCCAACTCAGAAAAAAAAACAGAAAGTTTTTTTTTTTTCTTTTTCATAAATAAAAGGAATTCCCCAAGTCTTCATAAGAGGAGCACTAGCCTCACTATACAAATTAGAATCATAGAATGCTTAAGGCTGGAAGGGACCTCTAGAGCTCATCTAGTGCAACCCCCCTGCACACGCAGGGTCACCTAGAGCAGGTGGCTCAGGACTGCGGCCAAGCGGGTTGGGAAGATCTCCAGAGAAGGAGACTCCACAGCCTCCCTGGGCAGCCTGTGCCAGGGCTCTGCCACCCTCACTGTTAAGAAATTTTTCCTAAAGTTCCTGTGGAACTTTTGGTGCTTCAAATTACTCCAGTTTTGGATCCTGGCTGTCTTATACTATCCAAATCTTCATGTAAATTTTATGCAAATAGGATCAAATTGTACCACCAGGTGCAAATTGCTTCCTGTTATTTTAGGTTTTCAAAAGTGTAAATCAGAATGTATCTATTGAATCAGAGCCAAGTTTTGTCTTCTCTTTCATTTTACCTTAGGTTACCCACAGAAGGAATCTTGAGTTATACCGTTACAAATGTAACTCCTCCTTACGAAAAAGTGTTAAAACACATCTCTGACTCAACAATATGAGTTTTGTTCAACTCATATGAAAGTAATGTAAGTTACAGAAGAAAATAATTCAGGAGTACTTTAATTTTTTTCTTTCAGTATCATCTTTTTTTTTTTTTTCATATGACCTTCATCATAAAGTACTACCAAAAGAACTGCTGGATCTAACTTTGTCCCTTTAGAAAACACATTCCCACAACTCATAATTAAAAATCCCAGAGCCAGGGTATACCAAGCTTACTGTCTGTGACTGTGATAAAATCTGCCAGCTCGCTGTATTTAATATGTTCTTGGAGGGATCACAGATCATTCGGTTGTAAGATTAATATTTATGACAAAGGACATTTTAAGACAGTACAATGAATATTACTGTTTCTTCAATTTAAGTCAGAGATAATATTATGATTTTTTTTTTTAAAGGCAATCCAGTGAGGACTGAAATAACTCCTGCTTCTTTTGTACTTACTGCTGTTCTGGCTCATTGCCAGCCGCACTGCAGGGCTGTTTCATAATGTAGGGGAGACTCTTCTCAACACAAGACAAAACAACCATGTTCATTTGCTTGTCACCTCTCCATGCCCTTCATAACTCACATGCTAAATGAGTTTGCTCCATCCTGTGCCTCAGCAAAGACAAAAGGGCAGAATACTGAAGCCAAAGCTCATAAAACAAGATTTTATGGCTTTCACATCGCATATTCTAGACTATTTATTAATATCTTATGAAGTATTGCCGTTTCAGTAATTAAAACTAAGCTCTTTGCCACTTAACTAAACTTCAATTATTCTTTATTGCGGTGCCCTGTCCTTGCTTCCCAAATGGTGTGTGGGTCCTCTTTAACTTCTCGGGTTCCCGAGGGCTCAGGCGCAGCTCCTCTCCGCGAGCGCGGGCTGCAGCGTGGGTCCTGTGCTCCTCTTGGTTGTACTGTAGTAGCACCCAAAGTAGCACTTCTTGAGGAAGCTCCCTCTTCCAAGAAGTTTGATTTCAATTTGGAGAGATGAATGGAAACAAAAAGGCAAGTGGGTGATATTCGCCAGAATACAAATGGAGACATTTGCAAAAACAGCTACTCTAGAACTAAAGCATTTCCTTGGAGGATTTCTAGCCTCCCTCTCTGCAGTTTATCTACATAGACAAAGAGTGAAAAGTGATATGGAAGCCCAAAGGGACTGCTTTGTAGGTCTCTACAAAGCTAAAAGATGCCTCATCTCCTGGATCCTACTCTGTCTATCCCTCATCAGGGATATTCTCCACTAACTTGCAGGTTCACTGCACCTCTTGCGTTCAAACTTCCCAGGCTCCTTCTGCTCACATAAAAAGCAGCAAAGTCTAAAGCAAAGAGGAAACCAACAAAGGTTTTTTTTCACTGATGCTTCCCATTGCAGAAGTCCATGGAAGTGGAGAGTAACCTTGAAGCAGAATGGAGTAGGCCAGGCAGGGAAGAGAATAAAGGAGCAGAAAGCTTACATGAGTTAGGCATACTAATATCAAAATAAAAATAAGCCATAGCTCGATGTTTATCAAGGGGCAAAAAACATTTATGGAAAATGTTTCAACTGTTGTGATGTCTTTAGAAGAAGTGGGTGTGCAATGTGGCTTTGTAACTAGTGTGTCACTCACCTGGGGGCCAGGGGGTCCTGAGGGGCAATACGATTCCAGTACAGGGGAAGACTCTTCCGTTTGGAGCTCTTGACAGAAGTCATTCACATCTAGGGCAAGGAGCTTCTGCATAAAATAAAAGCTCTCTGTGAACGTGCAGCATACATAGCCAGTCAGAGAAATAAACAGTCACCAAACACTACAGCCCCAAGAGAAATGATTTACTTCCTTAAAAAGAAGCTTATGGTTTGTCACAAGGTTATCTTCACGGATGCTTAAACATTATCGCTTCAGCAGAATATCCTGTCCGATGTTCCCTCCCCCTTTCCCACAGGCTTGCTGCACTGAGGCTCTAGGATGCCCCTCTAAGCCACCGTGGGACCCAGGGCTATTCTTAGACTTGACCGTGCTTGCTCAGTCACATTTTACAAGGAGCAACTCCTCTCCAAAAATAGCATCTTTGCTCTAATAATATAAACTACACTCATGATACAGGCAGAGCAAACTGCGCTCCGGCAGGATTAGCCAGAAGGTTTTCAGTCAAAGCTGATGGCTTTAAAAATTGATGGAGAGTTTCTCCACTGACTTTGGGCTCGGGCTAAATGTCTAGTCTTTCGACTTCTAAATTAGGTGAGGTGAATCCCAGCCTGAGATAGTGGCTCTCATGACCAAAGTGGCTTAGTTATGTCTTGTGCCCCTGTAAATGCAGCCAAACACTGAGACATAAACATGGGGATAGCAAAACTCCATTCTCAGACAAAACCCAGCTATAAGCTCCAAACCAGAGACTGTTAGTAATAAATTCACATTGTTCCCACTCTTTTAGTAACTGTTTAGCTTAGTATTATGCTTTTATGATGAGATGACATCAAGGATCATTTTATGCTTAGATTACTCTCTGGGCTGCTGAGGGGGAGTCTCTGGGTCTCAAACTCATCCTCAGCAAAGTGTGTGTAGGAGCAGACAGCATTTCCTAAGGAGAGCTTTTCTCTGGGTCTCCTTTCTGCGGAAACCAAGGAACAGGGAGCAGAGAGGATGAGAAAGAGAGTGGCAATTGATTTTTCGTTTGATGGGAGTAGCACCCTGAGGTCCATCCTCTCATCCTCCACAGCTAGGCTTTTTGCGCTGCACTTTTCCCTGATTTCTTCTGGGTATGCCAGGCATATTTCTAATCACTATTTGCACAAAACCAACAATAATCACAATATTTGCATATGATAAATGACTAGTGAATTGAGAAATAGAAATTACTAAGTAGTAGAAAAATTCTTTATCTTGGAGATGAAAATATCTCAGAATTAATAGATCCCTGCAAATAAACATAAGTGGGCAAACAGATCCGATGTAATCCCATTATATGTTGGATGATGCATACATAGGTGGACATAGGTGCATCGGTGCATATTATATCAAACAGGTATGTGTGAAAAGGCCGCACCAGCAACCCCCAGACGTTTTCCTTTCGGCCCAGCAGAACAACAGGAGCAGAATCCGCACTCACCGTGCTCCAGCTGTGCCTGAAGAAGGGCGGTGGGAAGAGCGGCGGCGGCGGCGGGCCCGGCAGGCAGCAGGCGCGGGGGCTCAGGCGTTTCTTCTGTTCCAAACAAGGGAGGTCTGTTCAATACAAACACTCATCCATGGGCTGCTACACCACGGACCTCTGCCACGGCACGTGACGGGCTTCCCCACGGCAGGACCTCCCCGGTCCCCCGTCCGCCCCGGCGCGGCGCCACGGGCTGTGATGTGGGCCCGCGCGTCGCCTTTGAGCTCGATAGATTTTGCTCTTTTGCTGAGGGCTGGGCAGTTTTAAGCCCTTAGCACATCTGTGACCAAGGCTTGTTTTGGAAAATGTCAGGTTAGAAAATAAATTGAAATATATTGTCTCTCTTTCCTGCCCCTATCACAGAAGACTAAGGGAACAGGGGCGGAAATCAGAAAAACACCTATGAGCAGATGAGGGAAAAAAGAAAGTAGAACGGCAGTAGCAAGGTATGAGGGAAAAGCCTGATGATAAATGGTAGGAGCCAAATGAAGAGCCTAATGGAGAGTGCAGAGGAGGCCTAGAGCCGAGAGCTGAACAAAGGATGTTTTCAAGAGGAAAAGAACTGGCCAAATTACATTAAACCAATTCTTCTGCTCCGAAGGAGTGTTAAAAGTAGCGTCTTCTAAGTGCTCAGCGCACCAGCGGGAAGTTCTCTGAGCACGGCCCACCTGCCTCCCCATCGGACCTCATCAGTTCCAGCGTTTTGGCAATAACAGTGCAGCAAGTTGCTCCACAGCACTTGCGCTTCGATTCCCCCGAGACTGGAAGCACGTTGCCTATTTCAGATCTATACATCGGCGCTGAATAACGATCTGGCCACCCAGATTTGGCTGGGGGCTTTGCCACGGAGAGCTGTGTGAGATTTGCCCTCCGTTGTGTTCTGCAATGCATTTAGCTTTTATAAAAGGAAAATTTCTGTCAATGAAAATAAACATCTGTGACCAAAGAGTGGCAGAGAACAGAGGTGAAGATGATGCCTTTATATTTTCTTCTTTCTGCATCTAGGTACTCTTTGGGAAATAGATCTCTAATGAGGCTGGAGGAATTCTGCACAGGTTTTGCTAAGCACTGCAAATACTTATTTATGTTTGTTGGATTCTTGCTCTGGTTACAGGCAGCTTGAATGGATGTCTGCAAACTGGAGGGTGGCAGGGAGCCAAATACAGTCAGAAAAAAAGCCCATGGTAAAGTATCTGGTATTAATAGAAAATCTCCAAATTAAGTTTATGAGAAGACAAACCTGGCAAAATTGTTAGATTTGTGTGCAAATCAAATGCAGGCAAGATATTAGTTACATCCCAAGCTAAGATGGACCTCTGAGGCTCTGTGGGTTGATACACACTGGATCAAAGACCGTCTCTTCTTTCACATGTTATACCACGTAATGCAATTCCTGATCTTCCTGAGGACACCACCCACCAAGGTCACATTTAGCAGCCTGGTTAAATAAGCAAAAACAGGGGATTCTTGGCTCTGCTTTAAAACCTGACTAGCAGTTTGAGATGCCCAGGAGAGAAGTGCACGTGAGGTACCTGGCAGTGAAAATGCTGCCCACAACCCCAGGGTGAATCCACTCCTGCCATGCCTTGTTCTGCACTGTTGCTCGCTGCATGCCCTTGTCACAAAACACATCCATTTTATATATTAAGCCGCTATATTAAGTCCTGGCACAGGACTATTCCTCATGCAGTGGGGAACAGTGCGAGCACAGCAGAGCCAGCACTTGCTCTCTGCCCCGACCCTCCTTTAGTCCACGCTTGAAGCACCAGTCCGGCACTATACAGCAGCTCCTTCCACCTAGTGCTTTCACCTACCTGCATGGACAGAGAGCTTTCTGAGATTTCTGATTTTTCAGATTCCTCAGAAAATACATTATATGCAGTTCAACAGTCCCCATTAGTTAGGACAGCATTTCTCTCAGTGTCACTGCAAAAAATATAGCTGTCTGCATACCTGCCAAAGCTGTTCCCCAAGGGAGACAAGCCATATCAAGACCTAAAAGGTCTGTTGTTAAGAGTCTTCCTGAACTTTTCCTGCCAGATTTCAAACTCAACAGAAGGATTCAACTAAGGGGAAAATAGAAGACTTTATTATAAAGAGTAGAGATTATGTTGTTTAATTTAAAGTTTTAAAGCACACACCAACACCACCAATGACCACTAAAAAGTAGCAGCAATTTGAGTCTTCTGTTTCCATTTGCACAAACAATAAAATAATACAAAACAAAACAAAACAAAACAAAATAAAATAAAATAAAATAAAATAAAATAAAATAAAATAAATAAAATAAAATAAAATAAAATAAACAATTAAGTTCTGCATTGACTTACACTGAGTTCACTCACCCTTACACAGCAAGAACAAATGTTATATAGTTATAAAAATAAGTGTATAGTATACAGTTACTGATTGTAGAAAGACATATATAGTTAAAATTTCAGGTAATCTATCATGAATCATGGAATCATGTTCTGGAAAGTCTGTATTTATAAAGGAAATACAGGTGTATAAGAAAGGCTGGCCCTAGACCTGAGGAGTTCCCATGCTAAGAAGCGGCAAAACTCAGACAACAGAAGAATGAGCAGAACATAAATGTGACTATAGATATGGATAACACAGTCTTCCTATAAAGACTTGTCTCTATTAGTAAGGATTTTGTAGCTGGGATAGATCCAAGGTGTAAAGCCATTGCAGTTTTGGCTTGTTTTATATCGCAGAAAAAATACTTTGATGGGCTTACAGCCCCCCCTGCAAAAACCTTGTGTATAATTAGGCTCCAGGTTAATTTTGTTTGCTCTATCCAGCTTCATAATACTCTCATCCCCATGAGTGGAAAAAATCTCAACCCAAGAATAGGACTGTCATAGTTTTCTGTGAAATGTGAAGACCCTGCCTACCCAGCGAGCTCATTTACACGTCTTATATGGAAACTGCTCTTTCAACGTCTTTAGCAGCAAGGAAAGTATTCAATAACAAAGGAAGACAAAATGAAAATGTCCCTATGTAAGACTTGTCTAAATCGTGGTTGAAAATAGAGTACATAAAATTATCAGAGTTGGCTTTAAAATAGAAATGTTTAACATTTTAATGTTTCAACTGTTACTAAAGACAAGATTATTTGTTAATATAATTCTAGAAATATAGATATAAATAAGGGAATATAGTGGTAATGATTTCTTTAAAAAATAATACATTTTAGATACATAAGCTGTTGTAACCTTCATTTCTTTTTCTTTTTTTTCTTTCTTTTTTTCATTTTTGATTTTTCCTTGCAGGCTGCTTTTTGCTGGCCTTAACTAGAAGTGTGCAAATCTCATTGGAGCCAGCCCAGTGTAACCTCCCCAGGGCTCCCTTCAACCCTTGCAGAAGGCCCCGGCCGTGGCGGAGATGCTGCTGGAAGGAGCTGCCCCCCGCTCAGTTTACAGGATTTGGCTGCAAAAAAAAATGACACGGAAACCACGAAAGGGAGTTTTGCCCTCAGATCACCAAGGCGTAGGCTTGGTGGGCCGGCCGCACCGCCAGGAGGAAAGGACATGCAAGGAAAGAGACGTATCTAACATGCCTCCCCTGTACTGCACAGATATCAGTCTCTATATTTATTGTAAGGCGACAGAGGTTCTCTTTCCCATTTAAGTTTGTACAGGCCTTGGGAAAAGTGCATTTTGAGAACCCTAGGTCAAAATCCTCTATTTATGGTGCAACTGCTACTCTGACGCTCTCATTTTTCCCAGCCCTCTTCTAAAGCACTATGGTCAGTATTGACAATACGTGTATTTGCTTCTTAAAAATGTGTCTTAGGAAGCTTCTTGGTGCAAAATGGAACAGACTAAAGTTGAGCAGAAATCAGTTCTCCATCCACATCCATTTTCTGGTGGAAAACGAAAGATTTCAGTCCAAACCTGAACAAGTGTCCGCTCAGTCAAGGAGACCTAATCCAAATGTGAAAGTGTTTCATGCCAGAAACTGCCATCACAAATAAATAAATAAATAAATAAATAAAGGGATTTAAAATTAGCTGCTGTCCAAAAACCCCGACAATAGCACAAACGCTGGCGGGCTGCCTAGACAGCGGCTTGCAGGGTTTGCCTGGCCGGAGGAGACGTGTCCCGTCCTCTGTGCCCGGCTGAAACTCGGCTCCCCGGAGCCAGAGCCGAGCCCTCCGCGGGGCGGCCGGCGGGCAGCGCGTTGCTGTCAGAAAGCACCGCAGAAACGGCAAAGCCCGGGAGAGCTACGGCGCGTGTGAGGTCTCTAAGCAAGGCAAAGGAATTTTACTTCTTATACGGGAATACTTTAGGCATTTGATGCGTGTATATGTGCGCACATGGGGGCTAGGCACCTGCCTAAAGATTGCACAATCTTCTCTCGGATTTATTAGGTAAGAAAAATTCCGAAATTAGGACACAAGAAGAGAGGATTGTTTGCTTGGATTGGCTTCGAAACCTATTTTGATGGGAACATAAAAGTGCCAATAAAATCTGAAGGAAGGAACACTTCAGTGGGTTATAAAATGGGTTTATAAATAAACGATGGCTTATAAATGACAATAAACACAAACAGGGTTATTTTGAGCAATTTTGCCTCTATTGCCTTTCATTTGCAGAACTCCAGAGCCCTCGATACTTCTAGTTAATGTTAAAAACACTCTGTGCTCTCTTACAGTGAAGGAGAAACTGAGGCACAGAGAAGATAAGCAACTCCCCCAAAGTCATGGACAGTTCAACTACACAACGAGAAACTGCATTTTCAGTCAGTCACAGGTCCCTGTGTCACACTTTAGGAACTGGATTCTAAAACACAATGGCTTCTCACTACAGAAAAAAGATTTAAAATGCTCTATTAAAACTGGAGAGCTAAATATGGTCCCTACAAGGCTTGAAATCCTAAAGGTTAATGGGTTAATACAAGGTGGCTGCTGCATTGGCCCCAAAAGACTCTTGTAGGCCAAGTGCTGCCACACATCTCTCTCCTGCTGTAGCTGTATGATTAATAGCAGCAAAGCAGAGAAGCATCAGTGCTGTGTTTCTGTAATTGCAAGATCATAATCTGTCAGTGCTAGAATGGATCAAAAGCAGTATTTGACTCTGATGCTGGTCCATGGCATGTTCAAGCAGTGACAGGCGATGCGGGCACTGCTGCGCGCTCAGAGGGACCTCAGAGAGACAAGCCCAAACTCCAGTTTGAAACCCTGATAACAGGACTAAATTAATTGTTCATGCCTACCTCATTTTGACAGCTTCACAGACCTTCACAGACTTTATTTTCCTGCCTTTCCTGTGAAATAGCTCTGTACTGATGTGCTATTGTGAAAATGTGTACCTTCGTCGTGCCAAGAAGCTGAAAAAGTCCGTTGACTCCTTTCCCCTAGGAGAAGGAAATAGAAACTATAGCCCTGGCTTCTATAGACAAATCATCTCCCTTTATTTGTATGGATCTCCAGGGACACTCTTTTATGCATACACATTTCTTGGGAAAAATGTTTAACAGCACATTTCTCCTTCCCCTCAGGGTCCCAGTCCTCTCTTACAATCTTTCTGTCTCCATCTCCTCATCCCAAATCCGCTTTCATCATCACAATCCCATGCACTCAGAGAGCATCCCCCACAGTCTCCTTTCCATTAAAGAGGTGATCCCTTAGAGGTGAGAGGGGAAGAAACACAACATTTAAATTGTTTGCTCTTAATTACTGCTGCATTTGTCTCTCCCTCCTATTTCTGATCTTCCCTCAAAAAAAGTCCTCCCCGTTCTCTTCTACCTACAAAGTTGCACATGAAATGGGTCTGTAAAGCCTCCCATGCTATTTTTTGCACTTAATCCTAGGACTGATCTGCAACATATTCAACATATCTTTTATCTAAATCATCTATACCATAAATTTCCTTCTTCCATGTAAGTGTCCTAAGATCGTGAAATTAGTTCTGAACATTTTACCGTTTTCCCTTGCAGGCACAGACACCATTTTAATCTTTCGTTTCCAGGCTTTCCCTGGGTGCCCAGCCAGCTCTCCTGGACACGTGCTGAATGAATCCTATGTTGTGTTATAGCTGAATTTGCCAACTGATTTTGCAACCTCATACTAGTCTAGCACCAAGAGCTAAGTATTGCAGGCAGGAGCTAAAGGCTGCATGACACATTCTGGTCTCAGTCTTACGCCTCTATTTAACACTGGGGGCATTTTCCTGTAATTTAACCCTAACTAAAAGTCTCTTTCCAATAACATAATAATTTATCTCCTGCTGCAATTCCTGCTTGCCCTCTTGGTGCTTCTGTGCCAGGTCACCCCACTGAACGTTTTCCCATCACTGGTGCTAGTCAGGCCGCTTCTTTCGACAAGCCGAGTGTCTCGCCGTTGAGCGACGCCCCGAGCAGGTGAGAAGCTCTTTTCCCTCTTGAGTGTTAGACATGGAGCCAAACTCGCACGGCAGCATCCATCGCCCTCACAAGCATCTGCCTCCTCTTCCCATTAGCCCTGCCAGGGAAATGCCACAGTCTCTCAAGAGGCTCCGGTGTCCCCTCTGCCTTTGCTGCGCTGCTCCTACGGCTCTCGGCGCTTGCCTTGCACCATAAGTCACAAGAGGGGGTCTGGGGATCCCAAGCTAAATTCATCCTTGAGTATCGTCATTACTGCGCTGAGCAAGTGTTTCTCCTGTATCTACTGAGGAAGAATCTAAAGATAAAGTCAAAATGGATGTTTCTTTGATTCAAACTTGTTTGTTTTAAGGACCCATTTCCTGGAATGCCACACTAGTCACATCTTCTCAAACTACTTTTTTCTTGTTAGCAGCCCAAGCCTTTCTCCAAAGGCTGCTCAAAAGCTGCTGCCTTTATCACCTTAGCATCAGGCCATTCCAGGTAACAACTAAGCAGCCCTCTTCTTGGTTTGGCTTGCCAGCTACTCTCTTGCCCAGTAATGTGTAAATGGCCAAATAAACTCTTCCAAGGAATGTTTTTATTCTCTCAAGCTACAGAGATTTTGCATTAGAATCTGTTGTCTCCCTGATGGGCCTCTGTGAGCTACAGGAAGACAGAGTACTTCTAACTATCCAGTCCAGAAGTCCCTGGCCAGCCAGTTCTCCATCCAGACTTAGCCTAGCGACACTTGATTTCCTTCTCTTAATGAAGCTGTAGTCCTTGCCACTGCTTCACCTCCATCACGAACGCCTAGTCTGATTGAGGCTTTACTGCTCACAAACCAGAGAGACCTGACCCATGGTGTTAGGTCTCCTTTTGGGACCATGCCGACTTTTCCGGACAGAGCTAGACTTCAATTGTGTTAACGTTTTTTTCTCCCCAAAAGATTCACCTCTGTTTGCTACAGGCTATTTTCCCAGTAGCCTCTAGCTGCTCCCTTTGAGAATCTTCTAACTTTTGTGTCTGGTCCTTTAAATTTTAAATTCCTTTTCATATTTCTTATTCCTTCAAGAACACCCATCACTGTTTTTATTTTGTGATTTTGCAAAAATAAGTGTTTCCAATCACTCTCCCTAGAAACTATAAAACACGCAGCTGGCAGCTCTGCCATCCTTTCCGACAACACAACCTTCTCACAGGTTGTTTATTAGAGGAAGAAATTGCTGATGGAGTCAGACAGGACTTTTGCAAATAAATCTACAGTATTTTTTGTAGGATGGCGATCCCGGTTCCTACAATGCCCTGGAACCGAAGCGCAGGACCCAGTTCCTGGGCTCACAGCCTCAACTTGTTCAGCCTCCCAGGAGCTCCCAGGGCCGGGACCAGCTGTGCTTGGCCACCGTGTAGGTGCCCTCTACGACGTCTGGTCGTGGGGCAACTCTGCGCCTTGCGGGCTCAGCTGTGCCAGCTACCCATGAGACGTGGTGTTCGCTTGCTTAAAAAAATGGGTTAAAGCAGACAAAAATAATGTTAGCAGTATTGTCAGTAGCGTTCAGATGCTACAGTCCCATTTCATTCCCTTAAATTAATTTAATCCACTGTATTCATTTCACAAGGCTGCCTATCAATATTGATTGCAAGGAGAAAGTTCAATAAAGCCATACCTTTATGTTATGGATAACAGGAAATTTGGGTCAGAATAATATCCTTTCCTTCTCCAATTGTTGCTGGTATTTTAAGTAATTTCCCATCTCCTTTTAAAAACTGAGACTTCCAGGATATACCAATAGAAGAAGGGAGGGAAAGGACAGAGGGGGAGGGAAAGAGAGTTTCTACAACCTGGGTTTAGAAGAAGGCTTGTTTCAATCTCATTCTTACCACTTAACTCTACTAAAAACCAGTATACAATTCCTGCCTTGCTTTTTGGTAGGTAATTACAGTAGTAGAGGCCCTCTGGTGTCACATGGACAGTGTAGGAAACTCAGTAGAGCAGAGCTCTGAAAAAAGAGCAAGACAGGACATGAAAAATACGGGATCTTTAGGAGGGGATACGACAGGTTGCCCTGAAAACCAACCTGCTGCCTCCAGGAGGCTTGAGTTACATCCCGCCGGAGGTCCCTGCGGCCACGCAGGACCATGGTCACATGCTTGAAACGTTGTAATGTCGCTCCCTGAAACATTTCCTGCAGAAATGATGCTTCAGCACCAGGAAAATTGACTCGGTGGTGTTGACACCATGTTTTAAACCCTTCTGGGAAGAGTGATGCCCTGTTGCTTGAGGCTGGTGGGACTCAGTGATAGCGAAAGAGAAAATGATCCAGATCGTTATTCTTTCCCCAACAAGAGTACCATAAAAAAAAAAAGAAAAAAACTTATCCTTACTAGTTTTACTTACTAGTTATGCTTTGCTTGCTTACTTACTATACTTTACTTACTAGTTATACTTACTAGTTTATACTTGCTAGTTTTTGCTCTATGACCTGCTAAATTTTCCATTTGTGACCTGTTGCTATGGAGAGATGTGTGAGGACAGAAATAAAACTACCTCAAGATCAGCACTTTTCAGGCATATCTGGAAAATAACCAGATGTATTTTTACAACTATAGGGAAGACAAGTCATTGCTTAACAACATCCTTGTTGTCGAATGTGATTAGAGTTTGCAAGTGCAGTGCTAAACCTGTTCTTTAAATGTGAAATTAAATCCTGGTGCCAGACATAAATAATAAACTGAGCTGACAGTTACAGAAGAGAACATTTGTGAAACCATTAAAATCACCGAGAACTTAAATGGAATTGACTCAGCCTCTGCACCCACAGTGCAATTTCTACCAGAAAATAGAGTACTTTGCTTTATCCTTTGGAGGTGTTTTGTCAAATGCAGATGCAATTAAATCACTAAAGAATTTTATTTTATTGTGTGATTTTTCATGCAAAATACAGACTCTCTTGACCTCCTTAGCAAACAGCATTTGATATGGGGTTACATAACCCTCACCAGAGTAAGACTCTTAATCCAGCCCTGTGGCTGTGGCAATAGGCTGAACCACCCAGGAGACGTTACTTTCCCGCATCCCATCAGGGACATGTTTGCAATGCGCTTATAACGAAGCCCTGCTAGAGCCCGCTCGTCGCACAGGGTGGGTCGGGCCGCGGGGGGCTCGGCCGTGTGGGGCATCACCCAGATGGGAGCCCGAGCGATGACGGGTTCAGCCGGCTCCACCGCAGGGCCCCGTCCCTTCCTGCCTTGGGCGTATTTAGGACCTCAGGTAGTTTTTTCTAACTCCTTGTTAGCCAAAATATGGTCGCTGAGGCACAAACATACCCTTGCGCCCAACAGCCATGGTGGGGACAACAACAGGCCATGCGGTTCTCCTTCCTATTTACTTCTTCTACTGTGCTTCCGAGATGCAAGAACTTTCCCCTCACAGGGGGAAGGACGCATTTATTGGACTGCTATTTTTTAGGAGAGCGGCTTAAATGACTTCTCTAGGAAACAAGAATGCTCCATAAGAGAAAATCACTGCAAGAGAAAGCGCAGGCTCTGTACATGACGGAGAGACGTGAACTTCTTCATTTGGCTGGAGTCTACTTGCTTCAAATAACTGTAAAGCTTCTCAAAGTATTTTTCAGGTCCAATAACTTATACACTAATGCAAGATATTTGAAACATGCCAGCAAAGGCAGGATCTTGACTGATTACTGTAGCTCAGCATTAACTAATATTAACCTCATGAAAAAGCTTACCTGACTGAATGGAAATGATAACTAATGTAAATGTTTTTAGCATCCTATAGGTTTAGTGCAGAAACTGTATCAACTCATACAGGCCATCTTGCTGATTATTGTTCCCTCCTAAGTACCTTAAATGTAATCCATCTGGCCCTGTGGCTGCCACAAAGATTTTAGGGAGAGACAGAGAGAGGAGGAAAGAGAGGGTGTGTGTCTTTAAACCCCTTTGTGAGACTAATTTTATGAAGTCTTAAAATCTGAAGCCTTTTGATTACTCTCTTAATATTAGAAACACAGAGAGGATCAGAGGGTGAAGCAGATCTCAACACACAGAGCTCACTTGAACCTTCTCAAATCTGACCCTGCAGGGACCTAGGATTTCAGTTAGTAGCATCTCCACTGCTCGATAAAGAAGAGCAGACAGAAGGTGGGAGGGAGTGATTTGCCATGAAATGATGGAAGTTCATTGAAGAGAGTCAGAGTTCTGGTCAGCTCTCCCCTTCCTTGCCACAAAACATCGTCAGGGGAAAGTCCCGCTGCTCAAGCCACAATGCTCAAGCTAGAAAATCTATCGAGCGGGGTTTCCAGGGCCTCGGCTCAGCTGCCAGTTAATGCGTGTTGCCTTCTCCTAGCAGGGATTTTCCATGTAGTAGAAAGCGTCTTGTTTGCTATGTCAGTCATCTGAGTATTTGTTAGTGTCGTAGCCAGAGCGCATGATGTTTATTCTGCTAACATCCAGCCGGGAGTCCGGCAGCGCTCGTTGAGGTCAGAGCTTTATTTATAGAAGCGCATATACATTGATACTCATTTTCTTTCCTTTACTGTAATCTACCTAAGCTCATCCAAAATAGAAAGAAACATGCAGACGTGTAAGTAATATAGTAACTGGGCCAGATCCTCCCGTGGCATTAATTAGCACAGCACCACAGAACCCACAGTGAAAATAAAGAATTTCAGAGCAGCTGAGGATGTCATCTCTTATTTCTAATAGGGAAGGGGAGAGATTTAAAATCAGAAATAATAAAGCAAAAAGCAAAACCAATCATGCAACAAAAACCTCCTCGCATGTGCCCGCACAGGTCTGCAATGCAAAACTCCTTTGCTAAGGTAACAGAAATGTTTTTTTCTCTCGTGTCCCCGTTCACTGGCAAGCGCAGAGGAGAGGTGCAGCCGCAGAAAAGCGACAGGACCTCAAGCAATTTACCTGCGGAGACGGAGAAGACGCTGCCGGCGTGCGGCGCCCGGGCTAGAGCAAGGCAGAAGAGGAGCTGCAGGCAGAGCCCGCGGGTGGCGGGGCTGAGGGCCGGCATGCTGCTGCGCTCCCG
>VZSV01000109.1:1663726-1679726 GCA_013398735.1 Nothocercus julius | reverse complement strand
AAAAAAAGCATGTAGTGTAGTGCAAATGCCCCAGCTCCCCTATCTCCCCATATCTTCAGAGAATTTTCTGCCTTGCAACCATTTCTGACTTCTCAGCAGTTTCAGTGATGCTCCATGAGGATTTATCAGGCAGGAAGCTTGTGGAAGAAGAAAAGAAGGCAGACACACACCTGCTTCTTCCTCTCGGCGCGTGGATCGATCATGACGTTTATAAGAGCAGGCGCGTGCCCATCAGCCACGCTTGCCTTCAGCGCGTTCTGCAGCTCCTCTGGCCTTGTAACAAAGTACCCTTTCCCTCCAAAGGCAGACATAATTTGCTCATAGTGCGAATTTGGCAGGAGAGAAACAGGAGGTGCACTGCAACAAAATGGAGAACTCTGATTAATGGCATTGAAGAACTGCCAGGATCACTAATTCCAATTATTTCAGCACTGATTTTAAAGCAGGAGATGATTCTTGTGCTGGCCTGATGAAGTCTTCTGGGGTGGGAAAACTTTGTTTCCTACACAGCCTACGCTATGTTACTGATTTACAGCATTATTGACTCATGTTTTGGAGACCATCTCGAGCAGGCCTTTAACTGAGCTCTCTTCATACAGAGATGAAGCAGAAGCCCATTATAAAACCACAACATAAGCTTAAAATGTCAGGTGATTTTTGAGATTGTCATCATTCTGGAGTGTTGCTCAATGTGTACTCTGCACTACGGGGCCCACTGTGCTTCAGAAACCTGAAACGACTCATCGAGTCATCTCTACACTACACTGTTGGATAAACAGTAACCTGTAAATAGGGTGGTTGCTTTTGACGTATACTACTTATTTAGATTAACTTAATTTAGAATTAAATTCACTTTGTGACAAATTTTCATCTGGACCAGGAAACATTAAGAGTACATAGAATGATCAATTTGGTTACTTCTTCCTTAATTAACAGGACACACTTTGAAGACACTCACCATGTAGCAGGGTCTCCAAATTTTAGCATCTCCTTCCAGGCATCTGTATCCAAACCAGTGTAAATCCCATTGTTGTTCACTACAATAATTAGGATTGGTAAATTGTATCTAAAAAAAAAAAAAAAAAAAAAAAAAAAAAGGAAGGAAGATTATTAAAATACTTGCACCTCCCTGCAAGGTGTTCAAGTGTTACTTCTCATTAAAAATAGAATAAAGTCAATTCTGCATGAAACACGGTGTACTCACCACTGAGCAGTAGGTACAGAAAAATCACAGAATGGCTGAAATGGGAAGGGACCTTTAAAGACAATCTGTTACAAACTCCCTGCTCAAGCAGGTTACTGGGCACGGGCTTCCCACAGCCATGTCCGATGGCCCTGGATCGTCTCCAAGGGAGGAGACTCCAAAACCTCCCTTGTTAAACAGTTCTGGTGCTCAATCATCCCCAAGGTAAAAAGTTTTCCTTAGATTGGGGTGGAACTTGCTAGGTTTCAGTCTGTGACCACTGCCTCTGTCCTGCCACTGAGCTCCCCAGCTTTCTCCTTCATAGGCTGGACAGTCCCAACTCTCTGAGCTTTTTCTCATATGAGAGAAGCTCCAGTTCCCTTCGCTCAATTTCCTGCTCTTTGGGTTGGACTGTCCTGGAGCTTGGAGGAAATAAGCCTTGAACATCAACCCAGCTACATGTAAATGACTATGACTACATGCAAAATGACTACATGGATGCTCTGGCTTGTTTTCCACGAGTTCAGGAATACCCTGTCTCCTTAACTTTCTAGTTAACTTGATTATGGCAATATATGAAGAAGGCTTTCTTGGAAAAAAAGCAGCTACCTGCAAATAGTTTCCAGTTCCATGCCAGAAAACCCAAAAGCACTGTCTCCTTCTATGCAGATCACTCGTTTTTCAGGTGTTCTATCTTTAGCCACCATTGCAGCAGCTATAGCAAAACCCAGTCCAACTCCCATGGTGCCAAATGTACCTGCATCAAGTCTGGAGGAGAAAACACAGAATCACTATCCCTTTAAGCACAGAAAACAGTTCAGGCAATTCATGATTACTTATCTTTAAGAATTTATAATATGCAAATATTGTTTCACAGAAAACTGGCATAAAGAGGTACCAAATATTCATATTATTATAATTTTTGCTGCTTACCTTTAAAGGCTGCTTTTTCAGTCAAACATTAGATTAATATTGCAAATGTTTTAACTGAGATGCACATACTTGAACTCTAATTAAAATAAAGTAGCTATTAGCAGGAACTCCTATACACTAGTAGCACTACAATAAAGAAAGAAGCATTCTTGTGTGCTTTTAGCTTGCATAGCAGCAATATTTCAACCACATTCAATTACTGTAGAGATAGGCAGACTACATGAAATCTTTCTGTATTTAATTCTCTGAAAATTTAACTAGAAGTCTGAAAGCCATCAGCTAAATTATGCTATTCAAACTCTAGTCTTCTGCTCAACTTTTGAAAATTAAATTGCAAGATATAATTAAGTTAGATCTTTTCAGTCAGAAGCACATAATGGATACAAAAGTACATAAAGAACAAGTTTATTCTAGGGTTGACTTTTCAAATTTGCTTTCACATATACACAATGCGATCTGAAAAGACAATCATTAATATTACTGTGTCCTTATTTAAGAGAGGAGCAAACTCTTCCCTAAACTTCACTGAAAGTATGTTTTACTCTTTCTTAACACACAAAAAAGTTTATTTTTGACAGTGTTACTTTCATTAGAAGACTGTAAGATTTATAATCAGATCAAAAGTTTCACCTCAGCAGAAAGAAATCACTTTTTCCCCCCATTCAAGAAACAGCACTAAAATCCTACTTCTAATCCTTCTGTGTGGCCTAGCTTGGAGACAGTAACACACCAGCACTTCCAAATTTGGGTGCCTACATTTTAGGCAAGTTTGCATGAAAGTCTCAATACAAAACCTAGTTTTCAAAAGCAGTTGATTTACCTCGAGTTCTCCCTATACATGTGCAACGTATCAAAGAAAAGATTTCACTTCACAACAGGACTCCAAACTTGATGTATTTACCATTCACTTTGAGCACAGATAAAAACAACGACATTAGGGTATTCAATATGATACTGGACAGGACACTAGTAGAGAGGGTACCCTGACTTAAGCCCTCCCTCTACTAACGGGCCAACAACATATTGAACAATTATTTAAAATCCTTTAAAAAGAACTACAAATCATCTAGACCACGATACTTCTTGGCTACATGAAAAAAATTCTCTATATCAATCTAGCCCACTGGGTGAGCACAGGAGAGACAATCCCTCACCTTTGACGAGGATGGTAGTTTGGGAGCGCAGTGCGCCCAATGTCCATGGTGTTTGCTCCCTCGCTGACCAAAATGCAGTCCCTGGGTATCAGATCTCTGATGTGACGGAAGACCGTGTAATAGCTCATAGGCAGGCATTTTTGTAGTTCTAACCCCTTAAAAGTAAGAGATTAACTCCTAAGCACATAATAAGGTACAGCATTGAGAAGTACATATAATACTATGGAAATAAAAACATCCTCTCCTAAGGTTGAAAAATATTGGCCTCCCATGTGTTACTTTGATGTTTGAAGCCGAAAAAGTCACTCTTATTGCACCTACATGTTTTGATGATACAAGGTCAGAGGCTTGCTCACATCAGCAATCAGCTCCCTCACCTTCCTTATTATCAACAGGAATTTCCTATTGACTCAATTAATCTGAAATGGACATGAATCTATACACACTGGTTTGACTGTTAATAATTTTGAGTTGTAACTTTTATGTTGGGAGGTAATTTAGAAAAGGTCATCTCCCTGGAAATACCTATTTTAGATCCTAGTCTTGCAAACAGGCACCTGAACTTGCAGAACATGAGCTAACTTGTTTGTAAAAATCAAGCATATGCTACCTGTGTGTAGGATTTTAGCCTTAACAGCTACCTGCTTTTAATACGGATTGTATTACCACCAGCTTTCCTGAAGAGCTGCACTGAAATCTGCACAACTACAGAAGAAAACATCTTCACATAAGCTAGCTTCCACCTAGACCACCTACCTATGGCTTACAAACAATGCTCACAACACAGCAGCTCTAGATGTGGTCTGCTACTGGTTATATGAACCCAATTCCAAAGCCCAGGGACTTCAACACTGTATGCATTTTGACAGAACACAGAATACAGACACAATTTATAGTTTTCTATACCAGAACAGGAGAAAATTTCAAAGTCTAGGTGAGATGAAAGTCCTAATTGAGGAGTTGGGACACAGATCAGTCCTAAAGCTGACTAAACAGCTACTGTTCCTAAGCTACTGCTAAGGAAAGAAACCTCCTCTTGTTTCTTTAATATAATACTACCTTTGATTTTTCTTCATTGCTCATTATTTTCTCTCTTAGCTTCTTCCACCACTGCGAACTGGATGGATATTTCCATTGTCTTTTGCTGAATTCTTCTAAAAGCTAGAAGACATTAAAATATTACATGCTTCTTTCAACATATCCAAAAATATCAAGAGCACCAAGAATAACGTTATCAAGAAAGATCCCAGCCCAGTCACAATAATAGAGTAAAACCTTTAATATTAAATCTGGGACTATATTGCAGGCACAACATGATAACGTTGCCTGAAAAATGTCTTTCCTTTAAGATTTTTTTTAAGTTGGTGACTTCCTTTATGTAAGTCAAAGAAGCCTAACAAGAGGACACCTGACATTACCTGCTTAGTCACAGTGTTTATGTCACCTAGTAAACTTGTAGCTGGCCTCACATTATTCCCCAGCTCTTCAGCACAAATATCAATCTATATTAAAAAAGGAAAAAAAAAAAAAGCACAGTTAATTCAAGGATATTAAGGATTTTTTTTTCAGTTCAAGTAGTTACAAAGGCAAACATTTTCTAACAATGCTTTATGCTTTGTAAAGCTGTAAAGATAACTTTCTGTTTCTAACTGAAGTCTCATCAAAAAAAGCTTTTTAAGCTAAAAAGCTATTTAAAATAAAAAGATGCATATCTTTAATATTAATGAAAGTTAATATATATCCTCATAACTGACCGTTTGCTTCCTTCATGATGCTACACACTGTGCAGAGCTTTAGTAGAACAGGAACAAGAAAGTGGTGAGTTCTAGTGAGATTTGTATGAGAGCTAGAACCCTATTACCTGGGTATACCCTGAAAGTCTTTGCACAATTAGTAATTTTCTCATTGAGAAATGAGAATCAATTGTGAATGTTTGTGTTTTGTGTTTGTGAAAGTTACTTGATGGTAAGAATTTGCCTTACAAGAAAAAAATGGAAAGCAAATGGTGACACTGAGGGAACTTTCCAATTATCCTTATCAGTAACTTGAGACCTCTAAGGTTAGGTGACATACTAATTTATGACCGTGTCTCACAGACTATGAACTGAATTAGTATTTTAATGCCAACCTATGATAGATAATTAGTATTAAACACGAGGAATTCTAGTATGAAAAACTACATTATTATTCTGGAATATATGTGGAAACTCTGAAGCTGTGACTAAGTTCACTGAAAGCAGGCCAGTGAATCAACTGCTGCTCCTGAATCATAAGCTCTGAATGCAGAATTTTAAGGACAATCAATTTAACTGTTTGTCCTTCTACAAGCTGGCAGATTGCCAAATACACTAATTAAATAGACTTTCTTCTTCCTTCCCACTAATATTTCTGAGAGACTGGGCTTTCTGAATGACTGATGTGGGATCAGAAGGTTGTTTTATTTCAAGAAGTCCAGCTGAGCAAGCAGAAAAACAGGCCCTCAACTTCAAGAAGATTTGATCAGTGGAACTCCATATATCACAAATCTAACGTCGTTTCAGTTAAGTACACAGAATGTCTGTCCTCTTCATTATAGCAGCACTTCATCCTTGGTAGCTAGAACAATTCTGTAAATATTTCAGAAAATGCAAAGTAAAACACAAGAAAAAAAACTCATAATAATTTCCTCAGAAATACTGTACCTATAGGCATTGTATTGCACTGTCCAAATACAAGTACAACTTCCTCCTGAAGCTGATTACTAAAATATTTAACAATAATTACTCTAGGCAATGCTATAACAGAGGATTTCCTTTACTGGATAGTGGTTTTCCTGCTTACCTGAATAACCTTTACATCTTGTCGAAACCTTGGTGGAAGGCCAAAGTGCAAAATCCAGTTCAGTCTGGCACCAAGTAATATGATTACATCAGCATGCTGTAATGCCCTAATAAAAGGAAATGCGAGAAACAGATGAGGAGAAAACAGTTAAATTTAATAGTTTTCAAAAGTAGAAGTAATCCTAACTGTCACAGCAAACCCAAGAAAAATGTATAAGCAATTCTTTCCTCCTCTGAGCTGTTTGCCTAGCTCCAAGAACTCAAATTATTTGAAAATAGTCATTCAACAAGGCCATTCTTGAATTTTGAAAATTAAGAATATATTACTATTTTACCCATGTACTGCATTTTCGAAAGGACTCATTACACTAGAACAATAACAAGATGCTATAAAGATAATGAGATAACAGGCAATAGGGAATGACAAAATTAAAGATTGCCTCAGACCTCTCAGTTTAGCTCCTTCTCAATTTGCCTTTCACCTAGGTCCACTATATTTTGTATATTTTTTCATTCTTCTTTTCTTCTAAACACCATGTTTAACAAAGATAAAGCTATGATGCTCAACTGTGATGAAATGTTTTAACCTCAAAGGATACAAATGTCCATCTGCAAGGTGACTCTGCACCTATCAATACTTCAAGGAGGCCCTTAAAGTTCATTCATATTACTTCTCCGACATCCAGAAAAAATGTCTTGTCTAGTGCTCTAAGTTAAATATTTAATGTAAACTGTTTACCAGTTTCATTTTATGTTATGAAAAATGAAGTAACAATTGTTGATCCATCTATTTGCCATAGGTTTCTTAATTAGCACTCAGACAAAATATCTTCCTGACCCATATTCTAAGCAATGTCAGAAGCAATCTACCTATATTTTGTGGCATCTTTCCGCACATCTTCAGGACTCTAAAATAAGGGGCAAAATGTAGCTGAAAAGACTTTGATGTACATGTTTTGTCTTCCCTGGTATTTGCAAAACACCACAATCCCTAGTTATTTCCCAGATGGTAGGATTAGAAGCCTCGCTTCGCATTTACGTGGATCTTGCTGCAGCCACACAGTTGGGATGGTTATCAGGTACCACTCCTTTTCCCATAGGTGTAGGCAAGAAAGGCAGCCCGCAAAGGTCCACCAGCTTTCTAATGTTGTTCTCAGCACGTGAATAAGCAGCACCTGAGTGGAACAAAAGGGACTACTTAATACTAACTCAAACTGTGATCTTTCTGTAGTTCATTTTTCAACATGCAGTTTAATATTTGACTAACTTCAGTATGTGGACAGTCTCGGAGACTTTTAAACACTCATATATTTGAAGATACAACTGTGGCTAAAAGCATTACTGGACTAAGGCCTAGAACAAGAAAAAAACGTGATCTCAAATGTACTGCACTTGCCTGAAATTTCAATTAGTGATTACATTACTGGCAGAGAGAGCACTACTTCCTGTTATGAAGACTGCTTGCCATCCTTCATTCTGGAGAATTCAAAATATAACCAAACATTAGGTATTTGAGTTCAAATCTCCCAAATTTTTGATGAAAGGCATTTCAAAACTTCAGTTGAAAATATCTAGCCATTTCTAAGAGGCAGGGTAGGGAAAAATATAAGTTTTGTTCATCTTAAATGACAGGTTTTTTTGGTGAAGTTCTGTGTTCTGGAGCAGACTTCTGCAGTAGAAGGCATCGTGTACTTTTTTGCTTGCCCTGCACATGACATTGTATAACACCACGACAATGCCCAGATTGGTCTAATTATGAGTCTCTGTTGAGTAAAAAAAGTTTCAGATAAGAGCTGGTGGAAGATAATTTTTCCTTCCACTTATTCACAGTCAGACAGGTCTTCAGGAGAATGGCCTGACTAAAGTTGCTTATTTTAATTCTCTTAGTAAGGAACCTAGTTGCAACAGAAAAGGTGTAGTAACTGCCATTTCTGAAGAAAGAAAAATAAATAAATGAGAACCACACAGAGAAACTTCCATCTTTAGGGACACCTCCACTGACAGAATGCAATCTCAAATTTGTAACAGCAACAATAACTGCTGTGTGGTTTCAGGTCATTCCACAATAGTAGTCTGGCACTTTTAGTAAGTCCGTATGGTAAAGTCACATTTGATTAGATTCTTGCTTGATTAGATTCTATCAACGCCAGACAGCATCAGGCAGATATAAGAGGCAGAATATCACTCCCAAATTTTGAAAGAATTTGTTTGGAATTTTGGAAGGGATCTGTGTGAACCAGCTCTACACATAAGACAATGGCTATCTAATTTTTTCTATTAGCACATTCGATGAACAGATTTTTCTCTTAGATAGACTATTTTTATTCTCTTGCAGAAATGTTGCTTTTCTGCAAGCAGGAGACTTAACACCAAGCTTCAAAGAGGCTTTTATATAGAACGCAAAAAGGAAACAGCTAATGCTTATGGGGAAAGGAATCACTGTGGCCATTGTCCTTGTCCCACCTGTGCACAGTTCAAAGCTGCATCAAGGCAAGCTACCTTTGCCAACGATTAAGAGAGGCTGCTCAGATCGAGTAACGACAGACACTGCTTCGGAGACGGCGGATTGCTCGGCCATGCTGAGGGGAGGAGGCAGGCAGCATTCTACATACCTGCGGCTCAAGGAAAACACAGGGGGCTCTTTAAAGAAGTGCAATGCAAAGTGAGAACCATCAAAAGCTAAATCCTGTCTGTTAGAAGAAAGCCACACAGTTGTTGCACACAGTGTTACAGCGTTTATCAGAACAAAGGATATTTTTTAAAACAGATCTTGAGGTTATCTTGTCTGTCTCTCTAATATCAGAAGTAGGTCTGTCTCAGAAATTAGAGTGATATCATTGTATTAGCATCACAGTGTTTCATTTCTGCACATTTCATTATAAACTATAACCTACATTACATGATGGAAAGTTCTATCTAGAGGCAGGATTTCAAGTACCATCATTTCAGTCTTATGACAGATAATTTAATCTCTTGTTCTTGCTTAACAATGAAAGAAAATTCAGAACTTAAAACTAAAGTTTCTTTTATTGAACAAATTGAAAAATAATGGATATAACCTGTACGCACCTGACAGAGCTCTTATTCACCTGAAGATTTACAAAATCCCCAGGTATGTCAATATAGCAGGAACCTGGGCGACCATATATGGTGGTCCTTACAGCCTAGAAAATAAATGATTAGAGTTTTAAACATCATTTGGAAAGATTTAGAGAAAATGTTTATACTTAAAAGACAGCAAAGAAAATCCTTCAGTAGGTAGGAAATTAACACACTGCTTTATCTTGCTAATGCACTACCAGGAAAGCTCCTATGGATTGATTTATATCAATATATTTAAGCTTTGATAGCCATTTACACTTCCCCTCTATGCCTGTTGAAACATTCCAGCGGATGCACGGTATTAGACAGTAAATTCAGAATCTGCTTCGGACCTTCCATAACACAACTCACACGAAAAACCTTGCTGACTGTTAGAGTTGCTCAATCAGCTATCACCTACTAACTAGTTAACTAGTTTGCAGGATCAAACTAGTTACAGCAACAGCTATTTGGAACACCCCCTCAGAGACACACACACACAAAGGAAGACTGCTGCTTGGTGTTTTCTTTTTTATTATTTTTCGTACCTTTTCAATAACGGCAGGAATAACTTCTAGGCTGCTTGGACGGACAGCTAATTTGTTGTACAGCCTAGCAGCTTCAACCTAAAATGAATAAAACGCATGTAGCTGCTATATTGATTAAACTTTTTTTTCCTCATTTCTCACTTCAGTATGAATAAAACGAGAGACCAACATACAAAAGGTAAACAAAACTGCAGTTCCTCAGCTGCTGGAAACTGTCAAAAATGTACTCAATGGAATGAGTGATTAAGGATTTTTTTTCCCACAATTTGGTGCTTATTTTCTTGAGAAGTTTATTTTGCCTTTTTTCTACTTCCAAACAGACAGGCAACATCAATTTATACCAGCTGAGAACCTAGAACAAAGTATGCATTCTAGCATGACTGTGCACAGATACTTTACAAATAAAACAGGTGCGTTACATAGGTTCACTATTAAACCAGTAGAGGGAGCCAATCAACAGCACTGTAAGACCTAGTGTGGAGCCTGTTCCTACTAATCAACACACCACCAATTATTTACCTGAAACCTTTCTGAAGAAAGTTATGTCTGTGTACCTGTGGGAATTCTTGGAAAGCTCCCATCGTTTCCTGATTCCTGTCAGAAGAGCCTCCAATAACAAGCAAAGGCCTAGAAAAGAATAAAAAAAAAGGAGTGTGAGAGAAATGACAAGAGCTGCCAGTATTCCATTGATCTAAAAAGGACTAAGATACTTGTTTATAAGAGACAACACAAGGTACACAGTATTAGAGCTAGGAAACGGTAGGAAACCAATCTTTTCAGAAAGACAAGGCCTTCTTTATATACAGTTTGGAACTTGGCACAAATTAGATGAGTTTTTGACAGCAGTTCTTCCTGCATTCAGTTTTTGCAGAAAATATGAAGACCAAAGAGATGGGCAACAACTTAACATGCTTATAAACCACCCTGTTTGTAAATTGGTTTATCTCCATGCATAAACACTGCTGGTTTACAATACAGGCTATATATTCCTTAGGCATATGTTTTTATTATCAGCTACACAAAACACATTCAATTATCCTCCTGCAGTGAATGAAAACCAGTCTCTCATTTGTTTTGCAGGTAAAATTCAAACGCCATGAACTAATAAATGCTCTATCAGTAAGAGAAAGCTTATTTATACACACTAAATTCAGTAGCTGTCCAAGCTCTTAAAGCAATTTCTCCTAACATACCACTTTTTCTTTGACTATATTTGATATATGACTATACAATACGTTATGCTGAAACATTTAGATTGCTAAAAGCATAATCCTTGGGAATATCTGGATATAAACACAAGCTTCAAAACCAAGCCACTTTTCTGCCACAAATCGAAATCTCGATTTCAATCCTTTGACACACTGAGATTAGAACTTTAGTCCGTCTCATATTGTAAAATCTTTTGCCAAACTAGGATAAGTCATTCCTTCACCTTTTGCCAAGAGTACAGGTTTATGTGAGATAAAGTCGGGTAAATAAAGCTTATCTTAGATAAAAAGCAGTTTATGGTGAAAGGGAAATGTCCCTTGCAAATTAAAAAACAGTGCTATGAATACTTATTCCTTATAGCCAAATACATAACTGTTCAAAAGTTTCTGCATAATCTATTTTATCTCAAGTGATACAGAAAAAGCAAGACTTCAGCCAGCAAATCATTTTTAAAAAAAGTCTGAACACCAGAAGTCTTTTCCCTAAAAGTCAGAGACTTCATCTCTTAGAACTTCCATTATAAAGCCCTCCTCAATGAGCTGTTGCTAATGCTCCAAGTCACATGTGCTTGATACTACCAGACCTTCCACTCCAAATATGTCACACAAACAGCTTTTAATGGCAGACCAGCTAAAGTTGCTATGTGGCTCTGAAGAGTAAATGCTATCACTCTGCATCACCATTTAGCTCAATGCCTAATTACTCCTCAAAACGCCTGTGTGGGGAATAAGCACAAATTTTAACAATGCAGTTGTCAATTTGTTCACATAAAAAGGAGAATACACTAATTGAAAGGCACAGTAGCTTTTTAAATTTAGGTTAACTACTAAAACACTTCTAAGATCAATGAAGTATTACAGGCTGAGTAAGGTCTTCATTTAAATGTATGCATGCAATCAGTATCCTGGTAACGCCTGACTGCATATATTGTAAAATATATGCGTAATGTGGCAAGAGAAAGAGCAATATCTGCATCAAATAACAGCAGACAATTATTAGACTTTTAAAGAGAGAATGTAGTTAGATTACCAGCAGTTCAGGTTTGCATTTGCCATCCCACCAACGGCGTGTAAAAAACCTGGACCGGACACTACAAGACATACTCCTGGTCTAGAGACAAAAAAAAAAGAGAGAGAAACAAACAAACATAGGAAAGTGAGCATATGGAACACCAAAGAGATCACCAACAAAGTGATAATAATACATCCTAACAAGATGTATAGTAAAGTATCCAATATGAAATTTTTACTCGTCATGTCAAAGTGCATCAACTATAAGAGATACATATGAAGGACTAAAAGACAAGGTAATCATAAAGGATATTTAGCTATATTAATCCTACTGAAAAAGCAAGTGAGTAGATGGAAACCTCTGTATAGTTGGTGCTTTAAAACACATGCAGGCTCATCCTGTTCAGCCTTGTGATCATACAGCCCCTTCTTTCTTTTATCACTCCATTATCTAACGTTTCCAAGGAATTTGGTGGGCTACCTGAATTTTCATTTAATTTTTTTTTTAATTCTACTTTTGCACTATTTATCAATGAGCAAAGCTCACAAAGAAACACATCTGATTCGATGCAAATTTTCTTTGTTATAATTTAATTCACAGGCAGAGACACTTCTTATCCCAGATGATGAGATGAAAATTATCTTTACTGAACACTCCTTAGTAGGCTTAGAGAATCTTTACCTAGTAAAGAAAAAAATCAGTTACAGATGATTGTTCAAAGGAAGAAAAAACAGAAATTTGTATTACTCAGTTTCAATACTAGAAGACAGAATAAAGAAGGATCATTTGGATCATCTGCTCTACATTTGTAAATAGGCAGACACCAAATGTTTACTTTAAAAAAGGATTCATGAAATACCCAAGTGCACCCATAAATGATACGCCCCCCAGTGCTTCCCAACAGGAAGAGGAGAGACTGAAGACACATTCTCAGTATCTGTGTTAATGAGAATTTTTTGAATAATAGCCCTAGATGATGAGATTAAGCAGGTCCACCAAGTTGCTACAAACTATGTTGGCTTCACTTCTGCCCTTCATACCAATGGTCTTAAAACACTATTCAGAAATTAAAAAGGAAAAAGAAAATAAGATTGACATTATTTTATGCATTTAAACACTGAGCTTGAGTTCTCCCTTATGTCTTGACTCATAACAACAGAAATACTGCTGTGGTGACAATTATTTTTAAATTAATATTTCTTTTTAATTGTCCTATATCTGCAGTCACGCGCGCACACACAACACACACACACACACACACACACACACACACACAAAGCGGCATCAAAACAGAATAATGTTCCTAGTTTCCTGAAACATACCTGCCAGTCAAATATCCAACAGCAGAGGCTGCATAACAGGCCTATGGAAAATAATACGAAGTTAATTATACAATTATCATTATATAACCCATTTCATAATACATTATATACAATTTTCAACAACAATACAGAAAATAAGCAGGCACAGATTTTACCCTGGTCATTAGAGCTTGTATTTAAGCAGAAGCTCACTTTCCCCTCCCCATTGCAATGTGGGTTTTGAAAGGTTTTTAGGAAAAAAACCTAAAGTTCTTCTCCACAATTCAGGCTCCAAGGTATTATATCAAGCATATCTGTGATTTAAAAATAACAAAACCAGACACCTTTGCCTCCCCAAAAGGGAGGAAAACTGCAGTAAGTGAGGAATAATGCAAGATATTTATCTTCAACTGTCCTCTATGTTAACACAGACAAGGGATTTACATAGAAGGACAACCAATGGAAAACTGGTAATTACAAGGTATTCAAGTGCATACTGGGAAGGCTCATTAAAAGATCTGAGACTGTCATTTATAACCTAAGTTACTGCAGTACTTCTCACTTCATTTTTAATGCCACACTTTGCTACAGCTACTTTGACATTTTTAAGGAAAAAAGTGCATTTGAATAATTCTACATAACATGTACTGTTAGGTGATTTTATGTAAGATGCATTGACGTAGCTTATGAACAGCATGTTTCTGCACTATCATTGTTGTAACTCAGTCCTGAACACCCATAAATATAAATCAACTGTCATAGAGTAGAAGTATTTGTAAACATTCAGACAGAAATGTCATCAAATGTCACCTAATTCTTCAATATCAGTGACATTTTTCATCTCCATATCAGAAATTTATGAGAAGTAAAAAGAGATTTTTCTGAACTGAATCTATATATATTTTTAGTTCTATTATATTTCTAGTTTTCTTACAACCTCATGTCTTTAATAAATTCTTGTATTTGACAAATGATGCTGTCTCAAGTTCAGTGCAACTAACTCCTTAATCTGAAAGAATCCTGGATATCCTTCTAGTGGTCCATCACAGTTATTTGTTGAGGTTTTAAAATCTCTGAGGTTTAAAAATGTAAAAATTATTGAAATCATCCAGGACAAGTTTATGAACAGGAAATCCTTCCTCCTGGCACACTGCAAGAACAGGGCAGAGACAGCACTTTTAAGATCACTTGGCAATAACCTCTGAGCATCTTCCAAGCTAAACATATATCTCAGCAAAAAGGAAACAACCAGCTTTGTATGCAAGAAAGGCCTAAAAATGGATTTAAATACTACTCATTAGAAACAGAATAACAACATTGCCTATTTGGAAGAAAAAAAAAAAATGACGGGAGAAAAAAAAAAGTTTCAGAGAGATAGCTGGGATAGATAGCTACAGATAGGAGAAATCCTGCATGAGCCTCCATAAAAAGTGACTGTTAACATTAGCCAGTATGTTACTTAGAAGAGACAGAACTGATTTCCTCCCCCATCGTGGAATGTTTTGTTCACATTCTTTTTCTCCCTATCTTCCCCCCATCTTCTCCCTTATGGGAGAAGAGAAACAAGACAACCTAAAAATGGAAAAACAAAATAGCTACAATTCCCCTATTACAGAAGAAAGTCACTCAAAAGAAAAAAAAGGAACACCAAAGCCAACCCACTGCCCTTTTCCTTTATTTCAGAATTCTCAAGTGTTTCTCTACAGCTTCTTTAAAATAATAACTGGAAATTACTGGCAAAGACTACATTTTTTCCAGTAAGAAAATGTAAATTGAACTTTTCTTTTTATTCTAAAATGGCAAAAGGAAAGGATGACAGATAAGAAAGACATATACTTACAGCTTGTTCATTTCTCATTCCTACATATTTTATTCCAACTGCCTGGGCTGCAATTGCGATCTCAGTGATGGGAATGCCAACAATGCCAAACATGTATTCAATATTCTAAAAACAAAATTGTTAAAATAAATTACAATAATTTCCAAAACACAAGTTTAATAAAGAGACATTGAACATGGCCACCCTAACCACACAAGCAAACTTGAAGTTTTAACAATCTATATACTCACATAAAAGCAAAGCCTCAAACTTTGCAGTTACATTTTAAACAGAAAATCAGTGTCAGAGAAGAGTGAAGAGACTGTTTGTCCAGCATGAACTTTACCCGCACCAGCCCTACGCTTCAGGCTGTGTGCCTTAAGGCTTGCAGTCCCCCAGGCAGAACCATTCTCAGTACCCTGCCCTCAAGTTCATGTTGATCGCCCTTTTTACCAACTGCTCCTTTCTTGCCAGGTCTCAGTTACTTCACCCCCTGCTTTCACAGCATCTCAGCAAAGCCAAGATCTAGCTACTTCTGAACACTGTTAATTGTGTGTCGTGGTTCTTACGGTTTCACCACACAAAATAAAATGTCCTAAGAAACAAACCCAAGCTATGATACCTTGCCCAGATATATGTTGATAAATGTTGTAAGTGTTAACCTATTTTTTGTGCCACTGTTTTTTAGGGTTTTTTTTAGAAGTGTCATTGTGCACAAGGGATGAGTAGGAGCTGGGTGAGGTTCACAAGCTTCATTTTCAGAAAGGATGATAAACAAAGAGAGGATGAAGGTGGGTCATGCCAGCTTGGGTGAAAGGTAATTTCCAAGTATGGTGGAAAACATGGGGAAAGGTCCTGCCTCTGCTAACCAAAATGCTGAAAATCCCATTGACTTCTGTGGGAGCCAAAAATACTTGGAGCTCGGGCATCTGACTGGAGCAG
>VZSV01000109.1:1598782-1663381 GCA_013398735.1 Nothocercus julius | reverse complement strand
CTGCGCGCAGCCCCGCGCACGCCGAGCAGCCACCGGGCTCCGCTAAAGCCCGCGGCGGCAGCGCCGACCCCGGCCCGCTCGCAGGCGAAGGTCAGCGCGCCTGGCCAATGAGGCGGCGCAGGGGGCGGGTCTAACGGCGGGGGCGTCCCACCTCTGGCCTAGTGGGCAAGGGCCACTGCGGGGGAAGCGGGCGGTCTTCCATTGGCTAGAGCCCCAACCAATCAGAGGATGGGGAGTGCCTCCCCCCACCTCCCGGAGTCGCCGCCAGGCGGCGCTGAGGGAGCGCCGGGCTCGGGGCGCGGCGGCCGTCGGCAACGGCGGCCCTTGGAGGGCGGCAACGGCACCAACCGTCACCAGCCGTCACGGCGGCGGCGACGGCACCAACCGTCGCGGCGGAAGCGCGCGCCCGGCCCGGCTATTAGATGAGCGTACCTGACGCCTGCAGCCGCGCGCGTGGAGGTGGGAACAGATACTAGAGCCGCGTCGCTTCTCCAGATCCCAAGCGGAGGATCCCTTCTCCCCCTCCTCCGCGCTCCGAGGTCGCGCCTCTTGCGGAAAAGGGCGCCTGGTAGAGGTTGTTTCCCCGCTGTGTCGTCTCTTGTGCCGCCATCCGCAGCTGCTCAAGCTGAACCGCTAATACCAGCAGCCTTGGGCTCTGCATAAGCCAGAGAACATGGGTGTCTTCGGGGTGAAACTAAGTGTTGAGGGTGACTACAGCTGGGCTGAATGGGTGCAGTTGTGCTTGTACAGCGAAGCGCGGGAACCTCGTGAAACCTGAAGAACCTTTTCTGAAGCTCTCTGTATTTGAACGGCTTCTCTGGTTAAAAGCCAGGAAACTAGAGAAGGTTACATAAGGCGTAACATGCAGAATAAACATTTTTCAGAAATGGAAATGCAAAATACCAGTTTACACTGAGCTAGGACTGTGCTGTTAAAAATCTCCATAAGAACTTATGCAGTATTGTAGCAAGATATAGCACAGCATTAAAAAAGGAGTTGACAGGAAGATGAGTAGAAAAAAAAAATCGCTGTATTTTAGATCTATGTAGATAGACTGCTGCATTATATATTCATTATATACATACATTATAAAAATAGTTTTATGAGTAAAATACAACACAGCCTGTTTATTTTCAGTAGGTTTCATAACTGTAACAGGCTTCCCACCTCTTTTCTCCTTTCTGCTACTGCTTCATACACTTAGAATTTGCACTGCAGAATTCTGATTGGGTTTCTTTTGTAAAGCTAGGGAGCAGCATAGGGCAAAACAGGATCTTCTGTTCTTGATATGCATTGCCAGATCACCCCCTGTAATTCTTATTTCTCTCGGCATGCAGAATAACAAAGGTAGCTTACTGTGCCTCACATCTCAAAAATATTTATATAAATTGAATATGTTTAACACAACTGTTTACAGATGACAATGCTTTATTCTGTTTTCAGTAGTGCTTTAGATAACTTTGACATATTAAAGCTCGATACAAATGAATATATACTTGAGCTGAGCAGCATTTAAGTTACACTTGGACCCTTGTAAATGTGATATATTACTACATACATTACTTTTTCATTGGGCAAGCATTCTTTTTTCTGCTCTGGTGGATAATATAGCCACTAAAATCCTTGTCTTTCTGTTCAACCCAGGACTGTGTTGCTATCAAACCAATGTTGCAAATAGCATTTGAAGCTCACAGAAGCAAACAAGTGGCTTAAACTAGGATATTACTTTCCAAAAGCTTTTTAAATGGATTTTCTCATGCTTCATTTTTTTTTTTCCATTGTTGATACTGAAGCCGTTGGCACTGAGACAAAAGTTAGGACAGGATTATTAGCTGCTTTTCATGCTGGAATTTAAGAAATGAGTTTTCATGTTAACTTGCCATAGACATTCTCTTAGAGGTAAAAAACTACATTCATATATATTTCATGTAAAAAAAGTTAAGATTAATTTGGAACTGATCTTTTTCTCCCTCTGCATTCCTAATGGGAACTATAGAAAGGCTTTCATGTCTGAAAAGGTCATGTAGAAGGTTTTCATTACCTTCTAGGTCTGTATTTATTTTGGAAACTTTAGGGAGTTGTGGGTCACAAAAGGATTGAAAGTCACTGAGTCAGTTTTGACACATTTTTTTTTTTTTCTTGGATTAGAGTTTTCAAAGAGCAAATACAACTAAAACTCAGCCACTAAACTTGGGCTGTGTGCAGTACCAGTGCATCTTTTGCTTTCCCTTTCAACTTCACTGATCAAGATTTAACTGCTTAATGATCCTAGTAACATGCTGATAAATTATTTTTTACTAAAATTGTTTATTTAAGATGATTAATATATCAGAAGAATGTGGCATTTCTGTCATATTTCATAAGTATTGTACAGACATTAGCAAGGCAGACAGTCATTGTTCTGTAAAAATATTCTCCCAGCTTCAGAAGTCAAAAAGTCTACAGGGGGACCCTATTTGGAGATTCTTTGGAGACGCATGGAGACTATTCCGGACTCAGTTATTCTTCATTTATTTCTGTTGTACAGCCTGAAAAGTGGGAGCATAAAGACATATACACACTGAAAAAATACCGTACGTGTATTCTGTTGAACTGCTTTTCATGGCTACTACTGCGGTAATGTGGGGACAAGCAGACAGGAGAAGAATGAATACCTAAGAAAAGCTGAGTGATTAAAGTTTTTGCATTTTGCAAGGATATATGCTTTACTACTACTGTGGAAACTTTTTTTTTCTTAAAAAACTATTTGCACTGTGTAGGACAAATATGGATCTGAATTGCAGCCAGCAGTTTTATGGAAGTTGAAAAAAACATCATGGTATGAAACAAACTAGTTGGTACTTATTACATACACAGAGCTGGAATAGAATAAATCCATAATCCATCAGGAAAGGCATCTCCATGGTGAGAAAAAAAAAAAAAAAAAAAAAAAACAGATAAATGTAGGAGTATCCAGTATAACCCTTCTAGCAATTTTCTTTTTCAATATCATTAAAATAAGATACATTGCTATTTGATAATATAGGGTCCCAGTAATTCAAAGAAGCACTACTTTATAAATATACCCCTCTGCCTCCAAATGGGGAGAAACTGCAAGGCTTGGAGCTGCTTTTCCTAAAGATTTTTAGATATATGATGCAATACATCTATAAATGAATAAGGCTAATTGTAAATGGAAAATAGATCATTGCAACTTTTATATATATAAATGTGTAGTGTGTATATATGTGTGTGTGTGTGCATATATATATATATATATGCACACACAAATGTTTTTTAAACAGGACAGTTATTGAAAGCATTAAGACAGAAGTTTTAAAAACAAAAATACATGTGTTTGCTCAGAAATTAAAAAAAAAAAACACAATTCAAACATTGCTGAGGATTTGCTACTGTCCATATATAATCTTGAATTGAAGGCATGGTTTGTTGTTCAAACTGTATCCATTTTATGTGTTGACTTCTGCGTCAGGTTCGTGGAGCGATGGAGCCGTGCTGGAAGCTGGCGCTCTGCTTTCTGGGCTATGGCATTGCCGCCGGAGGAGCGGGGCGGGAGGGCCACTATGTCGCGGCCGTGTACGAGCACGAGTCCATACTGAGCCCTAACCCCACTGCTCTCGTTGACCGACGGGCCGCGCTGGCACTAATGGCCAGAAACCTGGACATCTATGAGCAGCAAGTAGCAGTGGCTGCAGGACAGGTACGGTGCAGCTGGCTAGTAGTAGTGCCCTATGTATCCACAGAACACGTGCTGCTGGAGCATAATCTTCCCCATTTTGTGTTCCCAGGCAACTAAAGCCATATTTACATACAAAGGGGCTGCTTTTTTAGTCATTCTGACCTACCCAAAGCTTTGTCTAAAATCAGGCCAATCAGCAACTTGCTCAGCTTGAGTTATTTGAAGCTTGGAATAGCAAGTTTAAAGTTATTTTGTATGGGGAAATGGATGTTCTATTTTGGTCTGAATATCTAGCTCCTTTTTGCTTTCTTAAATGGAATGCTTTTGTTGAAAAAGTTGCCATACAGACATCTGTCTCTCTGTCTGATTTTAGTCCAGTGCTCTCAATGGAAATTCGTTTCTAAAATCTAAAGTAGTTAAGCACTTTGGAAACCAATGTTCTACTATTAACAGCTTTGTGGAAGTAAAGTTTTCCATTTCTTTCTCCATGGAATGGTCCTCTGTTTAAATATATTTCAAGGAGAGAGAGTGTTATTTCTGGTTGCTCACATGCATAGCTTCCTTCCCTTCTCTCCCCAGGAAAAAGCAAAGGGTGCTAGTCAGAGAAAATAGGCCAGAGTGTCCTCATGCTGAGGAGAGCTGCCTTGTTAGTTTCAAAAATCTGTTGTTTTGGACAGAAGAATTATCAGACATGATAACATGTTGGAATTTTATCAGAAATGGTAACATTATCATTTTAATGTAACTTGAAAACATGAATATTTTTCTGAGTTTGGGTGACTGAGCCTCACAAACTGGATACATAACAACTATTTTTATATAACACTGCATTCAAGGTGTTGAATGCCCCCAAACCACAGATGCCCTTTTGAAACCTACTGCATTCTGTGTGGCTGATGCTATGCCTGATTTAAGAGGAATTCACCATATTTTTAGGAAGAGATATCCCTGAACTCTCAGTAGAGCCTAGCAGGGCTACATTGCTACTCAAATGCAACTTGCTCCCACACTTAAGCTGTTTCTGAAAACATTACTTCCAGTGTATATAACAGTATTCCAACTATACGTATTTCAAGTGAGGAAACCATTTCTGACCAGAGACTGGTCCTAGTACTAAGTGCTACTGCACCTTTGACACAGTCCATCTGTAAATGAGATAGTTCTGGAGGGCTAAAATAAATTTTATCATGGCTATTCTTTAACTTGAGTAATTACACTTTAACCCGAATGGTGGCATTCTTATGACACAGGATGATGGAGAGTATTTCTGGTAAGAATTGGGATGAAGGCTGCTCTTACTTGAATGCTCTTAGAATACAATCAGCTTATTTTTTATGCTACAGAAATGTCAGGTTAAATAAGCTTTTTCTGATGCAGATGGCTATACCTACTGTGCTGTTAAAGGAGGAAAAGCTACATCCAAACAACATTCAGGTCAAAACATACTTGGGATATCCTTGATTGGGTTAGGGTTATGATAGAGATTTGGTTTATCCCAGAAATCTACTGAAGGAGATTCCCTTTTCTGTCACTGCTAGCATTCAGTGGGTTTTGCTGTCCCCATAAAACATGTCTTTGTTTTACATACAGGGGGCCCAGATCATTGTTTTTCCTGAAGATGGAATCCATGGCTTCAACTTCACCAGAACATCTATTTATCCTTATTTAGATCTTTTTCTGCCTGGGCACTCTGTGGAGTGGAATCCATGCAGAGAGCCGCGTTTGTTCAATGACACAGAGGTAAATGGAGGAGTTCGTGCTCATTTCATTCTTTAGAGAGGAGGATTTTCCATACATACCTGAAAGAACATGAGCTTATTTAACTTCATGAGCTCTCTGGGCTTCTAAACTCCCCCCAGCCCGAATCTTAGGTAATAGCAATACCTGTTTAGTGAGTTACATTGTTAGTAGTTTAGGGTGAATCAAAAAGGAAGATACTATTTTATATAAAACAATGTTCAAAATATATCTTCCTTTTTGATTTGTTGCTGTTACTCAGTTTTAATGACTTCTTGCAGTGGTCCAATTCCATGGTTGCATGCAAAATCACACAAAGTAACAAGACTGGATCAGGAGCCTGCTGTAAGGCCACAGCATCCTGGACTAAAATGGCAATTTACTTCCAGTGGCACTACAGAAGGTGGTCTGCAAGTTATATTACCAGTGTTTTCACCTATTCCGCTGAATTTGAAGTGAAAATAACCATGCTTAGTAACACAAGCTACATTCCTATTAGAGCTGCAGTAGTCAATATAATGACAGTGCACACATGCATAATTGCTTATTAAGGAGGCAGAATTTGCATGCAAATGTGAATCACAGTTTAACTGGTGACCTACTTTGGCTTCTGAATCTTTATTACCAGAGATTGGGCACAAGAAAACAAGAATTTAGCTTGACATTCAGATGCTATGTGAAGTTTGCAGTACAGGGGCTCTTTAGGTTTTGCTTTACTTAGCCTGAACAAGCGTGATTCAAAACATAGAATACATGTATGGAAAGTTTTTCTTTCATTTTCACATGCTATTGTAAGGTAATTTGCCTTTATCCACTTTCATTAAAGATGACAAAACAGTAATATGTTTTAATTCCCCTCCATTATGCTACTTAGCTCTTTCAGCACTATTCCTAATGCCAAATTTCTCATTTCAGTAAAACTACAAAAATATAAAACTCAACTTTTATACAAAATACTACTTTATGCTGCAATGGTACCCTATCATAACCTAAAAAGCTATTCAGAAACTTCCCTTCAGTCTGATTTAAGGCAGCTGATACATCTGGATGCCACAGTGCAGAGTAAAGAAGTCCAGAGAGGTTTGGGTCTCTGAAGCCAGGATATGGGGTTTGTCCTGAGCAACAGTCTTAGCTGCTCAGCAGCATTATTTAACTTGGGGGATGAACCTTAGCCATGTCTTAAGTCCTAGTAAGTTATTTGTACTTGTTTGTTGAGTTAGCTACAGCTATCTGCATCAAGCTGCATTGTACTGGGCACACTTACCCCCAAAGAAAATGAATCATAATCAATGTACAGATTTCCACAGCTTGGAAAAAACATCCCAGGAGCGCCATAGTTTAACTTCTAGTATTTCTTTTCTACAACTAAGCAAAACCCATTGGTTTGTAGCTCTGCTTCTACAGACGTACAATTATTAACTTGGATCTATTTTTTTAATTTAGAAAAATACATGTCATTGCAAGAACAAAACAATTGCAGGTACAAATGATCGCTGCTTGAGATTTGTCTTTCTAAATCTGACACACAGACAAGTTATGCCATCTTGACAAAGGATTCAGCTCACCTACTGTGTTTTTCAGCTCTCATTGCAATCAGAAGTTTCTGAAAATTCAAATTCTTACAATATGAGATACATGTATTTATTTATCTTTCACTGGAAGCAAAAGCCAGTGCTATTTTGAAATTGGTATCTGAAATGCACATTTTGGTTTAGAAACCTACTGGTTCCAATAGCCTTCACCACAAAATTATCAGTATATTTAAGCTTTACAAATGAGATGAAGTGGGTTCAATTTTCAGCTGAAAATAACGTGAAAAGTATTAAATACGTCCTAGTTGCTTAAGTAATACCTACCCCTCCGTTTTCTGAAGTGTTTACATTCTCCCAAACTGTCTGTGCAGGTCCTTCAGCGGCTAAGCTGCATGGCCTTGAAAAACAAAATATTCCTAGTAGCAAACTTGGGAACTAAGCAGCCTTGCGAGCATGTGGATCCTCACTGCCCCTCGGACGGGAGGTATCAGTTCAACACCAACGTGGTGTTCGACGACGACGGAGCGCTGGTAGCTACGTATCGCAAGCACAACTTGTATTTTGAAGATGCGTTTGATACACCTCCAGAGGCTGACTACGTGCTCTTTGATACCCCTTTTGCTGGCAAGTTTGGCGTCTTCACTTGCTTTGATATTCTTTTCTTCGAGCCTGCGGTGAACCTTGTCAGGCAGTACAACGTGAAGCAGGTTGTATATCCCACTGCCTGGATGAACCAGCTGCCGCTGCTCTCTGCTGTAGAATTCCAGCAAGCTTTTGCAACCGCTTTCAACATCAACATTTTAGCAGCTAACATCCATCACCCGGCCTTGGGCATGACGGGCAGTGGCATTTACACTCCGGTCAAATCCTTCATCTACCACAACATGCAAAGCTCTGGTGGCAAACTCATAGTCGCAGAAATCCCTGTCATTACCCCAGATTACAAAACCAGTTTGGAGAGCAGCAAAATACTCGGAGAGAATTTATATCACTCATACTCAATGTTTAAAAGTGCCTCGATGGATGATCAAGTTTGCTACAAGGAGGGACAAGAAGTCCCCTGCAGAGTAGCACAAAGTGAAGAGTCATCAGCCCCATTTTACGCAGAAATGATGTATGACAATTTTACTTTTGTTCCTGTACAGGAAGACAAAGGAGAGCTCAAGGTCTGTGCTAACACGCTCTGTTGTTACTTACGTTACCAGCGAGCTGCTTCAACCCACGAGCTGTACGCCCTGGGTGCCTTTGATGGGCTCCACACTGTGCACGGCACCTACTACGTTCAGGCCTGCGCGCTCGTCAAGTGCGGCAGTCCGCACTTCAGCTCTTGCGGCCAGGAGGTCACGGCTGCTGCTGCTTTGATGGATTTCCAGCTCTGGGCAAACGTGAGTACTCCTTATGTCTTTCCTTTACTGCTCACTTCGGGCGTTACCTTGGACTTCGCTGACCACATGGGCTGGAAAAACAACCACTATTTCATAAGCAAAAATGGGACATCCTCTGGCCTACTGACAGCTGCTCTATATGGACGATGGTATGAGAAGGACTAGCACATGTATTTGACTGATGCGGAAAACAGCCATCCAGGTTTTCAAGGAATATACCTTAATGTGTAACAGGTTTCTCATTTGAAGTGATAACCAAAGCACTTGGTCTGAAAGGCTCTACACCACCACGTGCTGCATCTTGGACACTTACATCCCGGAGGAGCAACAGAACCACCCTGCAAACATAAGAGCTTGTGTTCTGTACTAGGAAAATATTGGGAAAATATTTTTTCTTACTTTAGCTGAATTTTTCCTTATTTAAATTTATAATCCTTTTGGCTTCCTGCAATTCTAGTTGAGGTTATCTTAAGTCTCATCCTCAGCAACATTTGCTGATTCTAGTTCTTCTTTTATTATTAAATTTAGCTGTGAATTTCAAAGGGGCGAAACTATGCTCTAATCATGCTGCATAAAAATTCCAGCCAGTTGTTTCTTTCATGTTTGCTGATGACTGCTGAAGAATTACATTTTTCTTTTGTTACTCTAATGAGTAATACAGAAATTGTTTTAATAGGCTCTGCTAAATCCTGTCATGTCTTAAACTGAGCGAGGAAGAAAACAATACAGTCTGAGCGGAAAGCCATTATAAAAATGAAGAAAAATGGAAGACTGAAAGTAACAGAAGTAACATGCGACATGGATGAAGCAATATAGCATGCATATGGTGAGGTTCTGATTTCTGCCTAGAGTACAAGGATTTTTTTTCTTAGTGTCAAACTCAAGCTTGGCACCATTTACTGGCAAATGATCTGTAATTCCGTTCAAAATCTGTTTCTTGTATATTTGAAGTAATTGCATTTTATTGTTGTAAAAATCTATGGAAAAATTAGTCTGGAGGAAGAAAAAAAAAAAAAACAAATGAATGTGAAAACCTACACAGCCTTGAGGTAATTTCCATCCTGCTGTGCAAGGCATTGTGCTTTACAAAAGCTCAGCAGTGAATATCTACCACTCTCCTATACTATTTAAGTGTTTCAATTTTCCCTATTTAAGGAAGAGGTCATTTCCAGACCATTTTGGCTTTGAGACATCTCCCACATTGTTTATAAATTCATTCAGCAAAGCTGTGAGAAGCACATAATGGATTGTGGGATGGTTTGCAAGGTTTTTACATAAACATTTGGTGCCAGATGGCAGGTTCCTGCTGCAAAAAGAGTAAAATATTCCATTCTTTCCACAGCAAGAACTAGATTAAGTACTGTAAAAACTGTATCACACTGATGAAGTTTTATTGTAGTGAAGAAATTAGGAAGATTTGAAAAAAATATATTTTTGCGTTAAAATAATTTTTTCTTAAGCTCTATAATTTTGCATAGTCTTATTGGCTATTAGGACTTCATCCATGTGATGGGTATTCAGTGACTAACCCATTAACATGTTTTTTCTTTGTCCTGTGGTCTAGTTCCTGATTTTTTTTAAGTTGCATTTTAAATGCATTTTAAATAAAAGATAATGTGCTCTGATAGTACATCTACATTATTTCACTTGCTTTACAAAGACAATGAACCTTCTGTGTCTTGACCTTGCATTAAGAAAGTGGACTTTAACCATGATATCACGTACCTTAAACCCACCACGCTCCACGTTTGGGATAGGACCACATTCTGATAGGAGCCTCTACCTTTACTCACAAGGCTCACTCATTGTCCCACTCACATTGCTAGACAGTATGAATCTCCCCGCCATGCGCTTTTTCTTTTCTTTTTAAATAGCAATGACCAAAAACAAGGAAGTTTCAATCTGTGGTGTCACTGGATAAATTCTAGTGATGAAAAGATGGAAATCATGTACTTCTGAATCCCTAATGGAATTACCAATTTGTAGTAGAAAGCAGATGCATCTTTAGGTCTAAGAAACAGATTCAGAAAATGTTTTTACTCAAGCAAACGTTACTGAGTGCGACCAGAAGCATACTTAACCCCACATGGGAGCAGTGACGGCCGTGGGGGGAGGCGTGCTTTCTGCCTGCCTGAGGAAACAAGGACGTGGAGCAGCACCGCCTTCCGCACTTCCCTGCGGTCCACATCCGAACCACTGGCTTTTCAGCCAGCACCCTCACAGCTTTTCCCCTGATCTAGCCAGGCAAGCAGTGACTACAGAGCTCTCAGCAGCAACAGTGTCCTCAGCCTCTGCTGCTGTAACGAAGCGGGGTTTGGAGTAAGGCAGGAGGTGCCGTCCCATACACTGCCCGAGGGCAGCAGCCGCTGCCTGCTGAGGTAAGGGGCCATCCTGGAGCCACACGGAAGTCAGGCACAGACAACAGCAGCCTTTAGTGCCAGGTTCTCCCAGTTCCTTTGGAGCAACATAAATCCAACAGCTTCATTAACAGAAATGAGCAATCGTTACCTGCTAAATATAAGCAAGCAGACTACGGAGCAGTCCGATCCCGATTTTTCCCAAGAATATGAAGGAAAGTGAGTCCATGCTGCTTTAACCTTGATATTTAAATAGATCTCAAATCTATCTCATATAGGTCTTTCAATTATTACCTGCATCCTCAGATGGGGCAAATAATCCCCATACTCTGAAAGATTTAGAGTAACCCAATACAGAAATCATGGGAGTCATTTCCTCCAGTCATCTAATTCTGCTGAAAGGCAAACAACATATTGCACATACAGTTAATGAACACAGGCACAAAGAATTAAGGAAGCAATACTTAAAAGAAACCTGAATGCTAAATTATGTAATTATTCTTTTAAAACAACTGCAAAATTTGCATAGCTCACCTTTCACTTCAGATTTAAAAGGATGGCAAAGGCTTTGTAAAATACTCTATAAATTCTAACAGTTAAACAAAAGAGACTGCAAGAAGTACTTAATAGATACAAATAAATTATTCATTAGTACAACTCACATCTGGGTTTTTATTATACTCCGTAAAATATACAGGAATCTTGATGTACTGAAAGAGTGCAGGTAAATACAGTATTCAAGCAGTTACTATTTCTATGTACATGCTCATTAATTCTTCAGAAAACCCACAAAATTATCAAATAGATCAAAATATTGTCCCATGTTTCCACACTATGTTCAGAAAACCAGCTGATAATTTACAATATCATAAAGATTTCCAGTTTCACAATACAAAAAGGATAAAAAGGAAATTCAACTCAGTTTGTAGTAATTTATTTGTACTTTACCAGGACATGCAAGAATTCCTTGCATGTACATAAACAATTTCACTTGAAAAGTAACAGTTATAGTTTAAGCAGAACCAAATAAAGTAAATACTCATATTTAACAGACAAAACCTTCAGTTTACTTATGTCAGTCTTTCTTTCTTCAGGCAACTGAAAAACCACAGTAGTCTGTTATAAATTAAGAAAAAAAAAAAAATCTTCGGGCAAGTCTGAACTACTTTACAGGGACCTGTCTCTTCTGATTATTTTCTAAATGGAGCACAATAAAGATACACAGCTCTTCCCACAGACCAGACACGGTACTTTTTGCTAATAGGGAAACTTACTTTTAAATTCACCTCCCCACCCCACCCCTTGTATGTTTAAAAAAAAAAAAAAAAAGTGATAGGGACATACAAATTTAATCCTAAGTACGATTTTATGATGTAGGGAAGTGGACAAATGGTTGAAAAGAACTCAGTCACAACAGGCTTTATCAAGACATCTCTTTTTTTTTTTTTTTTAATGCAGTCTTGTACTTCAAGTTACTCTCATGTATTTTAAATTAAAAAAATCTCAATCCAAAACCCAAAAGTTAAAAAATCTAGAACAGTGCACAATTACTGCTTCCCTCCCAGATCTCCTACCCCTTCCCTTGTTTATTACACTGTACATGTTTCACCCTGACTCCACCTTGTTAGCTGGTTTAATTTTAGTATTATAAAAGTATGACAAGTTCATTTTCATTTCATCTAAAAGAAAACAAAACTTAAAATACATCTTTTTTTATGGTACATTTAATAGTGTCGGAAGGCTTTTATATGATTAAAAATAACCCCAAAACAGAACAAAACAAAAACACATTTAAAACCAAATCTAAGCTTCTTTCCCAGAAGTAGTTAAGGTTTGGTTAAAATAACTTCTCAATTAACCTGTTCCAGTTTCCACAAAAAAGGTATTTAATTAAAAAAAATCTTTAAGTTATTTGGTCCTTTGGCAATTTGCAGCACAAACAATGCCTACTGTACCAAACTCATTTATTGCCTTCAAACTGGTTTTAGTTTTATCAATAATATTTAAACCTAACATCCTCTGTGTTGCACAATAGTGTTGTTCATTTACATCAAGGAGGGTGCCCAGTCTGCAGAAACTCCTTCTGGCACCAGAAATAGAATGACAGAATTAAATAAAACAGTTTTGACATTCTTTATTTTACTTTTTTTGCCATGGATTCCAAGTACTTATTCAAGAATTTAGGCTTCTTCTGCAAAATATTCTCTTTAAAAATCCTCCTAGAGTCTCACAGGTTTTTTTATGCAACCACAATAAAAAAAAAACAAACAAACAAAAGAAAAAAACCCCAAAACATCTTCTCAAAGGTCTGTTCTGTTTTTGTATTCAAACTCTTGTTTGCTTTTTTTTTTTTTTGTTTTTCTCCCAACAGCACAAGTCTGACCTTCCAACATTCGGGCTTCCTCTTCCGACCCACAAAACGCAGCTTTCAGTAGGTCTCGGAATCTGAGTCGTTGAGCTCGTCCTCTTCCGTATACGGGTAGCCATCCTCCCTGCCAATGTTGTTGAAACTACAGTAAGAGCTGTGGTCGCTCCTCATGATGGGCAACGAATCGAAGGTGACAGTTTTTGAGGTGTTGGTGTAATGATTAATGGCATTGAACGTAAGGGAAGGTAACGTGCTGCTCGACGAAACGGGCATCATCGTGGCCAGGATGAGCGCCAGGCAATCGGCCACGTCCTTGTTGGGCGCACAGGCCAAGGCTGGCGTGTAACCTACAAGTCAAGATAAAAGCAAAACATTCACTTAGGAAAAAATAAATGTAAAAATTTCTCCAAGATCCAAAATTTACATCTCCAAAATATAAAAATTTCTCCAAGATCATATCATCTTTCAGCGGAAAAAGTATTTGATATTACTTTGTTCTGCACTGTTTTAAAAAAAAAAAAAAATTGTAAAATTAAATGCGCTACCGATTAATTTATATACATTTACTTTCAGCTACGGAAATATCCTAGAAGACAAGGGGCTTTAGAACAGAGATTGCATTATTTTGTTAAGCAAAGTCACAAGTTCGAGGCTGCTGAGAAAAGCCTGGATTTGAATGCACTGAGGAAGTTATCAGGGTGAGGAGACACTGGTAACTGTGGCCAACAGTGAGCGGGAGGGGATTCACCAGGGGAGCCACCGCGGAGGCCACACTGCAACATACTGAGTTCTCTTCATCCAAGGGTGTCCATTTAGCTGTTCAGCACACACCCAACAGGGCTATTAAAATACTTGTCTCAAAACAAGCTGGCTAAAACACACGGGCCAATTATTTAAAAGATGAAAATATACAATTTCAATCAATGTGGGTTCTGTTGCAACACGGAGCAGTTTCAAATACAAAGCCAATATCTAGTTTCTATTTGAAGGAGATAAACGAAGAAAGCCAAAGCAATCTGAGGAAATGCCAGATGGATTAGTGGGCTGGGACCTGCGGACAGAAATTGCACCTCTTGGCTGCCCCACAGGAGGTCTCCTCTGCAAGACAGCGCTACGGTGACACCCCGCTCACCTCACGCAGGCGGTATCTGGAATGACTCGTAGTTAGCTCGTGTAGGGGTTCACCTCTTCTGGGCAACTGTGGCTCTTTTTCCCAGCATTTCTCCTTCTGTGATTTCTCCTACCCTCTGTACTTGCCTCTCCTCATTTAACTACCACGGAAAATACTTCAAACTCTCCTGAACGGAGGTCCCCGAGGCCTCAGGCTTGGTAACGCAGCGATAACTTGTGCCCCAGGCCCTGGGGACTTGCAGAGCACATGGAGAACAGCAGAGACGCACTGAAACTGGTGGTGTGAGAGGCAGCTCTGGAAGCAGGACAACCACACGTAACCTGGCTAATTGGTTGCTGAAGCACCAGAAGTTCCACAGGAACTTAAGGAAAAATTTCTTGACAGTGAGGGTGCCAGAGCCCTGGCACAGGCTGCCCAGAGAGGTTGTGGAGTCTCCTTCTCTGGAGACCTTCCAAACCTGCTTGGACGCAGTCCTGAGCCACCTGCTGTAGGTGACCCTGCGTGTGCAGGGGGGTTGGACTAGATGATCTCTAGAGGTCCCTTCCAACCTTAAGCATTCTGTGATTCTGTGATTCTAATTCTGCAGCCAGGCCAAAGGAAGCCAAGAGGTAATACAAGGCTTTAAAGGTAAGCGTCGTGATGGACATTTATCTGGACACTACAAAGGCATAGAAAAGGAGGCAATGTGCACTTCACCAGGAAATATTTCAACTGCTACAGAATTGGTTTTATTGTAGGTGCAGTTTCAGGATGCAGCTCAGGAATAGCTACCGTAGGGTCTTATGATTGCACAGAAGCTTTAAACAAGCAGGCACATTATGGAAAATAACTGCAGCTGAGGCTGAAGGAAACAGCAAGCAAGGAGACGGCCCTGCACTCGAGCTGCTGGCTCGGCAGGACGTTGTGCTTGAGGCTTGAACAGCCAAGACACCAGCCCTGCCCCAGGCGATGCGGGAGAACAGAGAGCTCGAGCGCAGAACGCACGCGCCGAGCACGTGGTAGGGGCTCGTGTTCGCATAAGCTTTGAAAGAAGGTAAAAATACCACTGTTCAGAGAGAGGGCAGCAGGGAAAGGTGAGGCACCTTTCCCCTCGGGAGAGGAAACGGAGCCCACAGGCTGGACACGGGCATGAGATTCAGGCCTTCCCTGCCCCAACGCTGGGCTGCTCCCTCCCCAGGGTTGCGGAAGGGGCCCCGCGAAAGTGCCCATGATGACAGGAAAAAGTGGCCAACGCGGAGACATTTCTCAGGATAAACTGAATGAGGTCTCAGGCTTGGGAAAGAGGAGGGAGCCTACTGAGACAGGAGGCACCTCTTCGACATCTACTAGGAAAGAGTATTTCAGGAAGAAGGAGGAGATCTCAAACATAAACAAGTGTCCAAGCAAAGGGAGACTTGGAAAAGAACTAGAAAACGGGCTATCTTGAAATGAACTGATAGGCCAATTTTTAATGCACTGACAGGCCAGTGGTCACTGTAAACATGACGAATCCAAAAGTGCCAGAAGCCTCTACACAGCTGCTATGTCTATCTCTGGATTTAGAGACTGATATAGTCTCCTCTCACTAATGTGATATACGTGCATCTGAAGTAAGAGAACATCAACACAAAAGATGCCAGTGGCTGTTTTTTTTCAGTGTTTTGCTAGACAGACAGCTTTCATCCTTAAAAACAAAACACTCAGGTTTGTCTAAGGAAAAAAGAATATTTTTCTATACTATCCTATAATAGAATTAAATATATGTAATTTTTTTTTTGCTTTAGAAACACACCCTACTCGTAAATGCTAAAATCCAAGAGAATTTGACCTACCACAGAAAGTGGCTATTACTATTGTCAGCTTTTCCATTTAATATAAAAGATACCCAATGGAAACAAGAAGAAACTTCTTGCAAGTGTAATAGCCAAGTTGCTGGTCTACTGATACTTCTAAGAAAAATCGGCTATGGCAGGTAAAACAGACTGATAAATCTCATGAAAGCTTCTCTTGCTCTCTCACAGCTGGAAATATTCATCACTTTGCATATACTATATTCTGGGGTGGCACATTCACCCAAGCAGACAAATAATTCATTATGAATATTCTCAAGGCTGCTTAAAGTTTTATAAACAAAGAAAAGCTGTCTACTGCTAGAAAGAAGAGTCAGAAGCCACAGTGAAGAACTAGATTAGGTAATACTCAGAATTAATTCAAATTTAAAATATTAGCAAAAATAAATAAATTAACAGGCTTAGATTCCCAGACAGAGAACTGACTTCTTTACAAGCAGTTTCCCCTGTTAAGTCAATCCTTACAAGGATTCCTCCTAACAAGGGACTGACTGCCCAGTCTGCTGGGCAGATGAGAAGCCCAGCAAACTGGCTGTACAAACAGGTCCTGCAGTTAGCACACTTGCGATGAGAAACAAACAAAAAAATCAAAAAGGCAGTTTTTCCAATCTTTTCATTTGCAGAAGTTTCATTTAGTAACTATTAAATCCTCTTCCCTCCTGTTTCTTATTTTAGGCAAGGAATAATCTTTGATTTTAAACAGTGTAATTTGAGAAACACTGTAATTGGAAAGTCGCAGTAAACATCAAGGGAGGAAAAGCTCCCCAAAGCACAAATATAATTAGAACTATTAATCAGACACATTTTTCTGGAAACTGAGCAGCTGCTGCTTTAAGACATCAGTTTGAGACGGGCAGAGCAGTAAACTCTCTCTCAACGGCCCAGCGTTGGGGGACCACAGATCTCCTACACGAAAATATGCAAATGAGAAGTCAGTATATCTCTTTTTTTGTTCTTGCAAGGTATAGGACTTGTTCCTTGTGATGGCAGTTACTTTTTCTTACTTCTGTTGGCTAAAAGCTCTCAAGCCCCAGAAGCCTTACACCCAGTCACTTGGCTCTATAATTCACACTTACTTTTAAAAACTAGCACCAATACATCCTGGTAAAACAAATGGCAGTTTAATCCAGCTTTGTAACAGCTAAGAGTTAGAATTTACTTTGAGCATTAGATTTTGCAGACCATTTTCATTTCAGACCATTTTGCCAGAGCTAATGTATAAGACTGCAAATTCAAATCATATATATGATGACTGACTTTGCTGTTCTGAAAAAGCTTTCATTCCTCTTCCTTCTTCTGCTTTGCTAAAAAGACCTGCCATCATCATCACCATCGCCACATCTTTTTTTCTGTGGAGGAATCTACTATAAGGCTTATATGAAATTTCAAAAGCAGTTACTGTTTTTCAGTGAGTGGAGTTTAAAACCACAGTTCCTTATGGGGAAACAAGGTTAAATTTATTCTTACCGTTTTCATCGACAGCAAGTACACTTGCTCCCTTCCCTAAAAGTTCTTGAACTACAACTGTTAGTCCATTCCGAGCAGCAACATGCAGAGGTCTGTGAAGACAAGTAAACTGGTATATAAACCTTAGAACAAGATACGAAATAAGATTTTAAGTAGTTTGATTACGGAAATACCTACACTTGTATGTTTTTTACATGTTATCTGAACACTGGGGATATAATATCTAAGAGACATTAGAAAAGAAAATCTTTTTTATTGCAAACAAACTATACAGTAACAACTGTGCGCTTTCATTTTGTTTTATAGCATTATACTGTAAGTGGCTGCTGGAACAGATGTGCCTCCCAAGAACTTCATCACATTGAAACGTTAGAAAGAACTAGTACCTGCTGTTAACTTAAATCCTTCACTGAACTGTGAAAACAGACAGTGACCCACCTGAGAGTTCCTACGTGTCACTAGCAACACTCCTCAGAATACAACTAGCAGAATGCTGGCCATGTTCTATGGAATATGAATGCTTATAAGAGATGCACAAGCATTTTATCACCTGCCTTTTAGAAACCAGTATACTCCATTAGGACTGTGGATAAAAAAATTATTTTACAATATAATGCATGAAGAAGCAAAAGGGAAAAAAAAAACATTACTTTTCACAATGTCAAACTATTAGCCATAGTCGTATTTTGCAGAGACTTGATCCATTGAGGAAAGCATCAACTTTACCTCAAATATTCTAACTCCATCTTTTTCAAATACAAAAGTTTGATAAGTGATACTCACTGGCCTCAAAACTCATCAGGAAAAAGAACAGATTACTTCAACTACCTTATATTGCTCTTTATTCCTTTTGAGGTTCTTAAAATTGTTCGAATTAACTGTGAACTCTATTTTCATTTGGAAACAAGTGCCTTAGTTAAAAAAAAAACTAAAAAATAAGCAATGTCTATACCACAAATATACTAAAAGAAATCTATTGCAATTAAGATCTTGTTATTATCAAGGCCAACAATTGTAGTATTTATATTGCTAGGAAGAGGGACATTGTCCATCATGAAAACTGTTTAGAAAGCTGGGGTAATTATTAAAAATATTTGCCAAAGCAGAAATATTTTTAGAACTGTTAAAATCTTGAAATCTATATAAACATTTCATGGAGGTGAGAATATGTACCTATTTTTCCCCTTGGTATTCCTATAGTCAGGCTGCATAAGCCAAGGCATGTGGGTGGAATTTACATGAGCCTGTGAAAAGCATGTTAAAAAAAAGCATATTTCAGCTAGTTTTTCTTTTATTATTAGTTAAATCTTGAGCAAATCTCACACTGTGGAAGAGCAAATCTTCATTTGTCTCAAATGAGTTTTTAACTGAAGTGAATTTTAATTCCTTGAATCACAATGTTGTAAGATTTATTTAGCATCCTTTTCACTCAGCTAAAACCACAACCTTTAAGCTTGAATGAAGCACCTTTTGTGTTAAAGCTGGTTAAAGTTGGTATCTCTTACACAATATGTATTCAACCAATTTGGAAAAAACCTCCTAAAAGTATTTTTTTTAAGCATGATACTGATTTTAGCAAAACAAAGGAAACAAAAACAAAACCTGATAGTAAAACACCACTCAGTGGCCATACGTACGTTTGCAAGGCTGCATTGGTGGCATTGATGAGGTTTCTATCTGTGATCTTCTCCAGTATTAACAAGGCACTAGTTTCATGACCCTTAATACAGAGCAAACACACTGTTATGTAACAAAAACTTACAAAAATGCTTTTGATGCCTTTTCAAAAGATAATATTTGCAAACAGTATTTGGTTACACAAAACTCAACACTACCAAAGTCAAAATAAGCACGCACCTTACTGCAAGCCAAGTGGAGTGCTGTGTTCTTAGCCCTGTCTTGCAAAGTCAGATCAGCCTTAGCACTGCTAACCAGCACCTCTGGGGGAAAAAGATGTGTATCAACTAAAGCATATTCCTTCAAGTTTCAGTGGCTTACCTCTGTGCAAACGAAAATATTAATTTAACAAAATGATCCACAATAAGGTTACTGTAAGGCAACTTTAGCTGTAGTAAGATGTTATTGCTTATTAACAAACTTAAGGGCAGAAATAAATAAAGCTGTATCTTTACCAACTGTATTTGTCTGTCCATTTTCTGCAGCCATCATTAAAGGTGTTTTCCCGGAGGAATCTACCGCGTTTACTTGAGCGTTGTGACTGAGCAGAAGCTGTAGACATTCAACATGATCTGTAAAAGCTGCTGCATGAAGAGGAGTTCTACAAGAAATGAAAACATGTTCACGCTCAGGAAAAAGTTCCTGTGCTTTCAACTTTATTCAAAGGTCTATACTGGCGTCCTGCTGTACAAAGATTTGGCAGGCAGTTCCACTGATGTTCCCAAATCAGTATTGTTGGAGTTGTGACAGGTGCATTTATAAAGTCACCCTCAAGTTTCAAATAAATGGCTCTCTATTAGCTTCCTGCAATACTGACACAATTTCATAAAAACTCCTAGTACCCACCATGTGACTGCAAGCATGCCCAAACTGGTCTACACAAGTCTGCTGATTCAGAGTAGGATTTTAAACAGTCCAACATTTAAAAAAGGCTAAAGTGACAGAATTTAACAGAACAATGCAACTGCTACATTACTTTTTTCCAATACATTCTTACCTTCCTTTCGAATCTGTTGAATTTACAATACCAGCACCTAATGTATCAATTAACATTTCTGCAGCACCTTCATTATCATTTATCCTATAAAAAAGTAATCATGCTGTTATTTACAGAAGGATAAAGCTTTTTTTAAATTATGCAATGAAATATGTAATGGATAATTTTAGACTCCCTTACACAGCACAATGCAATGGACTGAAAGAATTTCCTTCCATTTTCTGGAAAACTTCCTGTTCCAGCAGGAGCTCTACACAACTGTCATGACCTAAAACAAGTGTAGAAGTTAGGTATTAAAAAACAATCATAATAACAACAACAACATATATATATTTTATGTATAATGGATGTCAACTTACATCATAAACCATTTTGCTAAAGTAGATTAAGCAATATCTTATTTAAGCTTTGAAATGACACGTTATATACATATGGTGAACCTGAAAACAATCTCATGCTGTCTGAACAACATACAAAACACGTAGCAGTTCTTCAAACCTACAGTTTTTGAACTCTCCAATGTTCACTACTTGGTCTACACAAAAATGTACTTATTCCGGGGATGTTTTGCTCAACTGACTTCCTAAATACTATGGCCAACAGCCACAATGAGACCTTAACAAGAACCTATTCAACCCATCGTAATAATGTTTCCAAAATTCTACAACCTACTGCGGCATGGGTAACTAGTTCTCATAACTACCTATTTGATCTGTAACTACTGCACATTTACTCAACATTTACTGTGTTCTAAAAAATCTGTATTTTTACAAGTCCCATCAACTTTTCATTCTAAGAATTAAGCATATTTCAGGTTATTTTATTCAGAAACTCTGCTCACTCTGAAAATGGATCAAGCCATAGGAGTTCAATGTCATAAATCTGGCATTCTATTCAGATCAAAATTAACAGTGATGATTTAACCAGTTCTTTAGCTATGAGGACAGCCTAGTGAGCTATGCACTTAGAAGTCACAGTGAAAGCAAAGCATTAAATGTTCACTTCTTGGTCATTCTCTATCATGTGAATCAGAGAGAAAATATATGAGAACCTTTATGTCAGGAAAGTACCTCTCATACTAAAATCCTTGACAAGAGAGCTAAATGAATTCCCATCCTTTTAGGGAGTATTCCCCACCCCCAGATTCCACAAAATACAATGTAAAAATATATATTTGAAAGGAAAAATAAAACACAAGCATGTGAAAACCTGACAACAAACACTTTGTAGTACTATGATTGATGAATACCTTCTTTCCAAAACAAAATGAATAATTAAAAAAGCGGCATAGGTTACTCTGCCATTAAATAAAGAAAGAAATAAATCTGAGCACTTTGACATTCAGAAACACTTTAGCTGTGATAGTTTATGTCTTTTCTTTAAGGAGAAAAAAAAAAAAAAAAGGGTAATGAGAGCACAGCTAGATGATATAGGTGCCTCAAGATTCATTCTCTGCCTGGGCAAGGCAGGAACAAGCAACCAACATTAGGCTGCTTCTGAGCATGACAACTGCGTGCTATACACTGTCAGGGAACTGATCCATGTTAGAAATAGTCTTGGGAGGGAGTAAGAAGGAAGGAGGCAGAGAAGAGAGTATTTTGGGAAGAATATTCATGCATTCCCTAGGAAGCTTAAACCCCAAGACGGCTGCTTTGGCATTTACCATTGTAGCAGGCCCAGTGCAGGGACGTATAGCCATGATTGTCTGCTATTGCAGGGACTGCATCCACGGACGTAGCTGACTGCAGGAGGGCTCCTAGGACCCCTATATGTCCACACGCAGCTGACAAGTGTATAGGGGTTCGTCCCCTAGAGTCTCGTAGCAAGGACTTGGCGCCGTGCTGAAGCAGGGCTTCCACACACTCCTCGTGCCCAGTGACAGCCTGCAGGAGGGATATAACGTATATAACGTATACATATACAAACCTATCTTGTCAGGCTGTCTTACTGAAGCAAGCAAACTCCAATGTCTTAATACTATAACTGGTGACAAAATAAGCTCCGTTATGTTTTTTATTCCTAGAATAAGCCATGACTTTGGACAAATAGTAATTATTACTATATTCATGACAGAATAACTTCTTGGGATAGCCGTGAAGAAACTGCTCATCTCCACAGCTCATTCACTTGTCTTATCTCGCAGAGACTTAAAAAAAAAAAAAAAAAAAAAAAAAAAAAGCATATAGCATGTGTTACAGTTTCTTCCTTTCACTAACAATGTGTGCCCTCTTGCCTCCCCATGACAAAAGTGGTACTGTGGGATTTCTCTAGTTAAATCACAACAAAATTAAGAGACTTAAAACACAGAAAAAGTATACAGTAAAAAGGTGAAAACTACCATTCTGAAAACTATTATTAGATAATCAAAAGCTACGGAGAGCAGGACAAAAATAATGAGAAATTTGTTAACACTAAATACTAAGCTTGTAGCTGAAATTAATGCATATACTAGGAAAAGGATAAAAAAGCAGTACTCTCTTACCCCTCTGTGCAGTGCCGTCCTTCCCCACTTATCTTTGGCATCTACATTGGCTCCTTTGTTAAGGAGTGAATAAACGCAGTCCGTGTGCCCATTGAGAACCGACAACATCAGAGGAGTCCTGAAGAGAGAAAGAAAGAAAGAAAGTGTAAATCCACACAGGAATTTCACAGACTACAGCTAAGTGGAAATATTTTAACTTCTACTGTTTGGGGAAACACTGTTTTAAAATCAAAAATCTCTAGCACTACTGTCACTCCAAGAATGCGTGCCTTTTAGGACCAGGAAAATATATTATTTTCTAGTAACACAGAATGCCTAAGTAAGCAACAAGAGCCATTTTTTTTTTTTTTTAGCATCTGAAAAATAAGTGCATTTTAATTTCCTCCCAACTGAACAAGTTATTTTACCACTATCATAATTATATTATTTTTTGCAGGTTATTCAATCTTTTTTGTTCAAGTATCACTTTCCCTTAAAGAATCCTTAAAAAAAAAAATCGCCAAGACAAAATAATTAGGTTTTCCTTTTATAAAATGCAAAAACTTGTGAATAGAATTTATAGCCTCTAAACTTACTGTCCATTTCCATCCTGAATGTCCACTGCATTTTGTGGCTCTGCGTTTCCTATCAATAGTCTCAAACATTCCGAGTGACCATTTGTAGCTGTAAAATATCACCAAAAATACCAGTTTTACATCATTTGACCTTGGCATACTCCAAGGTGATTAGAACTATTAGCTGCTCAGACTAAAGCCTGCTAGTTTGAGAACCCATTGTGCCAGCTTTATTGTTATGATTACAATTGAAAACAAACAAAAAAGAATTACACTCAACATTGTTTCAGAAATGGAGTATTCTCAACTATATAACATTAGAAGGGATCAGTTCCAACCATCAATTGATGACAGATATTTGCACCTCTACACAAATGAGCTTGGACACATTAGTCATAAGACTATGGTTATATAACTTAAATAAGGAGTAATTAAATAAACTAATTAGCACATTTTTCACCTATGCCTCAAATCAAGCAAACCTACACAGAACCAATTACACACAGGTTTCATTAGCAAGTACAGCATGTGCATAGTTATGAAGTGATAATTGAAGTCACGCTTAGAAGGGAAAAGAAAGGTAATGCATTAAGTAATTAACTAAACAGTTATAAAAAGATATATAAGTATATATATAGACATGTATCTGTATACATAGGTAGATATATATAGATATACAGCTATATATCATCATATTTCAAAGGAACTCCTGAAAGATAAACTGTTGCTTGTTGAGGAGAGATATTGCTGACATAACAGCTGCCACATTCAGTCCACATTAGAACGGTTTGACAGAGATGTTAGCAGAAGTTTTGAGGGGCTAAAATATAGCAATACAGCTTGTGCTCACAGCCAAAGGGGTTACAATGACATTGCTCTGTACAAAATGCTCTTTTAGCTGCAATATTCTTATAAGATCACTACTACAATGCCAATAATGCCAAACTAAACAAGCCTGCTTCCAGAATTGAACGGTAACACTTACCTGCAGCATGTATTGGGGTTCGCTTTACAACATAATCTTTCACCAAGATTGATGCTCCCTGATTAATGAGAACGTCCACACATTCCACATGCCCCTTAAAGGCAGCAAGGTCCAGGGGCGTCCTTCCATTATTGTTCCTCACATCAAGATCCAGCAAGGACTGCACCAGCACCTCCAGAGCTTGGTGGTGACCGTGGTAGGCCTGAAGGCATAAGATAACCTTCCATTTTCCTGTCCTTCACATTTTTCCTCTGTTTACCAGGGAACCAGTTTATATTAAACTGTGAATCTAACTTTTACTTTAGAGCGAATCTAAAGAGCTCCTAATGTAGCAGGTAAGTAGTTCCAAAATGCTTACAAGAAACTGTAAAAAATATTTCAGCGGGAAGGTTTGTGCTTTCTCATTTTATCCCTTCAATCAGCAACTGAGAGTATTTCCAAAAATTGTATTTCCAAATATAATTCTCTCTATACACACACACACATACCTATAGTGTAACTGCTAATATTTTGAAAATTGTTTCATTTATGTTAACAATTACTTCAAGTAGTTACTGCAACCTCAGAATACTTTAAACAAGGATATGAAACTTAACTAGTTCCTTTTAGTTCTTTTATACGATATTAGAAAAGGAGCCTGTAAAATTTGTAAGTAAAAAATACAGTATAAATAATTAAAAGTTAACGGAGCAGGAAAAGTAGAAGGGACTTATGGAACGAAACAGTGAGAGATCACACTAGATAAATAAGGACCTAAAAAAGCCTCTCAGTATTTGTGTAAATCTTTCTTAGAGTTTGATTAAAGGCTTTTTTTTTTTTTTTTTCCATTAAAAAAAAAAGAATCGTAATGGCAAAACATATCATTATTGGGTAGAGTACAAGACTTCTAAGTTTTGTTAATATACTTTTAAAGACACATCTTAAGTAGAAGCAAGATTCCAAATGAGGAGTGTTCAATTTCAGCCAACGGGTAAAATCACCTTCTAGGACTCATTCATGAGCTATACATGTTAAGTATTTTATGGTGTAATTTATTGTCATTGTCCACTAAAAAAAAAAAAGTCCAGAGTGAATCAAAAAGATGTCAACAATTTTTTGCAATTACATAATCTGTCATCACGAAAGAATGAAATACTTACAGCTAAATGCAGTGGACTTATGGGAGCTCTGTTGTCTGAATCGTTCAGCATGTCAGTACCTGATGTTTCCATTAACTTAGCAGAGAGAAAATTCCAATTGAGTGCAAAAAAAAAAAACCTTTCACTTTTTAAAAAACCTCAATAATAACTGCTATTTTTTCCAGCTTACACAGATTGAAAATAAAACAAAATTAGAAGAAATAATATACATTTAAATTTTCCATAGGAATTCTTTAATTATTTCATTCTTTTAAAGCCTTTGAATTACAAAGACTGTAACCCCTTCCACACATTCATTTCCCAGAGTTGTTTAACTTTGCAGGACAATGCAATAATCAGATGAGAAATTAATCTAGAATATTTTTATCCTGCATCAGCCTTATCAAATAATATGGAAAAGATGCATGCAAAGTGAATACAAAGACATGTGAGAGGGAAAACAGCTGCAGAAGGGAGAAAAAAAAAAAAAAAAAAACCTAACGTGACACTTAGGTTAGCAAGTCAGCAAGAAAACAGATATGAAGAGCCAGAAGGCAGGATTTCTCAGAACAGAAAAATATCTGTCAAAGAGGCACTCTCACAAGGGCACACGCATAACAAAACAGGGCTAAAATATCTGCATGCATACAATTCTGTTTGGTTATTTTCAGATGTGTTTGAGGTTTTACTCTTGGGTCTTTTGCAAGACCGTAATTAACTTAGTGGAATTAAAGCATTCAGAGTGTTTGGAGAACACCAAATATATGTGTATCATCAAGTGTTCATGATCACACAGTCAAGTCATACAAATGCTTTAGTCAACTGATGGTTTAAAAAAAGATTATTTTCCCTTATAAAATCCTGAGCTGCAAACATTAAATAACATATCTATGCACTGAAGATATGATTAAGTCTAAAAATAAGCAGCATTTTAAAACTTGGCTGTACAATAGTTTACAGTGAGAAATCATACACACTTACAACATCTAGAGGTGTTTCACTTGCGATCTGCAATGAAAAACATTCAGAATTCAGATTAAATATGCTTGAATATTGATTTAGAATTTGTATAAAAATATTAAGCTATAAAACACAAATTAACATAATAACACACCTGTTTTTGCAAAGGCATTTATCAAAAAACACCCTGAGGCTTTACTTAAAATTGTGTAATATGGCACTCAGTTATTGCAACTATGTGACCTACTTATAATGACCACCCTAGTTTTCAAGTTTTCCCCACATATTAAGCTACAGCTCCACAAGACATTTGTGAAACCTTTTAATACTCCTCAGTGGAATACCTGTGATTATCACAGTTCAGCCATCAGGAATAAAGTTAGCAGCATACTCAGATTAAAATAAAATAAACCAAAACCAATATCCCAGATCCTAAGCAAGCTCTTCATCTCAGAATAAATAGTCTTTTTAAGCCAGCAGCTACCATTCTAGCTCCCCATATTGCCCCTATTTTAAGAGTACCAAATGCTCAAATATCAGCCCCCCTCACAGGGGCTGAAAATCTCTATCTAGAGATGAAGAGCAAAGGGGAGGAAGGCCGCAGCCTCTGCACCACCTTCTCCAAGAGAAGTTGTTGCAGCTTTCATCCATGATGCATTTTCTTACCAACTCTAGACAGAGGCGATGACCATAAGCAGCAGAATAATGAACTGCGTTGTATCCTTGCTTGTCTCGGATTCCAGGATTGGCATCATTTCTTAGCAAATATTCCAGGCACCTATTTAAATTGACATATGACAACCATATAGCTGAATGTTAAATTTCAGCTTTTCTCCAAGTGATCAGTCGTTACATTTCAACTGGAAAATGCAATACTGCAAAAAGGAGCACTGCTTTGCTGTACAGGACTGACTAAGGCTCCAGAACAGCGGACCCAGTAAACCAAGTGTTGTTAAGTCAGTTACAAAGCTTCCTATATTTGATAAAGTCCCACTGTACAGAAGGAATAAACACTGATTTACTGGTGCATTTAGATAATAAACACAGTCGTCATCTGCTGGCATACACACCGTTTGATACACCTATGATTCTAAGATTTCTTAGTCTTGTCACCTGAAATTATAGGGCTGAGCACGATGAACACAGTTTCAACCATGGACACTCAGGCAGAAGGATGGAAAAGGGAGTTTTAATGTTAGCTCCAAGGGACTCCACATATGCACAGAGTGATTCCAAGTGATGACCCTGCTTATTCACAGTTTTCTGGTCCACCACCTAAACAACATTCTGCAGAGCTTAAGAATAGCATGGCTAAGAACTACCAAGAAACAGCCATTAGAGAACGAGGAGATAACGGGACCTAAACTACCGGACACATCCCAATCTCAGCTTCACAAGCTTCAGAGTAACATGATAAACACCTATAAGAAGCACACAGTCCCATAATAATATCAGATTATTGTTATTTTGTGTGCTTATTCATATTTGTAAGGTTTCCAAGCACCCATATGGCAAGGTGCAACTGAGCACAATCAAGAGCTCTTGAAATTCTGAATTAACAGAGTAGGAAAGGAGGACAGATTTCAGGTTTCCCACTGACGGCTGACAGTGATTCTGGTACTAAATTAGTCTCAGTTTCCTCAAGCAGTTAACACTGTGAATGTCTCCTCATGTCCTACCATACACAAAACCTTCAGGACCTGAGAAAAGGCACACACCACCATGTCTGATGACAGGACCTAGAAAGGAGAAGCACTAAATTCATGACACTACCTGGCTTGAGAATAGAACATCTGACACTTCATGAACAGCAGGTGGACTTCAGATGACACTTCTTAGTGTCCTGAGTGAGTGGATCCATCAGGAAAAATGAGACCCAGTTGTCAACATCACACACTGTGATTAGATTGCTGTGATCTGGACATAACGTTTTTGAAGAAGAGGCCAGTAAACTTTGCATGTGTTCTGCACAGCTCTGAGCTCCAAAGCACTGACATGGAACTGCTGGTGCTTTTACCTGAGATGTCCAGGACTTCCATTAGACCTCTCTGCTCATGAAAAAACATCCATTACAACCCAGCAAAAAGAGAAGGAGTGACACGGGTGGGTTGATCTCACCATTAAGGGACCCCTCTGACCTTTCAGGAAAGGACCACCAAGCACGTAAGGAAATGTTTGTGCAGACTGGAGTGAGATGCATGGAGTGAATCTTGAAGTGATCTACCATGATGCTGCATGCTGCTATGTGACTAAAAGCTCTTTTCTGTGTTAAGCTGATTATTTTTACTGCTTTTTACTGCTGCTTCTCATCCAGGAAGGAGCTTAAATTTGCATCTTTTGAATGCTTAACTGTCCTCAATAGCCCTCTTTAAAAGGAGATAAATCAATTTTTTTTTTTAAAGCATAAGTTAAATTTATTTCCTATTCATTCAGTCTGTTAAATAGTTATAATATGAAAAGAGAACTCAACTCCCCTGCCCCCAACATGCTACTCTAGTTTATTTTATTCTATGATCATCTTTCTTTAATATTGCCAAAATAAGGCTTGCTGGTGTAATTTCCAGCATCAAAGGCACTTGTTGAAGATACTAAACAAACATTTCCCAAAAAGAGCAAAAGGGAACTTAACTTTATGAAAAAAATCCGAGTCCCTAAAATCTGTGTTTAAAGATGCCAAAAAAAAAAAAAAAAAGAAAAAAAAAAGAAAAAGAAAAGAAACAAACAGAAAACCTCCCACAAATATCCTTCAAATTCCTATATAGATCAAATGCTGACATTTTTTTTCCAAGGCTTTATATTCCAACTCGGAATAATTTATAGCTTCTTTCTCGTTTGGAACATGAGCCTAGTCATAGTGGTTTTCCAGCTGTTATTAATCATCTTGCTGCACCAATATGAAGAGCAACATTGCAGGGATTCTGGACCCCGTCTCCGAGCCGCCTCCCAGAGCACTGCAATTTTCCCATCCCAATTCACGCTCGTGCCTTTTAGAAGACAGATGGCAAAACCCTGTCATCTGAAGCACCGTGATAGTTTGGAGGTTTTCACAGCAACTGTGGTGCTAAAATTAATCCCAGATCAAGTTGTAAGAGGACAATTAAAGTAAAATTATCCCAAATTTCAGCAGGCAGTGAATGGATATGTAACAAGTGGCAGACAATTTTGTTTGGAAGATCATTTTTACGGAAAAAGATGCATGTTCTTTGACTATTAGTTAAATGGCTATGAATGTTCTTTATTTACACTTCCTACTTCTACCTCAAACCTTTGAAAAAAACTGCATTAAAAATAATGTGACATAGTACTAAAAAGTTCACTTTTTTTCTAATGAAAATGACATCAAGTGCATGCAAGACAGCTCACCGGCCTGTCTGTGGGCATGCATATGTAGTGGTTGTCTGAAGTTTTCTCAATATAAGCAATATCTGAAGTTTAATTAACCTCATTGCTTTTGTTCTGTTTCCACAGACTTTGCATGTAAGTATTTTAGTCATTAATAACCATGTTAAATGCAACCATTCACAGACACAAACAGACAGCATGAATTTATGAAATTTTCTGGACACACTTCATTACAAAAAAGTAACTACTTCACAAATATGTGCACTAAGAAGGATAAGCACTGTAATGCTAAATACAAAAGTTTAACCAAAGTGTCTCTTATTTAAATCAGGCCAGTTCATTGCTGGCCTACTGGAACCCATCAATTGGACTTATGGGCACATTTCTGGCAAACTACACAGATTTGGGGGAAAGATGAAGAACCTTCCACAAAATACGTATTGTCCACCTGACATCAGAATCTTACAGCAAAACTACCCTCATGATGAATTACAGATTGTAACTGTTAAAGAGCTGCATAATATCCCAAGGCATGTGATGATATTTATTCTAACATTGTGCAGTATGCAGGACTAAAAACCCTTTTCACAGTAAATTCCTGAATTAAGATGTCTGCATTTAAAAGGCATTATCAAAAAATACAATGCATCTTGCTATCATTCATTTTTCCTCAGGAAAATTTGTTACATGAAACATTTTATATACAATGAACAATCCACAATCAGTTGTAATCTTTATACACACACACACACACACACATATATATGTGTGTGTGTGTGTGTGTGTGTGTGTGTGTGTGTGTGTGTGTGTGTGAATAAAACGCAAATCTGCATTTTATATGTAGGCAAATTTGAAGGCAGAATGTACCTAAGGTTCAGGGCTCAAAGTTTTCTAAGGACTGAGAGTTTCATACAAAGCATGCTACTTACTTTCCATCTGTGTCTGATGCAGCTGCATAGTGTAGAGGTGTACAACCCCTCTCATCTAGGTCGTTCACACTAGCTCCAGATCCCACAAGGGCAAACAGGCACTGATAATTACAATTGGCAGCAGCATAATGGAGTGGAGTTCTTTAGTACACATTTAAATAAAAAGTACAATGGTAAATAACAGCAAAATAAGATTTTAGAGACAGAAAATGCAAAATAAATGTCATTTTCAAACCCTACTTACACTTATCTGACAAGTATTTGTGCTGAAGAATGTATAAACACAAATATTTTAAATATTTAAGATATTTTCTTTGGGTCATTTAATAATGCAGAGCATCATCTGGGGGATGAATCTGCCAGCCAATATACACACATATTTTCTGCTATGGGAAGTTTTATACAAATTTTCTTGTGTAAACATACAGAGAAAAATACAGTTTACACTAGAAACATTTTTTTTATAGCTATTCAAATCATTTTAATCCACTCTGAAAAATATGAATAAATTTAATACCCGTTGTCTAAGAAAATACATAGCAACGAAACAAAGTAAAAACAAAATACAACAGTTTACGAGTCGATGTCTTACTACAAAGACATCAGTATTTTATCTAGTTTGGAACAAAGCAGCATGCTTTTTTTATTATTATACTACCATATCACAGCACTGTCAGAGAAGTATTTTTTAAATTTACTTTATTGTCTTACAACAAACCAATGAAACCTGATGAATTAGCTCAGTTTTAGCTCTTTTTACTTTAAGACAGATTATTGCTACAAATATCTCGATGTAGAAATGCCTTACTGCTTCTTCTAAATGTCCTACCTTTTATTGTTCCCTTAAATAAATTGGAAAAAAAAATTAAGCTATTTAAATCCTTTTTATTCTTCCAAAGCCACTGTTCTGTAGATCAAGTTAAAAAAAAATACAACAGAAAAAAAAAATTGTCAACGGGAAAAGTTGAAGAGAAAAGAATGGAAGTGGAACTTAGCTAGATGGAACTTTTATCCATAACATTCTCTTCAAGCCCTACCCCTGTCACTCACATCGAGAAAAATCATATTTTCCATGATGTGATGTGGAATTTCGGACGAGTACTCATCATGCCTTCCAACCTTAAATCCTCTAATACTAAAAATAGAAATTATTGTCATTCCAAAAGGGTTTAGAGTACGAACAAGGAAAGGAATCAGAAAGGGATGGACGTAACGACAGGAAAAAGGTGAAGCAGGTTTTAGAAAATCAAGTATATTTTAACAAAAGCTTCAGAAATAGCAACAGAATTACAGTTTTGACTGGTAGGTTACTTTGAAACATTGCTAAAGACTTTGGATGGGAGAAATGTAATCTTGATAGATCAAGGTTAGAAGCAGAAGAGACTTAAAAGTCAGAGGATGTAGCAATCTTTAGAAACAAGGCTGAAATCTACTTGGCAAAAGAAAAAAAAATATGGTTTTGATTTTTGATAAGATATGCTTCAGCATAGCTGGCTGCAGCAGCTCTAAGAATTTGTTAGGAACATCATCTCTACAAACATTCATACTGGAACATACAGACTTGCTCATTTAGCATTAGCAAGCTATATAAATCATTATGCAGTACTTTAACAGCCCTTAACAAAACATAAATCAGGAGTAAATCTTACCTCCCAAATCTGTCCTTTTTGTTGAAGTCTGCACCAGTATTGAGCAGAAGGTTTAGGCACTCCAAATTCCTATGAAGTTAATGCAACATTGCTTGTGATTGCATATTATATTTCCTTCATATTGGCCTTTCCAAACATCTGAACTGCTACATGTATACATCTCGTAGCATTTTTATCAAACAAACTATCATAGGAAAATTTAAATAAATATATTTTACCTAGAAAATCCATATAAAAACAGATTTAAAAATTGCAGGAGCAAAACACTAAACAACAGCTTATTCCAAATCTACATACAGAATGGCTAGCAAATGGCATGCATAAAGCTCAAAAATATTACCCTAGTTTAATAGAATTTTCAATTAAAAAAAAAAAAAAAATAGAACTTCATGTCACAAGATGTTTTGCTACTAAGATTCTGGACTAGAAACAAATTTTAATACATATAATTTAAGCCAACCGAATGTTGTTATGTTAATATTCTTTTTAATAATTCATTTCATTTATTAATTCATTTTCAATGCAATACATCATTGTAACAGATGCAAAATAGTTATTTAAACAAAATCTTAGTAACTTTCCTAAACTTGAGATGAGTGAGGGAATATGTAACAAATAGGGAATATGTAGTAAATTATGATTTTTTATATAAAAAAGATAGTATTTTAACCTTAGATACATTCCTGTTAGAATTGGTTATCAAATGTCTTTGACTTTGAACAACCACTTAGTGTAAAGAAAAATGAAAGACCTTGTGACCCCCAAACGGTATCATGAAAACTATTACCCAATTTTTCTGGGAAGTTTTGAGCATCCACTATTTAAAAAAAAAACAACAAAAAAAACTGATATGGATTGCAACTCAAGTGATGAACAAGTAGTGTTGACCACTTTATCCATCTAAGATTTCGAATTTAATGATGACATTTTAGTTAGTTTGATCTTTTGTTCAAGAGTATGGTAGAAACAGTTTCCCAAGGAGTTATTCTCCTCCTCATGTCCCATAGTAATCCTGCAAAGACATGACATACTGGAATCTGGTAAATTCTAAAAATTATAGTATCATCCATAGGAAATTAAAATAAAAAAGTCTGTCCCCAATAATAAACTTAAGATAAGGTTGATGATATCTGCATGCTTTGTTCTCATAATTATTTAAGCTGAATACTTCAGTTTGCCTTTCTCCCGCCCTCTTTTGTCTTTTTTTTTTTTTTTTTTTTAAGATGGAATCCATCTTGAAATTATATTCATATTTATATAAATTCTAAGAGAAGATGGCCAGGAGAACCATAGAGAGGAAATTAAAAGAAAAAAAAGAAAAAAAAAAAAACAGTAATGATCAGGAACTGAAAAGAAGGACACTAGCAATAAAAGCATGACCACTACATACCCTCCAGCTGCAGCTGCATGAAGACAAGTCCTGCCAAAATCATCAGGTGTGTCTATGTCAAAACCTACAAAGCAAGTATTTCACAGAATCATTATGTAACTCAGCCTTTCACAAAAAGTGCTTTCAGGCAAACTTAACAGTTGCTTATAAGAAAGCACTAAAGCACTGACAATCGATTTTACTCGAAACAAATGCTTGTTATCTGTATGTTTTGTTTAAACAAAGAAAGTTAGTTAAAACAAAGGGATAAGGCAGAACATGGCTAACAGCACTAAACCAAAAGGCTATTTTTGATGATTCTTCCTTATCTTATTTACCTGAAAATACTTTGATATTATCAAGAACTAAATATAAAAATATACAAAAGCAATAAGACAATTTAAGAAAAAGCCAGAATTATTCACTTTATCATTCAGTATTCTAAAGAGCTATCTTTCACTTTAGCTCTCTAGTCCGAGGCCAAGAACTTTTTTAAACTGGAATAAAGGCTGCAAAGCAATTACTTGTAAGGGCAACCCTTTAGAGAATAGCACTGTTTTCTAAAAAAAAAAAAAAAAAGAAAAAAAAAAAGAAAATTATATTAGAATTCAAAATTGAGATCATAAATATAGAAGTCAAATATTTAAATATTTGAGAGTATGGATATCCATAGTTAAGGTAGAAGTCTTAATTTTGCTCTGGCATTCCTGCTAGAAGACCATCTTTAAAATCATACATTAATACCTAAATAACTGAAAACTAATCAATAGTCTAACTAGTCAACCTTGCCTTTGTTTGTAAAACAAAGTTATCAAGAAAATGAAGCAACAAAAAGCAGTAGGTAAAGCCTAGACAATCAAATGAAAACCTCTTTCTCAGCCAAACTGTAACATCCAGGACAATTCTCCCTCCCCTCTTCAAACTGAGGGGATTTCTTACATATCTTTATAGCATCCACACATGTTTCCATTCACTGCTCCCTAAATGATTCTGGTGAGCTGCACATAGGCAGTTTATGAAGGTTTTACCTGAAGTGTAAGACACAGCAGAAAAAAAGTACAACTCACTTTCCCCATGGAACTTAGCACCAGTTCCATGCACACAGAAGTAAAAATAAATCAAAGCAACTGGAACTGCTTTCATGTTAAGAAAAGCTTAGCACATACTGAGTTCATGCTCCTTGTAAAATGCTTTAAGCAAATAAAGTTTCTTCCCAGATACCGTTCCGTGCCCTGGCCTCCGAATTATTTGGGGTCAAGCAAGCTTTTGATCCAAGTCTCCAAGTCTGACAATATGACCCCTGAACACTGAGTCACTAAACACAGAAAGCGACAGGACAGTGCATAACAAAGCAACCAAGGCAATGCATAAGGTATGTGGCTTTTAATTTCACTGCATTCAAATACGTGAGGGAAAACAGTAACAGCACAAAATTAATCCGTTGAACTCAGTGCATTTCTATAGGTGTCACACAAGCCAAGAACTTTGAAAAGTTCAAAAGGATCAGACACCACATAAATAATGAAAGCAGCACAGGGCACTAGCCCATAAGGAGTTTAGCAAAACTGTTATGGCTTAAGGCATAAGTAGAAATAATTTAAAAAAAAAATCTATTTTTATCCTGTAAAGTTTTCCTTGTGCACTCCCTAAATATTGTAAAATCACTCGTGGAGTGAATACAGATTACTAGATGACTAAATACAGATTACTAGACAGAACCTAGTCAGCAAGTAATAACCTCCCTCTGTGTAAAGGAAGAGATCCAACATTGAAAACAAGATGTGGTTTGAATTGCTTAATTAATTCACAATAAAGCACAAATGCAACACTTCCTAATGCCGCAGTTCACAGGGTCTTCAGAGCTATTAGGTCGTACATGATAGAACTAGACCAAGTAGTGCTATACTCAAGGCATCTTGGAAGAAAGAGGGAAGATGTTGCAAGGTCCTAATAAGAACAGTGAAGTCCTTCTCTTTGAGATTACACTATGGTCTGAGCCAGACATGTTCCCCCTTTTGGGCACCTTAAAATTTACAAGCACAACACTTAAAAAATATGGACACACTGCTTCAATTTGGGGGACTTACTTTTAGAAAAAGATTATGCCTGTAAAAGTTTGCGTTCATTTAACTACAGAGATCTGTTAAAGTAATGAGCACTGTCCCCAAGCTACTAAAAACTCTAAAGATTTTTACATGTCCCTAAATTAAAATTTAATTAAAAGCTACTCTAGGGAGTAAACAAAACAAAAAAAAAAAAAAGTATAAAGCAGACCTAAGATTTTAAATAGTATCTTACCTGATGAAAGCAGCTTTCTGCAGCAGTCTGAAAATCCACTTAATGCTGCCAAATGGAGAGGAAACATCCCATGTATACCCCGCCTAAGATACACCATAATCAGGTATCACAGCTTCATCACAATAAAGATAAAACAAACAAAATTGTATGCCAAAGTGCATGTGCATGGTGGGTTCACCAAACTAATTAGAAAAATTAGCCTGCGGAAAGCTCTTCACATGTTAAGAGCTTTCTTACAAATTAGATAGGATGCATTAATTCAGTCAATTAAAGGCTTCAGAGCTTTTATTTCAAATATACTAATTTTAAAGGAAAAGTAATTATCTTTTTTTTTTTTAAGTATCATTTGCAATGCACTATATATTTATTTAGAAGTATAGCATAGGATAAATACCGAAAACATTCATCACCTCAAGTTGAAGAACATATAAAAAATTATAGTAGTCTTGTTAGCCTAATACAGTTCTAAATTCTCTCAACTTGCATTTGTGCCAGTAAATGCTACCTACTTTGCAGTGTCAGCACCACTTGTAATCAGCGTGTTGATTAATAGCTCATGGCCATATCTAGCTGCTATGTGCAAAGGAGTATTTCCATTCTTATCTTCACAGTCTATTTCAGCTCCTATAATAAAAAATATTTGCTAAGTGAGAATATACATAAGGATTATATGCTTTTCTTAGAAAAATCACACTAATGATGAGTAACATTAGCAATTATCCATAAACAGCTATTCTGGCTATTTAATTTATAATGTTTTAAGTGTTATTTAGCATAACAGCTAGCAGAACAGAGAGAAGCATTTTCTTATGTACTTGTATGGGAAAACTTTCTGCGACCTGGGTTACAGAAGTAAAATTAATACCTTTTCTGCTCCATTCTAAAAAATAAACATTCTTTGATGCAGTTTATCAAAATAGCTAGGCAGATATATCAGACCGCACCATTAATTTAAGTACTGGACATTGAATATAAAAACCCCCGAACTTACAGTACATTAGTGTCAATCCAAGAGGAAGAAAGGATTTCTAGTGTTGGAATGCTGATGACAACTGCTCCCTCCCCCTGCTTACCGTTTTGAATGATGGTCTGAGATCTTGAAAATCTACCATGGATTGCTGTCATGTGCAAAGGTGTCTTCCCATCTTTACTCTGGAAATGAAGAACAGCAAAAAGCTTACCTAGGGCCAGTAACAGTCGGGGAGAGGCGAGAAACAAACAACAAACCTTTCTGCTCTCCCTTTGAGCTGCTCCTGCAAGAAGGGTGCTAGCAGAGACAAGTCAGCATGAGGTCGCAAGCTGTTTGAAAGAGCTACCTTGATGGCCTAGGCCCAGCTACCTAGGCCTAGACCTACCTATGCCCAACTCTCTCCCCCCGGTCCAAAACAAAACAAGGAAACAACGAACAATAGAGTTTCTTTCTTAAGAGAAAACAGCTGTATTTGTTATGGAGGTTTACAAGTCATATCAGAAGAAAATACATTCAAAAATCTCAGATGTTGCACTGAAATGTCTTCAGAGTGACACTTACGAGTAATTTATCATAAAGCAGCAGTAATGCTGAGGTGGAACTATTCAGCCATATGGGGGGCTCTACACTTGGCACACACACCTAACATGCACTTATTCCTTCACACAGGAAGGACATGCTCCAAGAAGGCCAACAGCAGTGCATGAGGGGAGTTCAATTTTTAGTAGCACAATCTAAACGCACTTTAAAAGGTCAGTTTTTCCTATGATTATTGCTTTGGGGTGAAATTTTGTTATATAGTTTATCACAGGAAAGCTTAATTGCTGAAAAGCAATTAAGCAATTACAAATGTGCACAAAATAAATGCAAACATGACACTCAGAAAATAAAAGCACTCTCAGATGCACATGCATGCCACATCCTTACATTTAAACATTGACCCTGAGGGGTATGAATTGTCCAGGAAAGCCAAAGTTTAAAAAAAAAGATAAAGATGGTAGTGGAAACTGCAGAGATGGCACTGCAGAGAGCCACAGCTACTACCTAGGCTAATGAAATTTTGGTTTGGTCTCAAGTTTAGACTTATAAAATAAAATACTTGTTAACAGTAGCCCAGTTATCTCCAGATCTTTTAGCTAACAGATTTCCTCAACAGTTAATAGATGAAAAGACACATCCAAGTATCCATAACAGCAGCAAAGAAAAGGGTTGAAATGCACTAGAGAAATCAGACAGTAGGATTTAATTTTAAGAGCCTCTGTCACTGGAGGTCTTAAAAAAAAAAAAAAAAAGTCTGAGTAAGCACAAATCACAAATGATGTAACTTCCCTGAATAACCTCTATGCTCTGTTTCACATAGACAGAACTTTCTTCTAATATCTACCCTTCAATTCTCTCTCTGCAACGTAATTCCACTGTTCTCCCAAAACCACTAATACTCTCCACATCCAATTATTTTCTTCCTTTAAAAGTCTTCCAGTAAAAGAGTGGGGCATTTTTTTTCCCCCACTCACTTTTGTTTTTCTTCAAGTTAAAGAAACAATTAGTTCAAAGAAAAATGGTTGCATAAAAATAGCTCACTTTGAGGGAGTGACTAAAAGCCTGATTTGATAGCTAATGTAGATTTAAAAAGGGAAAACTTTGAGGAAGCAAAGAATTAAACTAACAAAATCAACATGAGGGAGAGGAATTTAAGAGCTCAGCTGATGAAACCTGCAGTCTCACCGGCGTAGAGATGCTAAATCTGTACCTCAAAGGAAGCTAATAAAAAGAAAGAACATGAAACAAAAAAAAGTGGATAAGTATCACTGAATGCATTAATAATGTACATCACAAGGACATTAAGAACAACCTAAAATCACAGTATTAAAACCTTAGTGTAATGTTGAACTGAGAACCCTCAAAGTAACTTGAGAAAGACCTTGCATAGGATAGTAAAATAAACATCATCATTGTAAATGCAAAACAAGAGTACAATCAGTAAAAACAAATTTGCAGATTCACTCTGCTCAGATCTCCTTAGGAAACATATGCAATGCAAATTACTAAGACTCTAAGGGAGTTGACTATCCGTCATCTCTCTCCCCACTGTAATGGTCCCAAGTGCCTTTGAGACCCAGAAATAGCACAGCATGGAATTGTCTAACAACATACGTACTTTTATACGTGTTATGTGTTTATGACAGTGATACCTTCCATGCTGAAACTGAAATACTAGGTGCATTCAGAGTTCCCTTCTTGGCCATTGCTGTTAGGAAAGGATATAGAGAACAGAAGGCAGTTTCCTAAGTCTTGAAACAACAGGGCTCAATCTGTTGAACAAAAGATTTTTGACAGTTTCCTGAGGAAGCCGAAGGTTGGACAGCATAACCAAGGAGGTCTCTTCAAGACTTTTGTTTCCATTTCCTTTTATTCTGCATTTAAGTTATTCCATCTAAATATGAAATGACCTACATCTGCCAGATATTATATGAGATCAGGCAGCATCTATGGGCTAACAATTACTCTTGTTTATTTGAGATACACCATGAAGCAAGCACTCGGATACTAACCATATTTCACCTGATCAGTTTTATTACGTAGGGTCAGGGGCAGTGCAGCTCTGTGTTGCTACAGCACTCCTCCAAGCAAGATGGCCCCCAGAAACAAGTCTGTTGTTCCAGTGTCACAAGTGGATGCAAAATAAGTTTTGATTTAGGTCACTTAATTATCAAGCACTAAGATGTCCCATTACCTACTTATTTCTATGTGTTCTTCTACGCACAGAAAACCCGAATGGTGAGAAAGGCCACTGCAGTAACAAGCAGTACCTAACAGGATTTACTCTTCAACAAGACTGCATTAATTCTGACCAAGCTATAACAGCAGGGCTGAGAAGAATAAAGCACCTTTCTAAGTTCAACTCTTCTGCCCTTCCATTATCCTCTTCTACATATTCCCTCTTGAAAGGAAGCCAACATCCACAGATATGCCCAAGCACTTACTCGCCATCTGTCTTCAAGAATAAAATTTTGAGACTGATCTTCTGCTTTCCCAGCTAGGTCACCCACAGCAGAGAGTGCTCCTACAGAGCTGCCTCGCCTGCACCAAGATTATAACCTGCTTTAAAAACACAGAAACAGCTGCATCTGGGACACAGCTACTCAATCAGATTGCACAAGCAGTAAAATTTTGATAACAGATAAAATCTGTAATTAGCTGGTTTACGAGAGTTGTAAGAACTTCACTGAACCTGAACTTCGGCCTCAGCAGGTGAAAACTGAGCGTAGCTCGGTTTCACTAACTACTACACAAGAAGGCTCGGGAAGAGAAACATCCATTTGAATGCTTCAAATTAGTAGCTACACAACAGATTCTAAACCCATTTCACTTTCCTATCCCGTTATGGATTATATTCTTTACTTAAGGCTTCTCTTTGTAGGCCTTTTATGTGCGCAAAAGCTGACTTGGAAAAGATTTTTTTTTGCTGAAGGTCCTGCACTTTTCAAAAATAGAGGTGATTAAGTTGTCATATACAAGAAAGTTATTCACACCTTCAGGCCTCATTTTTTTTTTATCTCCGTTTCACCACAATAAATACAGAGAAAGGCCCATCAACTGAGTTACAACGGAGACACATGCTTATGTCCACACAAGGAACAAATTATGATTTCAAGTTATAATTCTTTCCCCTACATAACCTTCCTTTCTTAATTTTGCAGTTAGTATTTTTGATACTTAGTAACTCAACATGTTTCAATTACAGGTAGCCTATAGTTAAGGCTACTAATCCTTTCCACTGTAAAGACATTTCTTTATGAAGCATACATCTTCATAGCATAAGTAGTAAATCTTTACCAGGCTCTTAAGAGATTTCACTTGAACTTCTCAGCTTCACGCTGGATTTTCCAGCCTTCTCACTATCAAGTTTCAGCAAAAATGATTCTGCTGTCTCAAAATAAGGTGACCAGGAGAATTTGGTTAATCCATACTAAACCTTCTGATTTGTAATTTGAGAAACGGTCAAATCTATGCTTTGGCTCTAAAAATTTAAAAACAAATGGTAAGGAAGGGCACAGTATCTCCCTGCTGTCAATGCATCTCATGTCACCCCTCTGAGAGGTCATCCACATGATAAACTTCTAAATTCAGGAGCATCTTCTGTCATACCATAAAAGCGTTAGCTTTGCAGAATTTCTGAGGTTATTTAGTGCCATAATGGACTAGATTTAGTATATAACAGTGTATAACACAGGTAAAGGATTCTTATTTTAAGTTCAGGCCTAAAGATTCTAGTACAGAATATATTTGACAGAATGGTTGATACTTTTCATTTTCACTCCAATTACAGTATATTTTAAAATGATTATCTGGAACCCCCTCCCTCCTACTATTTTCTAGACACCCTTCTAAAGTGAATTCCTTCCCACTCCTCTTCTATATCAGTTGAGGTTCAAGCTTGCAGCAGCAGGTATAAAGTAAAGAAGCCTCTGCAGTTTGCAACCAAGGTAAAAGTAATTCTTCATTTACTAGTATTTATGCTTTTCTTTTGTTTTTATTTATATATGTAACATATGCACATAATCAACTGTATATTTTAACATTTTTAAATTACTCCCAAATTTTCAGTGGGTAGAGATTTTGTACTAATAATAAACATTTAATTGCATTTTAGAATTAGTCAGATGAAAAATCAATGTAAAGTCACAAAAAGTGAGCCAAAAAAAAAATGTTTTTTAACAGAAATTTAATCTACACTTACATTCATCTCTTACTCAAGTTTCACTGAAATTAAGATAGAACACAGTCAGGCAAGGAGAACACCCCCAAGAGATACTTTTCTTCCCACTACATATGAGAAACTGTACAGACAACCAGATAGCAAGAGGAACCTGAACTTTTCATTTCACATACTCATTTCCCAATTTCCTCAGCCTGTCAAGTCACCAGATATTGACACTGAGTATTTCTGAACACAGTTGATGGCTTCATTACTAAAGCAAAAATTAACTTCGTAACAAGCTTTCATACTTCCTTTAACTGTTTCAAGGCCTTATGTTACACACACAAGAATTAAATACAATATTTACGTTATAGCTTGGTTTTACATTCATGTGGATTAGAAATCCTATCTAAACTAAGACTGGATTCTAGGGAATATTATGCAGCGAAACAGTTGTGACCAAGCAGAGATGTTGACAAGCCTGCACAATCTGCTCACAAAGTTTTACTGGGGAAAAATCAAACCCCAGCTGTTTAACTGTCCCCTGCTATTTATTATATTTTATAATCTTGTGTTACCAGGTTTTTAACTGATCCAGAAATCAGCCTGTTCAGAGATATTTCAGAGAAATGTGCATGATTTATTTTATGCTGCTCATTTATAGGACAAACACGTATTCTCTTGAATATATCCTTTTAATTTTCTCTTACTGAGATGGACAGATTAGGAAGACAAGATGATGTGGACTTAGATATTTAAATACAGTCAAGGAGGAATGGATAGTATTTTCATCTTTCCTCTCCATCCCTTTGGACTATTTACTACAACCCTTTGAGACATTTCAGATTCAGACTGTTCCTTGAAGCAACATGCTGTCATATTTTTACTCTAACTCCTTCCAAAGAAGCGTTCTGCAATCTCAGAAGCAACTTCTAAATGTTGCTGCAATAACGACTGTGGTAAGTTGCCTCTGATAACAATGTGTTACCTCTTCAAAAGTGAAAGGATGGCTTTGGAGCTACCTACCTTCATATTTACATCTGCTCCGTTGCAGACAAGAAGTTCTAAACACAACGCCCCGTGTGTCGATGCAGCAGCAAAGTGCAAAGGTGTAAAACCTTTCTCGTTCATTTGATTTACATTAGCACCGCAGTCTATGAGTTCATTCACTACAACATCTTGCCCATTGTAGCAAGCTACGTGTAAAGGGGTATTTCCATAGGCATTTGGTTCATTCATCTGTCAGAGAAAAAAAACCCACAAGGTTAGTTAGCTAAAAACCATTTGTGTTCCTGCAGCATTAATTATCACCAAAAAAAAAATGTCATGAGACAGAATTTCTTCATTATGTTCTAGGACACTTCAAAACCAGAAACTAAATGCAAGTTCTGACTGAAATTCTTTAAATATTACATAAGAGTTTTGTTTTGTTTATAATTTGGGAGAACAAAAGTAATGATCTTAATTTATCTTCATGTGGTGCTTCCCTCTCTGCTTGTGAGAAAAAAACACTTTTTTAAATGTGGAAATAAAGTTTTGACACCTATGCAGCTGGCTTCACATATCTAACCTCTAAGCCCTGAAATACTTCAGGATACTGTGATGCTGTGGCAAGTACATTACTTTCTATATTTGAGCAGATGGTAAAAAAATCATAGCAGAGAATTATTCCCTTTGTTGGTTCTGTGGACCAGCTACACATTTCTTTATTCATCCCTCCCTCTGCTTAAAGCCTCCTCTAACCCACTTTTAGAGATCTCTTTCAGGTCTCATTCTCACTTTTCCCCACCTCTTTTCTAACCATATGAGGGTACTCTAAAGCTAGAGACTAAAAATTCTTTCTTCTACATTCCACATTCGTCTTTTTTTGCCATACATCATTGTTCTCTCTATACCGTGCTGAAAGGTTTGTCCCTGAATGTTCTCCTCTGGTTTACCACTTGTATCATCCCTCCTTATGACAGGGATTCCCAGGAGTAAATCCATTCCCTCTGTATTTCCTAAATCAGGACCTGTATTCTGTTCTACATTCATCACTAAGTTTTTAATGTTTTCAATTACTAAAACTATTGTTGTTCTTCCCTTGGGATGAGTGGATCCATTCCTCTGGTGCTAAGATCCCTCATTTTTTCCCAAAACATACATCAGGAATTCCGGATTCCTCGTTCTCCAAAGGACAAAGTAGATTAATTCCAACGTGGATAAGAATAACAAAGAAGACTCCAGTTGTCTCCGCACTACTTTCCTGTAGTGAAGTGTTCAGCTTCACAGAACACACATGTTAAAAGACCTGCAGGTTCTTCTGAGTTTAACAGGAATTTTGGATATAAGCTGCTTTTATAATGTAACCTTATGTTTAAACTTACATTTAAACATAGGTGCCAATGTTTAAGTAGCAAGTTGGAAATACTAGACTTAATCTCTAAACCAGACTCTTTAGTACCTATTTTCTTATATTTTTTGGGAAAAAAAATTGCATACAACATGATACTGAATTCTGATCTCCAGCCATGAAGAAGGCACAACTTCAGCAGCATTGCTCCAGTTGTAGAAGACTAAAATGTGACACCCAAGACACATTTCTTAGACAGCTTCAAAGTTCTCTAGCATATTTTCTACACATAAGCACTATACAGACTTTCAGTTTATTTTGCACTTTCTTACTATAGTATTAAAATTCCCATAAACTACTATATTTCCCAAAACTAACACAATGTAGGAAAGTCAGTAACATCTATATTTTACAAAGAACTGAAGCATAGAGTTTAATTTCCTGCAGGTCAACAAGGATGTGTATGGCAAAGCTAAGAATGGAACTCCTATTTCCTGAGCTCTAGTTCAATGTATTATGAGAAAAATCATCATAAAGGAACAAAGATACTACTAAGTATATATATATTTTTTTTCAAATAAAAATCTGCAAAACTCTCAAGTTACTTTGCGAAATGAAGCTTTATAACCAAAAATAAGGATACTGAATGAAGTGCCTTGAAAATATATTCTACACTACTATTAAAAAATCATAAACACACACTGTACTATAATACTAATAATCGCTTTTCAAAAACAAAATAATGAAAGAAATATATTGCTTGATTTCATTCGTCCTTACATCAACTCCAAGATCTAGAAGATACTTGACCACACTGATCATCCCACTAGACGCTGCAGCATGCAAGGGTGTATATGATTTCTTGTCTTTGCATGTTACTTCAGCTCCATGGGCCACAAGGAGTTTCACAACTTCAATGTGACCTAAAACAATGGAGACAGTGACATGAAGCTGCATTTCAGATTAACTAGAACAAATTTACAAAATTAAGAATTGTACAATTATTAAAAAATGAACAGACATTATTCATTTGAACCCAATTGTACAATTATTAAAAAAATGAACAGACGTTATTCATTTGAACCCAATGTGGAAAATACAGAATTGTATTTGTTTCCTATTTTTTTTCCATGAAGTCTCCAGAAGAAAGTATTGCCACACAGAAAAATGACCCAAACAACCACAGTCTTTTCTACTGCAAAAACAATTAAAAAAAAAAAAAAAAAACACTTTTCTTCTGCTCACTGAAGGATTTTTTGGAAGATTTGAGGACTGGTGAGGTGACACAGCTTTGCAGGTACTAAACATTTGCTGCAATTTTCTGTTAAAAATTTGAGAAAGAATTTGACTCTCAGGTCCCCCAAAATGACCAATTTCCTTTACTTGCAAAACTTCAAAAACTTTATACAAACAAAACTTCAAAAACTTTATACTTTATATAAACAAAACTTTATACCAAACTTTATATAGGAACCACAGCTCTGTTTTTGAGACCGACTTGGTCCTTTCCGGCATCTTAGCCTTTTGAAAGTGGCAACTACTCTCCAAAGCCCCTGGGAGTGTAGGAGTTAAAAATACCCGAACAGGGGGCTGAGGGGATGAGTTAAAAGAGGATCTCCAAGAGAAGAGGGAAAAGGGGAAGGGAGGGCAGAGCATCCCTGGGGAATGGTCTGTCTCCCACCCAGCTTTGGGACTGCTCTGGGGCACTTAGCACCAGGCTCCTCTTGCCAGGCAGAGCCCGGCTTTCCCCTGACTGCACCTGCAGGGCAGCACCAGCTTAAGAAAATTAGGAAAAATTTTCATTCTTTCTCAGTTTTCAATTTAACTGCCAAACCAATCGCTGGAAATGCCAGAGCTAATGCCCCACAGACAGCCACGACCAGAGACAGGACGCCAGAATAAGGAAGCACGCTGGGCTGCATTAGCCCGCGACACATTTTATGCTTTACCTTTGCAGCTGAGTCATACAGAGAAGGGTGATTTTTGCCTTTACCTTTCAAGCAACACTATCTTAGTTAAAAAAAAGTGGTGGGAGCACACTGAATATTTATGTTTAATCAGTCAGGATAAACTGCAAGGCTGGATTTGATACATGGTACTTCAGAGCTTTATAAAAGTTTAAGACTTTGCTTTTTCTACAGTTAAAAACGGACAAAAGCCTGAAAAGGAACTGTCCATTCAACACAAAGCAATACACACAAAGCTGTTTTAACAGCCATTCAGACAACGTAATACATTTTCTGTGCCGCATGCCCCCCAAAATACGTAATGCCCCTTCACACAGCTATGTAGATCAGAAACATATGGAGTTGACGTCTGCATTGTGAAGTGCTGCAGTATTTTGCTTCTGAATTATTTTCTTATTGCAGGAGAGCAAAAGGAAGAATATTTTAAACAAGATTATTCATGTCATGACCCAACCATAAAGGGGAAAAGAACAAAAACAAGCCCTAAGCAAGGTAAAAGTGTGAAAGATATGGAAAGCTGTAACGGAAAAGAGATATTTAACAGGATAGTTGCAAAACAAAAACAAACAAACAAACAAACAAAAAAACACCAAAAATTAAAGCAAAGAACACACAAACAAACAAAAATCCCTGACCTGCATTTAAAACGCAAGCAGCAATCAGTGGAAGACACCCAAAGAGAAGAGCAAGATGATTCGGACAGGGAGGACTCGGGAGACCTTCTGAAGCACGACTGAGGGCTACGCTAACCACCCCAGGAGTAAAAGTCCATTTTAGCTGCATTTAGCATTGCAGCAATGGAGCTGGGTGAAAAGCAGGAAGGAAGGGAAACAATGGGTATAATCCTATAAAGTTATTTATAGCAGAGTGACTAATAGCATAACTTTTTTCTTCTTCTTCTATGGGCCATTTTGTACAATGGAAGTGCTTTAAAGTTTTCTTCAAAGAACTAGACCAGTGTAAAATGGCTTTAAATTGTTAGAGAGCAAAGATTTCTTCTGCAAAAAGAGCAGTTCGTCATTCTGCTTCTGAGTGATTCCAGATTTGTGAGCAGATCACTTTTATGACTATTAAGACCTAACAAACAACCCTAATTTTGCAAATACATGTTTGTGCATTGGTAAAGGCCAGAATTTTCAGGCCTCAGACCAAAGCATATTTCATACAATGAACAACTCAGTAGCAGCCCACTGAAACAATTTTGCTGAAAGAAAATTTACACACATGCTGCTGCTCTTTCACTTAAGTATTGCTCAGTAGGTAAGATTAAAATCACATTTCCCCTTTGAAATTATTGCTTCCATTTGCTGTTACATGGCAAGACTGGGAAACATTGCAGTTAGAAGACTCAATGCCACCACTTTTTGAATCGCATGTAAGAAATCTGTTTAATTAACAACCTTTAAGCCTATTTTTAAGACAAAAAATCCCCTACCACACAGACACATTGCAACACATTATGCCTATTTATAAGCAACTGTCTGATGTATAATAATAACTACTAATGCAAAATCACATATTGAAGAACTTTTTGCCTAAGATCAGACCTCAATAGCAAAGTTATCCTAGACTTGACTTTTTAAAACCAAGGATACATGTGCACAGTCTCATTTCTTCCTTTCTGGGGGAAAACCACATTCAGAATCTAGTGATAAAAATGCTTAAGGATATATTTTTCTTCTTTTCCAAGCCGTTCGAAGTAATCATACCTTAAGAGTAGTGTCTCTAGGGTTAGTACAGAAATTGCTTTTCTATGCTTAAGGGCAATGTAAGGAATCCAAGTACTCCTTTAGTTGATAGGTTATTAATCTTTTGGTTTGATACCAGATATAGCAAAATTAGTTTGTTTTACTCTGGGAAGTGTCTGTATTGAAATTATTTGCTTCATGAATTAAGTTAATATTTGTCAGAAATTCAAGGTGTTCCCTTTTAATTAACAGCAAAAGGCTTTCGCTTCCAAAGGGCATTTCTCTGTTACAATAACTTCAACAAAATGTTCACTTTTTTAGATCAGCTGCACAGAGAAGCTGCTGTAAAGAATAGAACCACTCTCTTTTCCTAAACTGAATTCCATAAGATGGTATCTTAAGGCTATAGCTATGTATTTTCCATGGAGTTTTACATTTAAGATGCTACAAGCAAAGTGTAGAATCTCAAAACATAACAGGAACAACAGATCAAAGCCCGGTCCTTGTTCCACATTTTGTCTTAGAAGAAATTCCCAGGCATACAGACCACACAATACTCGTGAATGTTTTTATTCTTCTGTCCCTAGTTGGATAAAACCACGAGGCAGGAAGCTACAGTCCGCACAATAATCTGGACAATAGAACCCTTTTTTTTCCAACTGTTTTTTTTCCTGAAGTAGATATTAACAAATCAGCAGTGAGCAACTAAATTACAATATCAATTACACATTTTGAAGTGTGTTTTTAGACGTTTTCTGGAAGTACATGTCCTGCTGCTGTTTAGAGATCAGGCTACTCTCACTAACTCTTTACACCCAAACAAGAGAAAAGATTTTTTAAAAAAAACATAGACAACTGGTGCCATGCTCTAGCAATGAAAAGTGTTTTACGGTAATATAGAATATCATGCAAGTACACAGACACCAGAGTTAAAAGAGGCATTATGAAAAGTTTTAGCTTCTGAACAGGTAACAACACATTCTGCAAGGCTAAGTGCAATCAACAGCTACACGTGAATCCCCAAAGAGGATGATCAGCCAAAGCGCAGAAGTGTCTGTCAGTGCCCAGCCACAACTCCTGCTCTGCACCTTCTGTGACATGCCCTCCAGGGCGCTCTCTTGCTGTTTTCTGTGAGGCTTAGGATACAAAGATGGTACAGCTATGCTGAGGAAAGCAATTCCTACTACTTAATGAAAACTTGACATACAATGCATCTAAGCAAGTACATCATTCTGACAGTCTTGCCAACGCATCAAAAAATACCATGAGAAAACCAGCTATGAGGTCCTGAATACAAATGGCAAGCCAAGAATTTGAATTTTTAGAATTTATACAGCTTTCTGTTAAATACAATCTCCCAGGTTGGCATAACCATCCTCTTGTTGAGGTGTTTCTTGTATGTGTTTTCTCTTCACTCAGCTCTCCCAGGAGTTATTTAGCTTTATTGCAAAAGTTTTCAGCTACAATTAGAGTTCTGCTGAGCTAGGGACATGTCTCTTCTTTTTAAAGAATAAAATTCTTTGCCTTATTTTCTTTTTTCAAGCAATTAACATGCTGATTTTCCCACCACAAAAACACATTAACAAGGCAATTTGAAGTACACTGCTAATGGTTTTCTGGCAGATACACAGATAACCTCAAAATGTAAATATTTTTCTTAGAAAGGCATAAAACTAATAAGCATTAGGTTGCTTTTTTTTTTTTTTTTTTTTTTTTTTATAATCAACACAATAATAATCAACTGCAAATACATACGTACCCATATAGGCTGCCCAGTGTATAGCTCGTCTGTCTTTCTTGTCAAATGCATTAATATTGGCCCCTCTAGACAACAACAAGCTGACCATCTGAGTTAAAAGGAAAGAAAAACAATCTACTCATATTGAAAAATGGTTAAAAGTTAAAGAAAATCACACAGGAGAAAACAAATATAATTGAATCCATTTAGAACACTTCTATTTACTCTGGTTTTGGATATTCTGCATGTTTAAATAAATTAACGGACCACACTGGTGGCAATAATGAAGTGACTAATAAATACAAAACTCTACACAAACAAAAACATTTCTAAGTTAAAAAAAAAGGGCAAAGCTGTAGGATATTTGAGATCATTAAGGTGTTATTAAGGGATGCACTAAAGGTAATCAGGAACAGCAGACCTACTGCCAATCTGTCTCCAATTATATGTACACATACAGTTACAATGGGAATAGGAATTTTTCAGGGCTTACTTATCAGGGGTTTAATAACTAGTGAGCTTTGGTTTATTATATGTATTTCCTCCACTTTCAGTGGCAACACATTCTGTACGTTCACTATCTACTGAACAGAAAAATACCTTGCCTTATCCGTTTTAAATGTATCCTCTACTAGTCAGAACTCCAGTTAACTCACACAAATACATGTGTCAAAAAAGGGGAACACTGTAATGACCTTCCAACTAAATGTTGCAATGTGTATTTTCTGCTATCAAACTATACACAGATAGATACAAAATAAAAATTCAAATATGAAATAGAGGTTTGTTTTCCAAGGTGAGTGGTGGGATGGACAACTTGATTTTTACCTTTGAAACCAAATACTAGAAATAGGGTGGACAGAAAGATGACTGTGAAACAAGCTAAGAAAAATAACACGTACCTCAACATGTCCACTGAAGGCTGCATGATGCAATGCAGTTCTACCTGCTCGATCAGACACGTTTACATTGCTTAGGAGAGGCACCAAAGCTTCAGCACATTTCACAGCTTTATTTGCAGCTGCTATATGCAGGGGGGTCTGCCAGTTTTTATCACGAGCATTGACGTCCGCTGAATGCTTTAACAAAACCTGGACAGCATCCTGAAAAGATTCACAGAAAGAACAAGCTACTTCAGTAAAGGTTTGAAATGCTTTGTACGCCTTAAATCCATGTACAACATATCAGAATTTAACTACTTTTTACTTTTTAAAACCATATTCTCATGTTTTGGGATTTGTAGCTTATCATACAGCCAGACTTGGGGATGTTCTCAAGGACATGAGTGATACAAATGACAATCAGTCATGGATTCCAACGAGCCAACCATGTCCAGGTCCTGTTTCAAGTTCATCGCACAAAATGGCAAGTGGTTTTGCCATTACACCTAACTCCCAAAGCTCAGTGAAGCTCCTCAGGATTTCCTCCATTTCTACGGATTAGAACTTACAATCCATTTTCATTATTTTTAACTGTCAAAGACCAGAAATGGCAACAAGGCATGCACAGCTTATTAAATATACATTTAGAGAGCCACAGCAGCATGAAGGGCTGCTGCACGACTTCCAGCTCAAACACTGGGTACAAAAATAAACTGTTGGTACTTCAAACACACAAGCAGTTACTGGATATCTTAAATCGCACTGAGGTACAAGAGCTAAGCACTTCTCTCACTCACAAACAGAATGTTAATCAACACTGAATTACATTTATTGATGGAACTGCAATACAAAAATGATATTTGCTTCTGCTTTCAAAAACAACATAAAAGTGAAAATGCTCTCTCGTTAACTTGTGATTTAAATGAGAAATGAAATAGCTTCTATTCTATGAGAAACCTAGATAATTTAATAAAGTCAATCAATAATCAATAAATCAATATTTTCAAGTTTGGGCTTTTTTCTTTTTTGAACCAAACATTAGGAAAATTATTATTAGAACAAGAAGGTTTTAGAAGAGTTATCATGCCACTTTTAGAAGGAAGCACTGCAGCATAACTATATAAATAATTTATCTTATATTCTTCTATATGTATGCACTAAATCTCAAAAATCAGTGAAGGAGCTTCCTTTTTGTTTGGTTTTTGCAACACACAGCAGGCACACAAACATCAAGAACAAAGAGCAAAATCCGTAACTCCAGCTACTTCCAAGTTATGTCCTTGCCTGATTGCAACTGCCCTTGCTTCAAGGATAAATCCAGGTATGTTACATATGCTGAAGCCCTTATCCAGGCTCCTTTTGTTACAGCCTTTTCATCTAAAGCCTAAACCAAAGAGTGTTTGTTACTGGCAAAACTGTACCTGCTCACAGCAACCACCTCGCCATCTCCCTGTATGGTCTCCATCTTTAGAAACAGCAAATTCCGGCACACTCCCATCATTGCTTTTAGGACAAGTATCTTGATTATTTTGCATGTTTAGTTTGCCTTTGGTGTGTAAGGGCATGGCTACATGCCTTGAAGTTATATGGATACATTTCCTCCCTGCAGCACTTTTCTCTGCGAGCTTTCCTGTTCCGATGAGCTCTCCCTGTCCCAGGGCTCCGGAGAAGGCAGAATTTGGTGCTTCAGTCAGCTCCCAAAGGAGCAGCCTGAAATGCCTCAAAAAGAACAAATGCTATTTGGGAATAAAGCTGCCTCGGGGATTTGTTTGCAAAAACCTTTTTGAATTACATGATCTTCATATCACTTGCTACTAATGCTACTGGCAAAAAAATACAACATGCCCAGAGAATTCTAAGGCAAAAAAACTAAAACAAGGTTGTTTAGAGATTGGATGCTTAAAGCTCAATGTTTAGAATAAAACAAAACAAAAACCCTGATGGTTCAATTTCCTCTTCCCCCACAAATTTACACAGAATCTCTAAAAATAAAGAACACACCAAAAGAAACACTTACTTTTTGAATGATACTATTTGCATAAACTCAGTAACAAGCTAGCATTTCCCTATTTGTTTTTGATTTTTCTGGTCTTTTAGAATTCTGATTAGGGCACGAGTGATACAGGAACAAAGATAAATCCATCTCTTATTACTGCATTATTTTAATTACATTATTGGCAGTCTACAAACCCCACTATTTTTATATGTTTCACTTATATTTATTTTCATTACTAGCCAGTGCAAATTAGGATTTGGTGCTCTCTTAATAAAGATGCTCGCTCATGGGCCTTGTGGGACTGTTTATTTCCTCAATGCCTGAAGGTACAAGCCTATAAAAAGCAAAAAACCTCAAAGATTGTGCTTACAAGTCATGTTAAATCCTGCTGCCTCTCTAGTTTCTGCACGCTAAACTACTCTGAGTACCTTAAGTATAATAGGACTCAGAATACTGAATGTAGGAGCTTCACAGGGAAGACGAGAACTGCAAGTTTAGCATTTTCCCCCTCTCTTCCTACTCAGACAGATGATATGTACCGTCAATATGTTCTATACTTATATAATTAGACATTTGTATTTAGTTAAACAAACTGTTGCCAGTGTGATGAATCCCAAACATTTGGAGGAGCTTCACTTTGTAAAAATTGAACAAAGATTGAAAGATCATTTCACGCATCTTGTTTTAACATGAAACAGTCAAAAGCTCCCCCCAATCTAAAAAACATACCTCACTACAAGATGCCACAGCTCTGTGTAAAGGAGTCAACCATTTGCTGTCTTTGGCATTAACTCTAGCTCCTGCAACACAAAATACAGAGAAATTGACAACACGTTCACAGAAAAAAATATCTGAATAATCTCAAATACAGGGGTAGAAATACAAGAAAATAATCAATCTAGGTTTATTGATACAGCATAATGCTAAAAATGGAAATGAATTCTTTTCTCCAAACTGAAATCCATTCTCTAAAGAAAACTCGTACCACTGCAGCTGTAATACTCTTCCGAAGTGTATTCATCTTTTTACACTAGGTAATCTTCTGTATTTCCAAGTGCACATAAAAGAGCTGCTGGATAAGAAGAAACAACTCCTTGCCTTCAATTCAGCAACAGAACAAAATACTAAGACTTTGCCACTATAGCTGGGATTTTCCATGAAACCAGGGAAAGAGGTTGCACTTATTCCCCAGGCCTTGAGCTTCCTTGGGCCGGGACACTTTGCTGCCTGCACACACGCACAGGCTGGCACTGCTGCTTCTCCCAGGGTACTCGGGACAGAGCGCCCTGGCCCGTAGCACCACTTCGGCCCCATCAGCACCTCCTGTCCCCTCTCCCACAGCTCCCCTGTAGCAGCCCTGTCTCCACGCTGCGGGAAGGACACCCCAGAAAGAAGCAGCCCTCCTGCACAAGCTTGTACAAGCCTTTTTTTTTTTTTTTTTTCTCTTCCCATTTTTTTTTCTTAAAAATAAAAGAGAATGCATGAATTTTTCTTTTTTTTCCCCCCAAAGGCATCAACTGAATTACCTCTCACCTCCCAGGGAACTTCAAATGCGAAAAAGCTTAATTCATTTTTAATATACTATATTTATGTATACACATAAAGAAAAAGAGAAAAAAGAGAGTATATATAATTATATTGAAAAGTATAAAGTATATAAAAATAACCTTTTAGATTTTTATACATCTTAATTTGCAAAATTTATTCTAATAAAACTAATGAAAACAATTTTTTTCTTCTACAAGACAGAGAACTTACAAAGATGTGGTTACTTATTAAACAAAATGATATGTTAGGTAATTCCCATTTGAGCATTTTTTTTGTAACTACTGTTTTAGATGCTATGGAGGTCTAATAAAAGATACCACCTCTCAATAAAAACTTTACCCTGACTACATTCCAGTCACAGTAAACTCCCCTCTTTGGCTTATTAGTGAAAATTTCCATTTAACTGCAAACCAACATTTATTGGGAAGCTCCAAGAAAAAGTCCTGTGCAGCTAGATAACACACATACAAGTTGCAGTCTGCCACAGACAGAGCTCTGGAAGTTTCCAAATGTCATGAGAAATGTCTTGCAAATTTTGGTCATCTTTCCCAACAGGCAATAACCTGAGTATAATCAGTAACTAAGAATATATGCAGTATAGTGCCTCAGACATAGACATCTGTAATTATTTTTGTCTTCCACGTTGTTTTTTTTTAACCACACCTCATTTTTAGCAGACAAAAGCAAAAGCCAAAACGATGGTCAACTGGACTTTGCCTCTACAGCCAAGAACCAAGAAAGGAGGACTGCCAGAGTCTAACCCGTTTCTATTTCCAGCAAGAGAAAGGTGCTATTATCCAAAGCCTCTCTCATATCCCCTTTGTAGCTCTCCCTAAGTGGTATGCTGCATCTGTACGCTAAAACAGTTAGTAATAGTAAATGAACAAAACAGTAGTCGCACAGAAAAAAAAAAAAAAAGGAAAATTAAGGGAAAAAAAAAGTAAGAAGCCCTAAACAAACTAAAAAGTGGTTTATAGCTCTCTAGTCTTTAAAGCTAACTCCCAAATTGCAAATAAACTGATCTGACAGTATCACTGTCTTGACACGCAGCTGTCTCTGGCTTATTTGCCATACATCATTTGAACTGCAAAAGCACATAAAGCTTTAAATAAGACCAAGATCTTTATAGAAGGGAAACGCCTGTGCTGGGAACAACCAAACACCCACTTGATGCTTGCATAATACCAGCTTTCTGAAAACCAAAACATATTAGGTCAATTAAAAAAACAAAAAAAACAAAAAAACAAACAAAAAAAAAAAAACAAAAAAACCCAATATGACTTAGTTGACACACTGGGTGGGATAATTCATGTAACCAGGATATTAGCATGAAAAATATTTTTAAACAAGAAACAAAGAACAACTTTGCTTTTTGCTCCAAAAGTATAGGACTAACTTTCTAGTATCACCAGAATAACAGAGAAGAAAAGAGGGGACTCCAAAACAAAAAATGAACAAAAAATAGAACAGAAGATATCAAAGTGAATAAAAGGAAGTGTGAAGTAAAAAGCTCACAAAGAAATAAGAAAAAAAAAAGTATTATATTTGGAAAGTAAAAATATTTTAATATGGAAAAAGGCAAGAAATGCAATAAAACATCAGGAAGATATATCTTCTGCTCTTCAGTCAACCTGAACACAGAAAGCAAAAGCTGATTAAAAAAAAAAAAAAAAAAAAAAAAAAAGCAATATCAGCAGGGAATAGCAGAAATTATGACACCAGAGTAAGTAAGTAGAAGAGAAGTAGGCAGCACCTGACCAAGTTCACAGCTTCTCAGAGAGACTCCTAGGAGGCCAGTTAATGCCTTCTGCATGCGGACAAGAAAAGGCTAAAGGCAGAGCTAGATTCACCTCTTCTATTAGTTTTAAGATGCAAATTTCTTTACAGCATTTTAAAGGAAAGTCCTGTTCTGCATTAAACGTTACTTGGTCACTAGCCTTCGTTGTGGGTCACCCTAAGGAAACAAACAAAGTCGATCGAGATGCCGCGGGTGCCCAAGGCCGTGCCAGGAGCCGGGGCCGACCCGGCTCAGGAGGGAAAGGCCCCTCTCCAGCGCAAGGACAGGGCAGTTACCAAAGCCCCCGGAGAAGTGCTCGGAGATGGGGCTGTCCCCGCGGGTTCAGCTAAGCCATTCACTGACAGAGCTGGTACCAAAGCACCAAAATGCACCAAAACCCCCGTCCCCCCCAAACAAACAAACCATCCCTAGACTGCACCTCCAGAAGTCATCCTCCAGCCCTACAGAGAAATAAGAAATCTAGGCACAGGACAGCTCATATGCACCAAACAAATATAATAGCTATACTCTACTATAAGATATTTTCTTTTCAAATAAATAAAACATTTATAGCTTCTCTGAAAAAGAAAAAAGAGCAAAGCTGACATTTAACAAAAGAAGTAGATCTCAGGCCGACCTACATAAGAAAGAATTACCAAGTTTGCTTTTTCACACAGGCAGCAAACAATTCTTAGATGAGTGCGAAAGTTGTTAGATCAAAATGTACGATTTTCAATTGGTAATTGGAACAAACCAACTACAAAAAAATTACTTATGCACTATTAATGTAGGAAGGCCGTAGGGATCAGAAGATCTGCAGCTCTGGATACATTAATCAAAAAGAATATCTGAAGCGAACATGAAAGATGCTTTCGCCCTTAAATTTCTCCAAAAAGAACACGCTGCCAAGAACGATTTACACATCACACAACAGCTTCTCCAGTCTCCTATCCGAGGACCTTGCCTGCCATGGGCTCCTCTTCACTCCTCAGCACACAGATCTCAGGAAAATGGTCCCGTTCCCCCACTTCAGATGCTCCCCGGGAGACACGGGACTCCCACAAAGCCCACACCCTGAAAGCCTGCAACACGGCTGGGTTTTACAGTCTCGACCATGTAAAGCTCTACCCTGATCTTTGCAAACAGAGCTCAGACAACACACAGCACCTTTGCAGAATTGCACTCTGCAGTTTGCTCAAAGCCGATGTGAACGCATGCACACGCAGACCAGAGCAGCGATGCCCCGGCCGGGTGAAGAAGCTGCATCCGCTGCACTAACCCCAGGGCTCCCCGCACTCCGGGCGCAGCCAGGCTCCTCCAGCACAGCAAAATTCAAAATGAGCTAAGAAATGCTGAAGTTCTCAGAAGACTTGGCCTTAAAGCTTCAGGAAAGCGTGACTTCAACCACATTGAGCAGACAGGATCTTCCTTCAGCATTTAAACCCGTTAATGGCATTTTAACCTCTTCCAAGACCTACTACTGTCCTTCACTAACAATTGATACCTCTACTTAAACTGTTCAAGGATTTTATTAAGGGTAAAATTTCTTATATTCTTCTAATTCTGCAGAGCTTATGGAAGAATGTTTTGGAGGCTTTGCAATCAACACATCAGGTACAATACTCGACACAAGTAACTATCATCTCTGCTTGAACATAAAAATTCATTACATGAATGACACTCCCCAAAAGAACTCCTTACGAGCACTAACCAGCTTAACCTTTCTATCTTGGTGCACTCTTCAACTGAAACATTAACCAAGGTCTTTCTTCATCAGCAGCTTTCCTAACACAACCTGGTAAGTTTGCCCATCTAGTCAAACCTGGAACCAGAATGTTTTTCTCTTCAAATGGGAAGCACTACAAATTCGTCTTCCCTCCTCACTTCCTTCAATCCTCAATCACGTTTTACAAAGTTTCATTTATAAAGCTGACAGAAGAAATGTTTTATTTAACAAATCTAGCACAGCAGCTACTGTGTATTCACTTTTAGAAAATTTGTTTTCCAAGAGACACGTTTTCCTACTACATGCAATGCTTTATAGTATGGATCTGGAATCTCTGATTAGGTCAGTCCCTACCTGGCAGCTGATCACTGAAATGCCATCAGCTCCCAACATCTGGAGGAACGTTTCTGCAATCCAGCTGCTATTTTCCTCATCTCATTTTCCTTACACTTGAGTAAGAGCTAGTGTCTCGTCCCTTCTGCCCTTTGAGAGATGCAATGAGGGCCCGAGCAGGAAATGCTGCAAGAAACTGCCACGCAGCTCTTTGCTCAGCTGCCAGCTGTCCCAAAGCTGTACGGAGCTTCACATCATCTTTTTGCCATTTTGCCATGACTCTGTCTTCTTGAGAGGGTCTACAGCAGAATTCTTCTAATTTGTAGGCTCCCTTAGAAAACCAGTTTATTGAACCCTCAAATGATTTACACAACACTAGTTAGGATGTAGGAACCAAATACAGTGGAACTGCTGAGATACTTCCACATTCACTCACAGGCTACCTTGAACTGCTGATGTGCTTCCCACTGCTCGGTTTTCAGCCTGGGCTTTTAGGCAGCCAGGGACAGATTTTCCCCTATTATTGCACAAGAAGTGCTAGGGATTGTACAGTATCACAGTATGTGCAAACGAATCAAAAGTGGTTTCACTCATTCAATACAGACACCTATATTCAACATTTGAGAGCCTGAAAAATTGTTCATTTGGGATAAGAAATGTATATTAAGGTTTTTGTTGTTGGCAGCTTTTTAAAATGAAATCTAAACTTTGCCTATCAATGATCCATATTTTAAAAAGCTCTCAGGAATGATCTTGGCAGAAATTAGGAAGAACGCCAGCAAAAAATCTTTTAGGAAAACAATTTAGGATTCAATTTAATGCTTTTCCTAAGAGCGAGTATTAGCTTAGGAAGTATTTCTCCTTTAAATTGACCATTGTTTACCCAGGGAGGAAGGCCCTGTGACAAGTACTTAAGGTGGCAGGCAGAATTTCTCAGACTATGCAGCTTTCTTAGAGAGAAAAATAAGTAGAAATTCAAGAGGAGATATCAGAGGGATAGCTCCTCTAATCAGAGGGAGAGAAGGGCATATTTTTATCAATCATAATGTTGCTTTTATGAGACAGAGTAAATACAATGTCATCCTCATTTTATGTGTGTGTGCATGTATATATTTTTAATTAAAGAAAACTCAGATATCTGATTACAATAAACAGAGGTGGGCAGGGTAATCCCACACAAGCAGAGTCTGCAAGCTCTGCTCCGTCCTGTAATTCTGCATTTCAGAGACAAACATGAGTTGATCAGAGTCAGAGCTGATGAACTTCACCTACATACTCACAAGCCAGTCTCACTTTTCCTCCTTTTCTCTCTCTCTCAGCAAGGTTAAAGAGTGTGTGAAGACTTTCTTCCCAGTGAGTGAGTGTTACTGCTGCCAGAGGGCAGCTAGAAGCAGGAGATGGCAGCTGACACCATCGCTAATGGCAGAGGAAGTGGCTTTAAGATAGAATCTGGGTAAAAGGATCCCCTGTGAAACCCTCTTGCATTTGGGTATATTTGCTAGTCCAGCAATTCCTCCTGTATTTTTACAGCATTTTAACAGCTAAACTGCATGACTGTTATTGTACAGACTTGTATTTGCAGGGCTTCAGAATTAAAAGAAAGAAATAAAGTTTATTTAAGCAGGATGATATTGTCCTCCAAAATCTACCTTGTTGTTACTGTAGTAACAGCTTTCCAGCATTTACATGATTGTTGCATTTCGCGGCTGCCCAGAGGAAAGCACAAGGAACACCCTGGGGCTGCCAAACCTTCGCTGTGCTGTGCTGGCCTCACGCCCGTGTATGCTGAGCAACATGCAGCAAAAAAAAAAAAAAAAAAAAAAAAAAAAAAAAAAAAAAAAAAAAAAAATTTTTGACTGCACGGATTTCATTTGATTCAAAATATAAGTTAACACAACATATAAGGATATTTTGGGTTAAATAAATGACAATGTATTGTTAATATTTACTTATCAATTCATTATGATAACTAAATGTATTGAAAACAACAGCTTGTTTCAGCTCATTTTCATGAAGTGCGCTGAGTTCAGTGAAGGTACTAATGATACTGTCTGTATGATATTTTAAAGAAAATACATTAAAAAAAAAGTTACTAGTCAGCAGAATATAATCGGGGCTCACGCTAATCTGTCCTGCTCCTCATAACAGCTGCCTGCAGAATAGACTCTGATGGCATTACGGAGAAATTATAGGATGCTATTCATATCATGTAACACTAACTGCATAAAATATAACACACTCCATCAAGTGCAGAAAAGTAAAACCACAAGTGAGGATTTGAAATTCTAGTATTCAAGGACAAACTAGAACAACATTTTTTAAAAAGCTGCAAGCCTCTCTACAATAGCTCACTTGAGGGTCTCACTGAAAGAAGAATTTGATACTTTCCAAGATAACAAGACCTCCGTGAATGCACAAAGAGTTGGAACTTCAAGATAACTGAACGTTAACATTCAGTTAACTGTTTAGGTTAGGTTAGGTTACTTTTCTACTACCGAGTAGTAGAAGTGCAGTGTTATTAAGCAAGGTAATCATGTATTTATGCATCAGGTTTTGTATTTGTACATCACAATTGTACATACATTGCAATCATGTAGCTTTGATAGAGGCTATGACTCTATAGAGTAATATGAAAAAGAAAATTATGAATTTTAAGCAACTAAAATGTATTTTACTGACACTCTGTAGCCTAAACCAACCAGCTTTACAAGCCTTACTTACTGTTAATCCCTTACCTAACAAATTTATTCTTTTGCTTATCTATTTGCTTTATTCTAACTACAATGTAAAGGGGAAGGATACTTGAACATTCACACTTCCACTGACTATAGGTGTATAAGGTTTAGCTAGCAAAACGTTCAAATTCCTCAGAGGGCAAGTTGATAAGCTAATAAACTTTTCACTAATTTACTTAATAGATTAAAAAACAAACAAACAAAAAACCCACACACAATCCATGGGTCAAGCCCCAAACCAGAGCTGCTGAAGCAATTTGTTTTCCTGTTTGTGATTTGCATCCAAACCAACAGCTTCAAGCCCCTTAACCCAAGTGAGAAAAAAAAAATAAAAAAGAGCAACTGTGAAGTCTGATGGGTGAATAAGTCACTCAAATATTTAAAAACTAAATATACACGCTTGTAAGACTGAAACCTTCTTCTACAGAAGTGTGCAGGTAGGCTGAAAGAGTTATATCTTCAGAACATAATATGTAGATCTCAACTATCGTAAAGTGCTATAAAATTACTGCACATTTCTGAAAGGAACCTGGTGAAAGCGCTCTGTACTGTCTTAATTCAATTCCTTGTGTACTACAATATGTCCTTGAATACATGCCCTTGGATATTACAATAGATCAATTACAAGCCATACACAATTCCTACACACTTAGAGCATAATAGACCATCTTTTCATTGTACAAAACGAGGTCTCACAACACGATGATCTTTGTTCTAACCTTGCTGTAATAACAATGTTCATTTGTTCTGTAATGCTCATGTATTCTGACACAGTATAACATTGCATATCTCTGTCTCAGAGGAGAGATTTGATCTCCAAAAGAACAATACATTAATGTTGCACATCTTTATGAAATGATGGTAATAATCTTAACCTCAGATCCATCTGTGTCAATTAAGAGACTGACTTTATGCAACCCATGATTTTTGTTCTGAGACAGCTAGACTACTGATTTCCCAGAGAAACAGCTAGCGCAGTGCTTCAGATACAGGGGCAAGTGCTCTTGTTTCACAGACTGCGAGATCTCAGAGCCAGGATTTATGAACGAAGACTGAATTGGTGATGCCGGTTTAGAAGTGCCCAGCTCAAGCTGCTTGTGCAACACCACAGATTGCAGGCAAGCCCCTAAGGACGTGTGCTGTCCCCGTGGCACCACAGCCTTTGCAAGGCAGCAGCAGCAGCACGGCAACCCTTCCCACGCTGCAGGCAGCACTGCCCTCCAAAGCGGCTCCGCAAAGGCCCCGTGCACAACGCGGCCCGGCCAGGCTGCCGCTGCCCGCACACAGCTTCCAAAACCTCGGCTCTCGCCACTGCTCAGCACGTCGTTTTGTACGGATACATATTGAGTTTACTCTACTTGTGCTGACACGTGGGTGGCTCCCTGGCTATCTCCAGGCACAGCAGTACCCCGCGCGCTCTCCTCCACACAACTCCTCCACTTGGGACTGCTCCTATAGTCCCAGCACCTCTGTTCTTCACCTCCCTCCTTCATTCTCCTGCTTTTCTAACACTCTTGTCCCAGGCTGTGTGCCCAAACAGCAACTTTTTTCCTCTGTAGCCCCCTAATCAGGATCTTCTTTCATTAGTACCTGAAAAACACAACAACTCTCGTATCCTAAATCCTGAGCCTGAGAGAGAAAAAGACTCAGAGTTCTGTTAATGGGAGGCAGCTCACCCAAGGTAGTCAGGAACTGCAGTACCAGAAATACATGACTACATCTTTCCAAAGATTAGGAAACAGCTACATTTATATCGCTGTGAAACTCTCCTCAAAAAGAAATATCCCTTCCAAATCTGAAATTCCTTTTCAGAAGGAAGGGGTCATTACAGATTCTCAAGAATCACCGAAACTTTGGTTATCTCTTGATAAGGAAGAAGAGCAGGCTTTTCCTGACCCACCTTATCAGGAACATAATTGCAGTCTTCTGGAGAAATTTTTCTTATTTGGCCTAAAAAAAATTTTTCAACATGGAATACTTCAAACGAAGACATAATTTGCTAAATTACGAACAAATTAAATCACAGCATTATAATGAAATCTGTCTTGCAATTTCAATTAAGTTAAAGTTTGGAAGTGCCTCTTACAATCTTAACAGTGGTATTTCATTAAAGCAAAATTTGTTATTAAAGATAGAAACGAGGTGGGGGAAGAAATAGTTTCTTTGCATAGGTAATGTATGCCCTTAAGCAGAAGAAAGATTAAAGAAGTTGTACTGGACATTTCCATGTTCTAATCCTGTTAATTTAACCTCAAAGCAGTTTCCCTAAATTGAATTAAGCCTTGAGCTACCTGATGGGTGGGTTTATCCAAGGCCAAAGAAAATCTATTCAATATCCGAACTCTGAAGTTGTGATTTCAGACTTTGGTTGCGACTGGGTGACTTTCTGTTTGCTTTTAAACACTGAAATTAACTGCCTTACAGGACTCGTACTTGGCCTTCGTACAAATTTTAAAAAGTGATTTAAAAAATTTTCAGCAGATCCCGATTATGTTCTGTGAATTTAAGCCAACTGAAAAAGAGATACTGAGAAAAATCATATAATCGACTTTGGCACCACCTTCTGTCTTCATTAACCATTTTTCTTCTGTAAACTAGTTCAGAACAGTATCAGAACAATGTTACTAAGGTCTACCTATAACATATACACTATCATGTCTTTAAATTGCAATTTAAACTGCGTAAAGCTGATCAAGCTACATATAAAAATATCTCTACCTGAGAAAGCTTTCTTTGAAAAATAATTTAGAGGAAAACTACACATTATTAAAATACTGATCAGTCTGCAAACCAGATTTTCAGGATAAACATCTTTAATTCCTAGGACATTAAATATCTCAATAAAAACTACACAAACTAAGATGTACATAAATATTTTTTGGATGTGCATAGAGTTTTTTTTTTTTTTTTTTCCATTAATAGGAACAGAACATACCAGATAAAATAAGTAGTTCAATAATTTCTGCATCTCCCAGATAGGCAGCAGCATGTAAAGGGGTCCTTTTCTCATTATCCTGTGGTAAGAGGGGGGAAAAAAGGTTTTATTTAAAATAAAAAGTATGTTTCAGCATTCTGCATGAGTTATGAAAAAAACTGCACAAACAGCTGCATAAAAGTGAATCTTCTAAATAATGTACATTTTATATTTTAGAAAACATACTTAAAGACATGTTAGCCACATTTATCAAGACAAGCAAGCTTCTCTTTAAGTGACAGTTACACCTCTAAAGTCAACCAGTTTTATGTATTACTTATTTCCTGACATACAATTACTGCCAGATACTTGTCACACTCCAAGATTAACCCATCAGAATTAGGAATATAATTCATTGGTCTGCAAAAGCATGAGCCTGATGCTGTTCGATGCATCCTTTTTAACTGTGTAGGACAGCAACTGGTGTGATATGTATTTTCTTTGGAAAGTTTAAAGTTATTTTCCACAGTCATTTTAAAAAGAAAAATTAGAAAGTTGGAGGGAGTAGGGGCAAAAAAAATCAAGTCAAATTACAGCTGCTTTCTTTCCTTCTGTGAATGAGCAAAAAAGACTATAAGATGTAATGTAATATGTAATTTATTTTGCAGAAAACACTTCTGATTAGTTCAGGCTGTTCTAATATCATTTTGAAGGTACCTATGAACTTAGATATATGTAAGATATCAATCACTTTTGAAAGTCTGGGACAAATTATTGCTCAAGCCTTTAATGATCAGTGTCAAGTGCTGTGGACTAGTTCACGGCTTAAGCAGAAATACAAGGCAGTGCAACTTTGACATCATGGTGAATAACAAAGAAACAGACGAACACCATAAACAAGCCGATTTGCTCTTAAGGGGCACACTGAAGAAAAACTAGAAAAATGGACCATCAGGAAGCACCCTGGTTCTGGCCTAAGCTTTATTTAGATTTCTAAATCTTTTCAGTAAAGTTTCAAACACATGAGGGAAGGGAGAGAGCAAGCATGGAGGAATTTTATGTGCCAATACATTTCTATTAGTCCAACTGCTGTCCCAGCTGCCACAGAACTAGCACACATTTTGGTTGACGTTTTGCCACGAAGAATCTTCCTCTCCTTTGCCAAAATCCTTGCACTGGGGAAGCCCTGCTAGAAAACTAAAGCACAGGTGCTCTGCTGAGCTGCACAAAGTAGTTCAGATATGCACTCTCATCCGACTAAGGCATATTGAAAAGCAGTTCCATTTTTGTGCCTCCAAAAGAAAAACCTTCAGGTCTTTGCACTTTCAGAAGAGCTTGCAGCATACCAGGAAAAAAACTGTAAGTTCATGGCAGGAGAGATCTGAGAGCAAAGGCAGAGTTAGACCTAAGATGTCACTTCTAAAACACTTAATGAGGCAGTTTCAG
>VZSV01000109.1:1543701-1598722 GCA_013398735.1 Nothocercus julius | reverse complement strand
AAAAGCACAAAGCCACCTCCTCTCTGTATAGCCCTTTCTGAACTTCGTTTTTTTCAGGCAATCAAAAACTTAGCAGTACAAACCTCGCAGTGATGTACCCTGAATAAAAAAATCAATACGACTTATTTTAACACCCTGTAAGCGCCCTGCACTACAAACTACTCACTAATCACTGAACCCCAAGTATTTTTTCCTGAAACACGAGTGGTTCAAATATCTGGTAGATCCAAGCCATTTTTTCCCCAAACCCCAAATTCAACTAAGGGAAACTGTAGAGCATCTTGAAACCACGAAAGTACAAAAATGAAAATAGCTCAAACTTGGGCAGTGCTTTCCCCTCAGAGCCTCTGTATTACAGAATGACAGAAGGGTTGAAGTTGAAGGGTCCTCTGGAGATCATCTAGTCCAACCTTCCTAGGTGACCCAAGCAGGGTCACCTCACACACATTGCACATTATTGTATCTTGGTGGGTTTTGAGGAACTCCAGAGGAGACTCCACAACATCACTGGGCAACCTGCTCCAGGGCTCTGCTACCCCCACAGTCCCCAAGATTTTCCGCATATTCATACAGAACTTCTTGTGTTTCAGTTTGTGGCCGTTGCTTCTTGTCCTATCTCTAGCCACCACTGGAAAGAGTCTGGCCCCATCCTCTTGCCACCCTCTCTTAAGGTATTTATACACAGTGATAAGGTCACCTCTCAGCCTTCTCTTCTTTAGGCTGCACAGGCCCAGCTCTCTCAGCCTCTCCTCATAGGACAGATGTTCCAGTCCCCTGATCACCTTTGCAGCCCTGTGCTGGACTCTCTCCAGCAGTTCCATGTCCCTCTCGTATCAGGGAGCCCTGGGACACCAGGGCTGAGCGGAGGAGCAGGACCACCTCCCTGGACTTGCTGGCAGCACTCCTCCTAATGCACCCCAGGGCCACGGGCCTTCTTGCCGCACTGCTGGCCCACGGCCAGCCTGCAGTCCACCGGGACCCTGGTGGTCCACAGGTCCTTCTCCACAGAGCAGGTCACCCTCAGCCTGCTGGGTTGTTCCTCCCTACATGCAGGACCCTGCAATTGCCATGGCTGAACTTCAGGAGGTTCCTCTCTGCCCACCTCTTCAGCTTGCCCAGGTCACTGTGAATGGCGGCGCTCCGTCCCTCCATGCAGGTCCCTGGTGAGCGAGCTGAACAAGCCTGGAGCCAGGCCTGGTTCCCCAGCTGAGTGGCATGCAGAAATGCCAGGCTTGCTGCTCCAAGTTTGGCAGTTCAAAATACCTGAAACCAAACCGTCCGTTCTGCCGCGGGGAGCACACACTGAAAACTGCGCCTTTCCCAGCTCCCTGCTCCCATTTATTGCAAACTTTATTTTGAGAGCTTCCCAGGAGATCAGAAATTCTGCCTTGAGCGAGCTTTCACCAGTATGCACAAGCCTTGCCTCCCATTGAAGGAAAATCTCTTTTATCCTATTTGAAGTTTTCCATTTTATCAATGAGTTTTAACAAGAAAACCACCTAAAAAATTAAGAGAATTCTGCATTTTAAATGCTACTAGAATACTACTATACTGAGCTCAACTACTTCTACTAAAAAAGAAAATAATCATTTGATCAACTGGCAAAGCACTAATCAAGCTTTCAGTTTTAATAAGCACATCATACAAATATAAACACTGCCCTCCAACTGGGTCTAGTGTTTCTTTTTATTTTGATTGTGAAATACTTCTTTTAGTGTCATTTAAGTGGTTTTGTTTCCGTTACAGAGTATAAAAATTAAACATTTTTTGCACTATTTAATTCCAAATACTGTGGTATTATTATGACAACCTTTAAAGGGCAGAAGAAAGAGAATGTTTTGCTATCTTCATTTTCCAGTTTGGAAAGGAACTGCTGAGGTGCAAAGTAAATATAATTATATTCTAGTAGACCAAGCAAAGATATTTTACATACCCAGTAAGACACTCTAAATTCTAGATATTAGTCCATGCTTTTTCATTACTCTCCTCATGTTTACACCAAAGCCTAGAAGAAGGGCAAATCCTCCTTTGTTTCCTTTTATTTTTAATATTAGACTTTAGCCATTTCATGGACTTCTTCAGCAATTAAAACTACAATGGATATATGTAAAACCAAGTTAAGCACACTACGTTCAAAGCTATTTTTTTTTTTTTTAAAGTAATAACTTGTCCTTTGAGATATAAGAATTTTATACCTGGTTTGTGTTCTATGAACAAGTGACTTAGAATAATTATCTAAAATTATAAATAGTTTTGAGGAGCTACAAAGACCCTAAAGACAGTGCTCTTATCCTATATATACCTAGTACAATTGGCAGATCCTAACTATGGCTTTTTCAAGGGTTAATTAGGGGTTAACTTTCATTAACATCATTAACTCATAACTTTCATTGGCCCTTCAAAAAATTCAGCATCTACTGTTCTGAAAATTTTGAATTCAAAAGTGTTGTGGAAAAAATGGGGGTATTTTCTCATTTGCTTTTCAAATCCAAGTTTTGTAACAACACTTTCAAATACTATTTTCAGGTCATACTTTTGTGATCACACTTACAAAATATGATTTAATAGGTGTTTTCTGCTGTACCATTTGCCAGCTGCCTGTTTTAATACCATCTGTTCCCAGAAGAAATCAACCCCAAATATACATTTCAACTTTGAAAGGGCTTTAGTTCTTACATAATCTATTATATCTTTACAAAATATTTCTTTTAAGAGAAACTTTAAAAGGAGAAACTCTTTATAAAGCATTTTCCTATGTAATACTCCACACATACTGTATTTATGTCTTATGTGTGGAATTGGGGAGGTTCAACCAATATGATTTGTGGTAACTCATGGGTTCATACATAATGAATAAAAATACAATTACAAAATACTTTCAATTCTTTGACAGTGTCAAGCATCACAAGGGCTCTTCCAATGTGAAGTCATCAGTGCTGCACTTGAGGGTCTTTAGAATAGTAAATTTATTTAGAAATTTTGTTATAAATTTTAGAATCATCACTTGGTAAGGCAGAATAACTTTCTTTTCTACATAATTCTTTTTTATTCCTCCACAGGAAAAAAAGAACACAATCAAAGTTTATGTTTCAATTTTAAACTTCAAGAAGTTTAGTTTAGGTACCTAATTTTGTCATGAGGACCACTAACTCCTTGAAAGGATGTCAGGCCACAAAGTCATGACTTAAAACTATATGACTTAATAGTTGAGAATCGGCTGTCAACACAAGGAAGAAAAAGATTAAGGATTTGACTTTGAAACTCGTAAGCCTATAATGAATAAACTTATTTCCTGTCACTGCCTTGCGTGCAATTTATCTGCTACTTGTTTGGATTATTTTTAAAAGTATTTCTTAGCTCAGTTTTCAAGGTAACATTCCTCAAATGACTGTGCCATTCGCTCCATAACTAGAATATGGAAGTCAAAGTTGTCATAAAAATAATAAATTTCTCTCTGGCTTTGGATAACTTAACCCTTTTAGAAACAGCAGAATTGTTTTTTCTCCTCCGATCTCAAATTGAAGATGCAGCTCCATAAAAAGAGCGAGCCGACTGCACCAAGCTACAACAAAGCTCTCTTTCGCATACATAAAAAGAGCAAGAAGGCAAACCGTTAGCCACAAAAATCACATACCTAACACAGCTAGTGACAAAGTATTCTTGGAAATCAAATGACAGGTACACTACAATTTTAAGAGACTGGATTCTTCATCCTAAATCAATTAATTAACTTCTTGAACTAATGCTCCCACAATCATTTTAACAATCCCTTGCATTGCATTTGGAAGAGGCATTCTTCACAAGGTGACTATCACATGGCAGTTCATAGGAGTTGATCATTCCACATCGTATTTCAGGTCACATCCTCCCTAGGCCATCCGCTAGGACAGAAGAAATGGAGACTTTCTGTCTAACCAAATCACATAAAGCTGAGGTGAAATCTTTGCCCTTTTATCCAGTTCAGCAGCAGTGCCCGATTCCTCTAGAGACATTATCCTGCAGGGGAAGAGACATTTCAGCAGTGCTAGGAAGGAAGGTCACCCCAATTATAAGCAGCCAAAAAGCAGGGTTCTTCTAGCTAAAATCAATTTCATGCTCCCTGCTCTCTCTCACTTGAGCCTTAATAACAATAAAATACTGCCACTCTATGTATTAAACTGATAAAGAAATTTACTTTGTAGGTGCCACTGTAGCTTTCAGAGACCTTAAAACAAAAAGCATCCACGCACTGGCCAGTGGACCATCCCAGGCAACTAGGTTTCTTCTCTACCACCAAAGAGCATGGAGTATATTTGGAGGCTTAAAGGAAAAAAAAAAGACATCTGAGTTTTGTCTTTATCTGCAAGAGATAAAAACTATGCTGTCTTTATATGACATCCGGCATCATAAAGAGAACATACATTACATGGCTCTGCAAATGGATGTATTTTGCAATCCCAGTGAATCTTTGTTTAATCTGATGCCTGTAAGCATTTTTGTTTCCCTAAACATGTTCTTTCTGGAAATACACTCTGACTTCACAGAGCTGCACCAAAATCCATGGCAAGTAATTTACTTCCCATGCAGCTGCTGCTTAGCTTATGTTACTCAAATAACTAAACTAATAAAAAATCTATCCTAAGCCATCACACACAGTTCACAGATATTGACAATCATTTCCAGTAATCTATTAAAAAAAAAAAAATACACTGATAGGTTGGTTATTTTCTAAAGTGCCTGAATAGTAATACCAATCTGCTCAGAGTCCTTAAAGCTGTAAACTTCCACAGAGAAAAACTTGAGTGTTTGTATGTCATACTTGTGTGGTATATTCAAGCATCAAACTGCATCAACCGCCTATTAAAAATTTCTATTTTTAAAATATATAAAATGCTCAGTTGCATCTTCATAGTGTGTTTTAAAAGTCACTTTAAAATACCTTTGATAAGGGCTGCACAAAAGATACAAGCTTTTCAAGTTGCAAGGTCAAACAGCAGATGCCAAAATGCTCTTGGTGCAAAAAGTTACTTGCTCTTCAACATCTACACTCAGCAGAACAACTCTGCAGGAAGGGCACGGGAGAAAAGGCAGAACTTTTACCTGCCATTTTACCTTGTGTTGAATTCCAGACTTTCATGTCCATAGCAAGTCTGGTAAGCGCAATTCTGAACACAACTTGGTGCTAGATTACAAAAAAAAGTCTGGCAAAAAAAAGTGATTGAAGTTCAAAACATCTAATATTGCTGCTAATATAGCATATTTTAGGCACCTTTTCATACAATTAACTCTCCAAACACTAGATTTCCTGGACCAGCAGCATTAGAATGACTGGTGACATGAAACACTGCTCAAACGCAACTATCTGAGCTCAAGACCACATAGAGCAGTGGCACCAAAGGAACATACAAAAATAAAGTGAGCTGCACTTAGACCAAGGAACAGTTATTAAACTTCGACCTGATCTCTGACTGGGATTGGGGCAACCCAGAGCCAGCTGAACTCTCAACTAAAAAACAAAACAAAACAAAAAAAAAAAAACAGAGTATATCATTTCTTAGTTAACAACATACACCTAAGAGAAGAGAAAGATTATCTTAAATCACACCAGTTCATTATGTCTCCTAGATGTCCTTTCGAAGTGTGGAATCTTCAAGAATACATTTTATTTTTATTTTTTTTTTTTTTTTTTAAGGAAAACAGTCTTGATTTTTTAGACTACAGAAAGACTCTACAGAATGAATACAGAATGAATACAGCCTGTAAGGAAAGATAAAACTAGGTCTCTATTCTATAAAAATAGGTATACATGCATGTGTGTATGTATATATTTAAATATACAGACATACATATATACTTGGACCAAATATATATATATATGCACACACTACTTATATAAATATAATTTTATATTTGGTCCAAACTGGAGAGGCTGGGATTCCTTGCAAGTGAAGTCAGCTGCTTGTTTGGGTCTTTGCAAGAGAAGGACCTGAATAATTAAGCAAGTTCTTTAAGCTACTCGCTTTCACTTTGAGTTTCAACAATCAAGAATTTGGGCCCTTTTATCACTAATGAAGGCTAGTGAATTATTCATTCCACACACTGGGTCAGAAAGAACTATTTTTCACCCACTGATATGATGGACTTGTTCTTAAACTGTTAGCTGAGACATTCTGGATGTACTTTCCTTCTAGTGACTCAGGAATCAAAGCAAAGCAACTCTTAGGACCTAGGCTATTTATTAAAATACAAGATTTTCGAGGTGTGGAGGGAAGGGAAAGGGAATAAATAAATACCCCTCCCAAATTTCTGACCTCTATTGCATTCAAAACTATATTTTGCTAAATATATGTGTGTGTGTGTGTGTGTATGTATATATTTTAATGTTATAACTTGGGGTGCGGGATGTGTGTACAAAAACAAACACCCCTTTCCCTGTGCTTTCCCCTTCCTCAAAGCTACGTCAACATGTCAACATTTACTTGGAAACTGTGGTAGGGAAGGAAAAAAAAAAAAAAAAAAAGCTTTTAATTGGAATGCAGTCTGAGAAGAAAACTATCAGGCATCACTCCAAAATAACTTTTGGAGAGAAAGCAGTACGTGAACACGCAGGACTTCTCACAGCGGCCGCCCGGTGACGTCAGGCCCGTTATGTAACGTGGCCCGTGCCGCGCAGAGGCCGAAGGGGGACGCTGGACGTCTTGTCTCCCCCCGCAACCTCCCTGCAGCCCGCGAGGACACAAACAGGGAAGATGTGCCAAGAGACGAGGCAGCACAAGGCCAGCTCTGTCCCTGCTCCGCTGCAGGATGGCACCACACTAGGTAAGGAATGCACGGCGCCATCCCCGCTGAAATCCTCCGCATTACTTGCAGGCCACTGACACTTTTGTTCACAAAAAGCTGTGTTTGCTGCCTTTTTCATGGCCAAGGCCACTGTTAGAATGACAGCCTTACACATGCTTAACATAAATCAGACCTGCAGTCTGCACTGTCTTGGTAGCAGAAAAAGGGCTTTGAGCCTAGGTTTTTAATGTTTGAAACTGTTCTTTCTGAGTAAGCTTTACCTCTTTGCTTGTGGACTTCCTGGCTTGAAGCAGCTTAACAAGCACTACGACCACCCTTGCTGACTAACGTCGAGTCAGTGTCAGGTGAGAAAAATCAACACAGAATACACTTAATCTCAAGAATGAAAATGAGACATCGCCCTCCCAAACAAAAACAAAACAAAACCCAACAGCAGCAACCCTCACCCAAGCTGTGAGGTGAAAATGGAAAATCCCCAAACCTGTCACAAAAGAATCCCAATAAAAATGGTTATAGCTACTACCAAGACTCCTACAAAAGGGCCTGCAAACTGAGGGACAAGACATTTTCTTTTGACTATTCCATAAAACAAAGTGGATAGGGAAGAAGCTTAAAAATATAGTTGTCATAAGACACTTGAAGAGCTGGCAGCAACCAAGACTCTTTTGAGGTCATAAATCACTACGTAATGTATTAAATTGCAATAGTTACAGATCAGTATCACAGATTCCCTTAAACGCTATTTCGTGGAAGGGAAAGTTTAACTGAAATTAAAGACCCAAAAGGACGACAAAAAGGCTGGACTTTAATTAAAGAGCAAAGAGAGATTAAGATTCCACAAATTTGAGATGAAAAGGGCACAACGTGCTATTTCAGGTCCAGGAAATTTCACTCAGACTTCCCAGCCCAGGCAGGCTCTGGATCTGGGCTTTGGGACGGGCTGCAGAGGAGACCTCAGCTTCCTCCGCGCTCGGGCCTGGCACCAGCACAAGGCTTTCCCGGGCTCACAGCACCCCCTGACAGACCACAGGAATCATTGTCCTTCAGCACTTGGCAGGACAGGCCCAGAAAATGTAGTAGACAAATGAGCAACACTGCCTTTTTCCAGTTTTTCATATATACCCATCCTTATATGTAAGTTACGTAAGTAACTGATCGATCTTTGCTTCTTCAGCTGTCATTTTTGGCATTGGAATGGTTGGTTACCTTGGTTGGAGCTTTCATACAAGGGCTGAATAGTATGCAAGAAACTATTGTATTTATTGTCAGACAGCAAATTAGATATCCCGTATCTAATGGATGTGTGATATGGACATATGATCTCAATATGTGACATACACGAGATTATTTTATAAAAGGTAAAAATCTGAGAAAACTGTCTTGTTCAAAGGTATGCAGTATACACATTAAGAGTTTTCACTCAGAAAGTTATTGCAAATACTACATTTGTATCTTGCTATAACAAGCAATGCATTTCCTAAGGACTCTGCCTATACTGGAAGTTAATGTACACTAAGTCTAGAGAGCTCTTCTCTTCCCTGTTCTTTCAGGCAGGATGTTCTGTTCTCACATACCAACCCCCTGCATGACGGGCACAGCAACTGCCAGCAGCAACCCCACTGAGCCGCAGCTATTCCAGACCTTGCCTCTAGTTTCTGTTTTGTAAGAGCAGCAGCAAATGCAGAGCTCCCAATACCCATGGAAGGTTGCAGTAGTAAGCACTCAACACCAAAAATAATATGGTAAGTTAGATGAGATCTACCAAATCTTTATCGCTAAGGCAAGCATACCAAAGACTCAAACACAAAATTCTCTGAAACAGCCGGCCGAGCCTGCCTGCAGGTGAGCAAACAGGTAACTATGTTAGCACAGCGCCAGGAGAGCTCCTGCCTTGCTGCAGGGGCAATTCTTTGAGAGACACCGTCCACAGACTGCACTTGGCCAAGCAGCACTTGGCGGCTGTTAGTCTGATGAGCCTTCAACACTTACAGGTTTATTCATATAGCTTCAATAACAGTAGCTCAATACATTTGAAAATCTTGTTTGGGCAGGTGAAATGGTGTTGTTGACATGACACATAATTATTTCCCTTTGAACTGGCAAGATTCTTCCATAAAGAGCCCCAATTCCAAAATAAAAGGCCTAATTTGCAGCATTTTATGCAAAACTTCTATATTTGTCCCTGAAGCACAGAAAGAACTCAATACTATGGGGACACACATTATAGAGAGGCTGAAATACATGATTCATGCTCAGTCGCATTGAAAAGGAAAAATCATATCTGATTCACTACAGATGACACACTTGAAAACCACTCCACACTAGCAGACAGGAAATCCAGAACTTTAATATAGTAATTATTCACTGCTGCTTACTTCTATTATTTCAGTTCTGCCTGGAGAAGCTGGTAGATGCTCTTTGCAGTTTACAGCGTGCTCCAAGCATCTAGACTGTCTACAAAGTTCTCTGTGTTTTTGAATCAGGCAGGTTTCAGTTCATTAAAACAACATTTTACCTGAAAATTAATGTTTAGCTTGATCCAATTCAGGCCTTTTAGAAGCAGAAGAAGCTTTCCAGTAGTAAAAGCTTCCCTGTACTTCCTGCAACAGTTTCTTATAATCTTTTTCAGATTGATCTTTTCAATAATTTTTTTTTTTTTTTAAACCAAAACCAGCCATGGATATTTATTCCTAAATGACAGTGCTGAACTCTATCAACTCCCTTAAATAAAATAATCAAATTCAACATCTTCCTGCAACAAAGTCTTAAAAAAGCTTTTTACCTCGTATACTAAAAATATAAAATAACACACACACATTTCACATGAGCTATTCATTACTGCCCTCCTAAACCTCTAGATGTTGCAGCACCTTGTTAAATCCCAATTTAACAAGCTCGGCCCTCCATTCTGCTTGCGCAGTACCTGCACCTGCCTGCAGACCTGCTCCCCATCCATAGGATTCCTCTTGGATTTTTCTGGCTGCTATTCACATGTTAGGACATTTCAGCCAAGTGACCACTAGATAAGGGAGGGGAGTCTCATGACTCATCGTTTCATCAGACAGCAAAGGAAATGAGGGTTCCTGTTTGTGGTGCAAGCAGTTAGAAAGCTCAATACAGAGAATATTTAGAATCAGAAAATACAGTACACTGAAACGCACATGGAAAAGGAATCCAAGGAACAGTTTAAGGAGAGAGAAACATATCTTGCTCTCCACTACTGAATTTTATTAGAGGTGCATGCACAAACATGATAGGGATGTGTGCTACAATTAATCTTATTAAGATTACATACTTTTATAAGTGGTAATCAAAATATATCATATGTACTAATCAAAATGGGGATGTTTAAAATATACTTAAGAATTAACTCCTTTCAAAATGCTCTCTTTAATGCGGTTTCATATATTCATGTCTCCAATAGGACTATTTCACTTTAGCATGGTTAACTGGGCTGTCTAATCTGCTGAATTTTGTAGATCAATTTGGTGGATACATTGCTGGGGAACGTTGGATTCTCTTAATGTCCCAGTCCTCCAACCCACTGCTGTCACCTTAGAGCCAGACTGCCCATCTTAAACACCTTAAATGCTCTTCCAACTTCCCCAATTCTCAACAGCCTCAGAGTTGGGCATCCCTTGAAATCTTCTAATAGGCAGGAATCAACAGAAGGCATGTCCATAATAATATATATAATTATATATGTATTTACATAGGAATACTACCATAGGGAAGATGGCTAATACATACATATATTTAAAATGTGCAATTCTGGATGAAAAGAGAGTAAATGAAAATGAACAGTAGCCAGAGGAGGAACTGCGTCTCTTCCAGCTAGCACTTGTATCACCTAGGCATAAATGGATGTGTGCTGCAATGAACATGGAGGCCTTCTTCATCAAATCCCTCAGATTCTAAGTTTATCAGGTGGGACAGAAATTTATGTACTTAAGCAATAATTTCAAAATGCAAAAGCCTGATAAAACGTGTAAATTTAAACATACATGGGATTACATGGATATCACAAAGGATACCAGCACAGAGATACCCCCCAGATATTTCATCTCTATTCTTATAATGTTTTATTCCTTTTGATTGCCACTTCAACATAAAATTACCATCTTCTTATAAATTGTTCTTAATATAACTAAAAAATAACATTACTATAGCAAATTATTCATATTTAGATGCCCAATTAGTCACATTTAGAACAGACATTTCCAACAACTATGGCTTTCTTTTAGATAAAGAGATCTGACTTCTTTGTTGCTGCAGGAATATATGGCCGCAGATCTAGACAGACAGCACTGGTACTGCAAAACAGCAAGTATAACCTTACTCAAAACCTTCCTCTTCACTGTTCACAGTGCTATGATGCTCAGAAGTTTTTTGAAGGGTTCATAATGCTTGGTCCATTGTTCTATAGATTAAAATTTTTCACTCCAACTCACTGATTCCAAGGTCTAGGCAACTAGCATAGACCTCTCTGAAAGGGTTGCTCCAAGAGATCTAATTAGCTCTCTTTGTTGCCCATTTTCAACATACAGATCTTCATCTTACTTCTAGGAAGACACCCAATGCTCACTTTACTAAGCATTCAAAGGATGTTTAAAATAACTTTTTTTCTAGATGGGAGAGATAAAAGCTAAAGCTGCTAATCTTAAGAATCACATTAGCTGTAATTAGTATATTAGGAAAGATGGTAACCTAAATTGTCCTCATTCTAAGTATTTCTCCATGACAAGAAGTGTGTTCTCAATGCTGGAGAAAAAAATGTAGCAGTTTTAGTGTACTTTTTGAATACATTAAAATCATTTTCCACCAACCACTTCTTTGCAGTGAGCAGGATACAGCATCCTATTGCAGACAGGAAAGGAAAGGGTCTTAAGTTTTTCTTTCTTTGATATACAGGTCTAAATTTTGTACTATTCCTAAATCAAATGTTGTAACTCCACATTCATGCTGTCAGTCAATATAGTTAAAGCTGCAGTAATTACAGCATTTCTTTATTACAATCTCATCTGCAACTGAAAAGAAATAATTGCACAGGGAAAAATAAGACTGGTGTTTTAAAAAAAAGGAAAAAATAAATGCATGCCAGCCTTAATCTCTCCAGCAACAAGTTCATACCCTGAACTATGAAGATAGGAACTCAAAAGAAAAAAAAAAAAAGAAAAAGAAAAAAGAAGTACTCCTCAGGATAATAGTTCACTTCTTTTGAATGCTTTCCTGACTCCTCCCTCCGCTCCGAAGCGAGAGCGAGGGAGCTGCCTGCACAGGTTGTTCTGCCAGGGAAAGAGACACTGCCTCGCAGCACCAGACACAGCAGTGTAAGATTTTGTTGGCAGCTGCAAGAAGGTCCTTCGCGCAAAGAGCCACCTCACCTGCACCAGCCTGACAGGCTGCCAGCACAAGGCCCTTGCATCCTCAAGGCAAGAAAAATTTTATTTGCTAATGCAGGCTAATTAACAAACACAGACTCTCTCACCTCCCAAAACATACAGCTCGAAGAGGTAAAACTTGCAAGTGATTCAGGTGCCACCAGCTTAACTTTTGCTCCATTACACCAACTTTTTACAATTTATTCTTACCCGATTACACACAAAAGCTGCATGTTATACTTAGGCCAGCTGCCAGCAGCTTCATCTAACAAGAGCATAGATTTTTTTTTTTTTTTTTCCCTAGGGAATTTTTTTCGTTTCAAGCATATGTCATACAGACCAAAACACAAAACTCTATGAAACATCCGCAAACTTCTCTGTGGTCAACGCACACCAGACTCCTGACCTGGCACCGCTCGTGCACACCTGACCTCCTAGTGCTCCTACCTGGTCCATGTGAATCGCTTTACAAAACTGTCCAAGTCTTTCCCCACTGTTCTCAGAGCTATTTCCATCCCTCATTAAAACCAAAAACTCTTCCCCGCTCAAACAGCCTCCCCAGAAACAGGGTGTTGCAGATCACCGGCTGGTACTTGAAAAGTGTTTAGCCAGCAAGGCCGTGTTCCTGCTTATGCCAATGTCACTTTTAAGTTACAAAAGGTGCTGATAATGAAACTCTGCTATTTTAGGAGCTGCAAGAGGTTTTTAGAGGCAAAGATACATCAAGCTAATGGTGAATTTAGATTTGTAGCTGCACGCATGCATATTTTTAATGAAAATAAAAAGAAATCCACATATTTTTTATATTTGAGAAAACAGTTGGCTACGAAGAGATAATGAACATAAAAAGGTAGAAGTCCCTGAGCACTACTTTTCCCTCATTACACATTACGACTTTTGGGTTGTTTGTTTTTAAGCAAGGCCATGATACATACTTAGGTGTTTTTGTTTTGTTTTGTTTTAACATGGAAAGATGCCTCGAGATGACTGCTGAGTTGCACAATGCCAAGTAATATAATTTTTCCATTAATTTTCATATACAAAACAGGCACAGGATTTATTTGCATGATCAAATGTCGAATTCTATGAACTTCTGTAGATTGGTCTGTGTTTCAGCCAGTGAATTTGGGCTTTCCTGTCCTACACTACCCTGTGCAGGCTCAGCAACTTCCCCAGGCAGGAGAAGAAAGAAGTTACCCCCGAGTCCAGCCCATTGGACAGGTGCAAAGGATGAAACTCGAGGGACCAGAAATACATTTTTTATATTTATTTTTTTATTTAACTTCTTCCAGGACATTGCTGGCCCATACCAGCATTGACACAGAAGGATCTTTCTTGTTTTAAAACTGTGCTTTCATTACCATCATTATTTTCAGAATTACCAGGCTTCTGCAGGCTCTTGATAATCTTTGAAGTCTCCTGGTATCCAGTGCAGTTTGAGGAACCCTAGATGTACACCAGGCCAATAAACCAATCCTCTATTATTTTTTCAACAAAATACACAGTAAAATAAAACAGATGATTTACTTGATTCCCTGGTACTTACTAAGTAAGAACCCATCTCTTACCCTAGGAGGAAATCCAGCAGCATTCTCCCAGCACGCAGACCAGTGGAAAAGCTTTGCAAACCCTCCTTGGCAGGGCTGACAAGAGAGCGCACATCTCTCCTGCAGCAAACATCCACCCAGAGCTGCTCCAAATACCAGTCTCACACACAGATTTAGCTGCCCTCTCTGCACCCACCACATTGGCCTTTCTAATTGTACCCCTTGCCCGTGCCAAGAATGGGAGCACTAGTATAGTGAATACAGCTGTGGAAGCAGAGGGAAGGGAGGATAAACTGCTCTTTCCTTCTTTCTTGCCCTCTCAAAGCACAGTGAGCAGCAAAGTAGAGGTGTTTCATGCATGTATCGACCACTGCTTTAAAAAGGAACTGCGAGCACTTGGAAAGCTGGGGAATCATCTGTGTGGCCCCAGGACACCCCCAGAGGGTGGCTGGCTTGCCCCTAGCACCACCACAAGAGACAAGGCAAAAAAAAAAAAAAAAAAAAAAAAAAAAGTTATTTTTTATAAAAGCAAAGGTTTCCAGGCCGAAAACAGAAATACTAAAATCAATTTAGCCAATTAAAATCAACTAGTGAAGAGTGTGGCAAACTCAAACTTACAGTACTTCAATCAAAAGAGCAAGAAATGTTGAGGCTCCCCATTAACTAATACAAAAGGTATCAACTATGTCGTATCACACAAAATATTTTTCTTATTGCCAAGTCTCAAAAGCTCAGTATGGTATATATTTTGTGTACTATGAAAAAAAAAACATACACAGAGTGTAGCAAGAGCAACAAGGAAGAAGCTACATGAGGCCTGACATGTGATGTGCATGATTTAAGCCTGATTTATGAAGCAGACTGCTAGTTTCTAAGCGCTCTCAGGAAAAGGGAGAGAAGGATACTCCCCTTGCCCACATACTTTGTATTAACTGGAGGCTGAGAGAGTTTACCTTCCAAACAATACATTCATCCAAAGTTCCTATAGATCAGTTTTTATCTTCAAAAGCCAACACCTGCAACTTAAGGAGAGCCCAACCTTTTCCAAACCCCAGTTTAAACTGCTAAAGAATACTCAATTAACTCGTTCTGTGTAAGATGCTACAACAGCAGAGTTGAATTCAATGCACAGTTTGTAAGTCTACATCATGACTCAAGAAGGCTGCTCAAGGGAGACCAAAAGTCCTGAATTTGCCGTCCATACAGCATCTTATACTTACACACACCTCCTCATGCTATGGAAAACCAGCCACCAACCTCAGCATCCCTCTGCATTTAACACCATGGTGCAAGATACCATCTGTCTGAGGAATAAATTATCTAATTACAGCCTAACCTGGGTGTAATCTGTAAACGTTATCATAATAGCAAGTTACCACAGCCTAGCTTTAAAGAGTCAAATACATGGACACAACTCAGGTAGCTTTTAACACCAGTATAAAGCCAGCCACAATTAATAAAGACAGCATCTATAAATTCCCCCAGAAGTAAAAAGATAGATGAAGTCTGAAGACAAAAACCCCTCTGGTTTCATCAAGGCACTAATAGCTTTCCTAGATTAATGCCATTGTCACAACAAAGACCCAGAGTAGCTCTACATCCGGCTCATTTCTGAGCAAGATTTAATTTGCAGAACTCTGCTCGGCCCTCAGCTACGTAACACGAGCTACTGCTTAGTGCAGGGAAAGGATCTTCTAACTGGTAGAGCACGAGCTGCAAAATAACAAGTTGCTACTGAGAGGAGAAAAGGCTCCTGCAGAGGCACTGGAGAGAACAAGTCCGGAATTCAAACAAGAGCACTCAAGTATTTGGATAGCTAAGTGGAAAAAAAAATACCCAGCACATACACTGGTTCTAACAGAACCTGCAGCAGTCACAACAGTGATGAACTGTTTATCACGATCCATCTCTTTATTAGGAAATACACACAGCCGCTCCATTTGCTTCCCCCTCCCCTCCAATTCATGGCACAAAACTCAGTGGAAAAATTTGGATCTAGAGTATGTGGGAATGTTATCTCCAGCCACGCATATAAGCAAATGTAAAACTCAGGAAAGAAAAACACACACACAGAGAAAACCCCACTAGGCAGCTTTCTAGCTGGTTTTCTTCCTTCCTTCAGATCAACAGGTGAATTTATATGCTCACTCACTCCTGGAAAATGGTGCTTTAAGGGACAGATGTAAATAAAATAATAAATACTGTAGGACTCATACCAATAAAATGTCTAGGATCACCATGATAGGAAGGAGCTGTCACGTGATAAGCATCTGCCCATGCTGGAGAAGACAGACATGAAAAAACAGTGTATTTGCTGCATCCTAAAAATACTTTGGATGTTACTAAGATATAAGATATAAATATATTGTATCAAGGGAGATGCATCCACAGAAAGGAAAAGAATAAAAGAAGAACAGTCAAGATGTATAAACGTTTGTAAAAAATAAGATCTGGAATATTCTACGATTTTTTTTTTCTTCACTCTAACTACCTAGTAGTCTAAAATAACCCTCTCAAAAGACAATAAATTGTAACACACATTGAAGCACACCTACCTATTCGTATTTATGGACTGATAATGTTTGTTTGACAAATGTGGAGGTAGAACAAAGAAAAAACACACTATTGTACACATATTGAAATCTAGCAGAAGCTTTTGCAGTAAACAGTCAAAAAGGCAAAAAAGTGCTAACCTAACTTTGTCTGCAGGCACTGTGCCTATGAATGCTAACCCTGACTTACACATGGAAAAATAAAAATGAATTGATACACACTAATCAAATTACAAAAACAAAAATCCATGCCCAGAGTGGACATACGAAGAGACAGAAAAGAGACACAGCACAAACGGTCTCATGACTTGCTAGAAAATTAAGTCATTTGATATTATACAATCACGCACTCTTGCTTAAAACCATGGAACACTATTGCAAAAGCCAGAGGAGAAAAACCCACAACCTCGTCAAACAAAACTTGTCTTGCAGAGTTTGAGGAGGACCCTGCAAAACTAAACTTGCTGTCCCTGGCAGGACTGCCATACACTTCAGCTGGTCTTGGTCAGACAACTCTGAGGAATGCTTGCTAAGTGTCAAAACATACATACCTCACTGAAATCTTGCTTTTGCTCCTACACGTCTCAAAAACAAAACAAAGATTACCCTGGTCTTACACTGTCCACTTGAATTAGCAGAGTTCTGAAGTCGTTAGTACAATGGAAAGCTATATTAAAACAAAACGAATTTGTATTCAAAGCTAAATAATTTGTTTTTACCTGAAAATTGACGTCTTCTTTCTTAAATATTAGTGCTCGAACTTCATCAGGATCTCCATTAAATATAGCTTGAACCAAAGGTGGCTGAAATGAAGAAAAAACAATATATCTTAGAATACAATTCCATTTTACTTTTGGTTGATACACACATAGGGTCTATGTGTATACTTTGGGGTACACAGTATACAAACACCAAACAAGGGCAAAACAGAACACCCCCAGCAGTGAAATGAAGGATCAGAACACGAAAATTGAAAGAATTTAAAGTTTTAAAAACCTCAAACACACCAACACACTCAAGTCACTGCATCAACCAACAAATCAATAAAAAAAAAAAAAAAATAAAATAAAAAATAAAAAAAAGAGCAGCTTATTATGGCTGAAAAATCACTAATAAAATCAGGGCTTAAAATAAAGTGAGCGTGTTAACACATACAGCGAATCCTGTAAAACAGATGCTAATGTAAAAGGGATTTGTTGCCAAGTGACTAAAGTTATTAGAAATCTTCACCTGTTTGGACAGAGTAAGAAATCAAAGTGCCTCTGCTCAGTAAGTATGGTAACAAATTCACACTCACACACACATATTACTAAATATAGCAGGATTTCTTGGTAAGTAAGGAAAGCTGTGGGGATACGTTAGTGTGATTTTAGTCAGGCATTTGACAAAGTTAAATCATTTAAAGAAGCAAAGGCACAAGATCCCCCAGCGCTGACTATGTCTAGGGAGCAATAACCTGAACCTAGGGTAGGTCGCTCTTAGGACCTCTGCTCTTTTTTATTTTAGCTTATAGCTACCGGTGCTTCCTGTACCCTGTTACCGTTATCAGCTCTCCATCTAAGCACAGCAAGTGGTTGCAATGTAGCCATTACATCAGTTTCTAAAGCGGGACCGCGCAAAGACGCCGTGGGGAAGGGACAGTGGCATCCCAGGAGAATCATTTACTCAAACACAGAAGGTTTATCGGGCCCCTGGGGACCTTCTGCACAGGGCCGAGATTTGCCTTTGCTGCACTAGAAATGAAGTGGCTTGCAAAGGAATGAGCCCCCTCACACAAAACACCAGCTCTGTACCTCAGCTTTGCCTTTTCCCACTGCTCAGCATGGGCAGTTTCTACCATCTCTCCTCTAGTTTCAACATCAGGCAGCTCCATGCTAACCCTGTGACAGCTATGAGGGGCATTTGCGAGAGCAGCGGGGCCGGGAGCGGCGCCGACGCGCGACATGCCTTACCAGCACATTTCCAGGGGCCGAGGGACGGAAAGGTATATTCTCCTGGGGAGATTCGGAAAGAAACGTGGGAGACTCATCTTCCACCTCCTCCAAAACAACGATACACACTCGACTCATTCGATCCGTTTGAGGAAGGAAAAGCAAACAGAAACAAACAAAAAAAAAACCCGCCTGCAACTCTATTTTTGCAACCCCCCTGTAGGTATCACCCTGCAGAGCATGTAGAAAACAGTTCACTCTTCCCCAGACATTCACAAACTTGTAAGTGCTACTGCTGGTGGACTGACATTTAAAAAAGAAAACTCCAGTCCTTCCTTATACTTCATTTTTCAGATTTAAACACCCTGAGACGGTCAAAACGATGGTTAAAAAAGTTTTTTTTTTTTTTTTTTCTTTTCCCTGATAGGATTTCACTCCACATCAAAAGTGCAGCAGGAAAACTGGGAAGGGCCGCTGAGAACGTCCCTCGGCGTGGCTCAGCAGGAGCCGGTGGCCCTGGCCGGCAGCGACAGTAGTGTTGGAGGCTGCCAGCCGGCACCGAGCAGCCCCGCAAGGTCAGCGGCGCCTCTGCTGCCTGTGTGAATGACCGCGGTGCCGCTCACCCTGCGACTCTGCAGCCTTGGCTGTCAATGTCAAAGACGGTGCATCCGGCAGGAAAAATAAAAAGCAAAGCATCTGCTTTTCAGCAGTTATTCAGAAGGCGACCAGAGGACGATAGTTCTTCCCCGTGCAATGAAAATATCCGCAATGTAGAGCGCGGCTGCAGCACATTTACATGCGATGAGTCAGAGCACAGGGACAATGCAAGTCCCGGAATAATCTTGCTGCTTCCCTCTGTGACAGGCACCGAGTGCCGCTCGTCAGCGCCGCCAGCAGCGCAGAGGCTCCGCTCCTCCTCCGGCGGGCAGGAGCAGGGGCTTCTCCATGGGCAGCCGTGTCGGGAAGGAGGCCCCGGCCGAGGCAGGCGGCTCCCGTTACTGCCTCGCGGCTGCGGCTCCTGCGGACGTGGCTCACACTGCTTCTGTCACCATGCGAGCGCGAGCCCCGTGATGCTCTCCAGTCAGGTTGAGGGGGGAGGGAGCAGGCAAAGGACAGGGGAGAAATGAAAAATAAAATAATAATAATAAACAAAAAAAAAAAAAAAAAAAAATCAGACTCCGTGCATCTTCTTTAAGCCAACTTCTTTATTCGAACATCTGTCACCGTGCCAAGCCAATTTTTCTCTTCAGCTAGAGGTTCTGCTCATCAATTTTTCCTTGACAGATTAAACGACGTAGTCAGCAGGTAAGTCTCGCAAAGCTTTTTAAAAAAAGAAAGAAAAAGAAAATGAAAACGACGAATAAAAAGTGTAACGGTCAGCTGGGTGACGGGGAGGCGGCAGGAGCGGCAGCGCCGCGGTGCCCGCGGAGCGCAGGCTGCTGCAGGCTCACGGAGGAGGCGCCTCGTAGCGCTCGCAGGTCACACTCGCCCGGGAGCGGAGCTACTGCTCGCAGAGCCGCCTCCTCCGGCGGGAAAGAAGGGGAAAAAGGCGCCTTTTGGGCGGTCTGTGCAGAGGCAATGCCTGTGCCAGCTCCGTGACTAATTCAGCTCAAACGTAGAAATTCTGTAACTGAAGAAAGAGCGACTGTTCAATATTTTCCACTAAAAGCCGCAAAGAAGCCTGGTGTACTGGCGCTGCTGACTAACAACAATTCAGGCTGTAAACAATTCCAGCATTTTAACTGCTTTCATATGGCACTGGCCAGGCCAGCACCACCGTCCTCACTTAACTCCTTGAGGACAAGCAGTTCCCTACAGAAGACTTCCAAAACTGGAAGGACAGCAAAATATCTCTTAAAGCCATCAGCTGGCTATTAAAAGCCACTCATAAATGGCCAACGCCACATCTGGCAGCCCCTCAGCCTGGAAAAAGAAAAATTTCATCAAGTATAAGTTGAATATAATCAAGCCCTACAACTTGCTGAATAACTGTTTCAGCTCAGACCTACTGAAGGGCTGCTGGTTTGTGGGAGGGCTACGGAAACGGATCCCATGCAAGCGGCTGGAAAGGCTTCGGCGCTGCAGGAGCAGAGCAAGGGCTTCCTGACATCGTGCATGGCTCCAAGGGCGCTTCCCATGTCCGGTGGTGGCGGAGTGGCCAGGATGAGTCCGTGCGGAGCCCGGCAGGGAGTTCCATGGCTCTTCAAGGAAACCCTCAAGTTTCACATATTCACCCAGGCAGACAGAAAGGCAGGTTTAAAGGGTATATTAAATGGCCTGGGTATTAATAGACATGCTCAATTCCCATCTTTGCAGACTGGGGAAAGGAGAAGCTCACATCACCTCTATTTTAAAATAACATTTGCACCAGCTTCACTGCAGCATAATAAATTCTTAAAAAAAGACACCTACTGTCCCTTCCCACAGATAACCCTTTCGCACTTAGAAAGCCCCTTAAGGCTCCCAAGCTGGGGAGCTGGCGGAGCACAGAGCAATTTCCCAATTCACCCTGAAACTTATACTAACACCCGGCTTTCCCAAAAGTTCATATTTACACCATGTGAATAACACGCATCTTTATAAATACGCCTTATTCATCTTCACATAGAGTTCTGGTTGCTTTATGATTTCATTCTTTCGGCCTTAAGAGACAGCAGCGGTTGGTACACGACGCTCTGTTATCCTGCCACTAGAATTTATTAGAAAGAAGCAGTGTACTCATGAGTAGGTCTACATGTCCTTCTTGGCCACTGCAAAAACACAACTAATTTAACTAAAAACCAGGACATCCTCGGGGCTCATCTCTTGCAACATCCTACTGGCCACAACAGGCTGCAGTAACCGCAACCTAGGCAATTTTTGCTTTTTATTTGTGAAAAAATGCCCTAAGGAGGGATAGACAGTGGAGTTCACTCGCATTACTAAAAAAACACATTGAAAAAATAAGACCACATCTTAAGACTATAGGCAAAGTAGACTTAGAAAGGGTAAGCTTGTTCTTCATACTATATATATATGTATATATATGCATACACACACACATACAGATTTGTTAGATAACTGTAGTCTGTCTGCATCCATATGTTAAGCATAAACGAGCACTTCTTCAGAACAAGTAAGTTTACAGCAAGCAAACATTAAGAGTTCTGGCCTTTTTCCTTAGAATTTGTATTATACAACTAAACTTGTTGCTAGATAATGCCCAATATAGTTTAATTTTATGTATCGGAAAATTGCCCATTTTAGATCCTTGTAATTGATGATAAAAAAAAATGTGAAAATCCAGCTAGAGTCCAATAGTGTACTTACCTTAAAAAAATACCTAACTTCATATTTAATTGTGAAAGTTCAGAAGACTTAAGAATATTTGAATCTACTCTAACTATTCTAGATATCTATAAATAAAAAGATCCAGTATTTCTCAAAACAAGCTAGTATGTTTTATCTTGTAGAACATTTTTCAATGTGGCATTACCACAGACAAACAAGTGTTAAAAGCTAGTATGTCACAGCTTACATTAGAAAAAGAACTAAAATAATTGAGTCAATATTATATTGATCATGACACCCTTTCAAACCATGTATGTGAATGGACAGGGGAAAAAAAGGAGGAAAAAAAAGAAATCACTCTATGAATATGTCATTCCATTACTTTCACACCCAAAGGGCAATCTTGTCCTAGAAACATTTAACTCTTGCTTACAATTAACAACTGCTTGCTATTTATACTACTATTAAAACATACAACATGATCTGGGAGAGAATACATAAATTTATGAACTACTGCATACCAGACTAAGCTATTTCGCAAGCTTAAAAGAACAATATTCTACCCTCCCATCCTCCCCCATCAGAATTAACAAATTCAAATCAATAAAATATTGTTGCATTGTTTCTAATCATCTTATTTGAACTTCAAAAAAGTGCCCAAGGTCTCCTTTGATTTGCAAAGTACAAGTTTTCAGCAAATACTGTGAAAGCCAAAGCTTAACTTCACAATTCTGCAGAAAGAAAGCAAACACAGGTTTCTATTTTTTCAGCAGATTTTGTAAGAATTAATAAACTTCAAGGAGATAACAGTAGCAGAGAATGAAGTGCAAGAGGATTGATTGAAGCTCCTGCTGCCCAAACCACCCTTTTGAATGAGACAGCCTCACAAAAATATGAAGAATATCGCACCTCTCAAAATCTACTTTTCAGTTTATCTTGGTAACATTTAAAATAACTCAAGATCAGCTGTTCATCAGCATCTACCATCTACAAAGGCCTTTCCAGATTAAATTCTGCATATTTCACATGAGAAAGCTCATTAAAGGAACAGTAGGAGAGATGAGTCAAGAGGGGCCCTGCGTCAGCAACGGGATGTCATTTCTAGGGAGGGTTCTAGGGAAGGGCTGATCCAGCTGAACCTCTGCATATCAAACCGTTCACAAAGCAAAAGCTCCAAACTTAACTCTGAAAGTCAGAAGAAGACAACAGGGAGGCACAGAATGAAACACAGTTTTAGGCAGCCAAAGGCAGAATGTGTATTTTTGACAAAAACAACTTTTGTGCTGACAAAACTGCTTTCTTTTTGCAAATAAAAGTATCTTTTAAGTAAATCAAATCCCAAGATACTTTTGTGGGCAGAGACAAGGAGAAAATACTGGGAGAACACAACAAGTTAAAGCAGGGATGATGGCCGCCACGTCTGTAACAGACAGAACACAAACTTTGTAGCAGCTAAAAAGATTTTTAGCCGGTATTTCCTAGAGATCTCCCCTTTTCTTTGGAAGCTGATGAGCAGAGGGCTGTAGCAAGACTACTGCTGACATGGAAAACCTCACTGAGACACAGGCAGTATCAATGAGCCTCCTCAGATAAAGATTTCACTCCTGCCAACCAGCTTTTACAAAGTCTTTTCTGGGCTTAGATTAATCCACCTAGTTTCATTCAGGATGTTGCATAATCAAGGATCTAGGAAAGGAAGGAAACTGTTCTATGTCAGGTCACACTGACATAGAAATAAAATACTTAAAAATGTGCAAGGCTTAAGAAAAAAAAGAATGAACACTGCTTTTCTGCCCTGCAAGATAAAGGCTCAAACTCTAGGTCCCTTCCTAACGCAAAGATAGCTCATAATGGTTAAAGCCAGAAGTGCACAGGCATGTCCCAGGACACCCAGATCTTTCTGGGGATTATCTTTAAGATTTACCAGTTCTACCCACATACACGGCACCTGTTGCCCACAGAGGGATGATGCTCAGCATCACCATGAAATAAAAGCTCCAATACTCTTCTGGAAGCTCCGTGATTCACTCCTGTGAGCTCCTCCTGCTCCAGAGGGAATGAGGTGGAGTCAGGACAGGGAATGTCTAAGGCAATGATAAATTACTACCTCTCCTCCCAATTCTGCTCCATCTCGTCTAGATCATAGGCACAGCTGGGATACAGAGAGAGGAAAAAGTAGCAGGGCAAGGCAGAGGTTCACTTTAACCTTTGCTCTCCCCACTTCTGCTTCCAAGGAAAAGCAAAGCAGTTTTGCTTGCCCGTACCCAACCTAGAAAACCCAGGGATATCTAAGTCCATGGTGGTGGAGGGAAGGAAATGAATTTTAGTTCCTGTTCTCCCATGGAAGTAAATAGACTGAAACAATCTGAGGAACTATTTTAATTCAGACAAAACATATGACTACATAAAACTTAGCCATTAACAAAATCCAGTAACTGAGTAGGCACCTCCACAAAATTTGAGGCACCAACACTACAAAGGAAAATACCCAGCACTCATTCCAACCTTTCAGTACTGAAGCAGCACTTTAAAAAAAAAAAAAAAAAAGTACTAATGCAAAATGCACTTTTTGCACATATTATACATATGAGCAATATGCTGGGAGAGAACCTCCCAAGTGATTTACAACATCTTACAATTGCCAGGGCACAAAACAAGGCAACACTCTTTTAAAAAAAAAAAAAAAAACTCTGATATTCAAAATAGGGAGCACAGTAAGTCATCTCTATGGGGCAGAGGAGGAAAGAGGAGAGAGCAAGAAAGCGAGCATTGAGCAGAAAAGCAATTATGAAAGTCATTTTTCTTCAAAGAAAACAGAAATCTGAGCAAACAGCATCTTCCCCCACGATTTTCTAGCTAGTGGGTACCAAGAACACTCTTCCCTTTTCATTAAGGCCAAGTTTTATTTCCCCAGCTAGGGTTTTCTCCCCGTGCTTTTGCAAAGCACAACCCTGCAGCAATCAAAAGCAGCCATCTCTTCTCATCCTGTCAGACAGCAGGGAGGAAGAGCCTCCTTTGGGAGCCTGGGTGTTGGGTGGTGCCTCCCATCCATTCAGCTGGACTGAACATAAGTTCCTGCCTTTTGACCTTAAGGAAGCTACTGCATCCAACAACGCTCCAGAATAGCTACAAGAGAAGCACTTACGCAAACCCCAGCAGCACGTCCCCCCCCGGCAAGGCCTGACAGTGGAAGTGCCAGCCCAGTATGATTAGCTGGAACACCTGCTGCTGCTTCATGGCACAGAGTCCCCAAGAAGACAGGAGCAAAACGCTTCTGCTGAAGCCACACACTCCATCCCACGCTCCCCTTGGCTCTTCCCATGTCCATTATCCATGAGGATAATCAGATAAACGTAGCTAGGCTAGAACTAATGCCCAACTGCCGAATCCCTCAACTTAGTTTTACGTCATTTGTTGCATTGTCTTGAAAGTATTTAAACCAATGTGCACACACTGCTATAAATTAGTTAAGACATGATCCCACTAATTCCCATCAGGGCAGCTGGCAAAACAACCAAGAGAATCCCCTTTGGGCACATGCACCAAGAAGCATAAATACATCTCTTTGATCTACTTTTCCACTGATCCATCAAGCCTGCTCTGAAGACAAGCACAGGAAGTGTTAATTTTAATGTATCTCCTCTTTGGAAATTTGTTCCCACAATCCTGCTCCAGCAGAGAAAATGGAACCACACACAGAATTTATCATCAACTTCTTCCCCGCCACGCACCCCCAAAAGACAAAACAAAACAAACAAACCCCACAAAACCAAAACCCAAACCACGAAAAACAAAAACATTGCCTTATCTCCCTCCCTCCAGTATGCATTTTTGGGACATGCAAACAAGGTACGGGCTTTGGGCTTCAAAGACAGATGCTGTAATGTATCACAGGCCTCTGAGAGGCTGCATCCTCCAACACACAGAAAACCTAAAGGAAATTTACTGAAGAACTATGGTTTAATAGGGCTTAACAGCTTCTTCTTGCTCCGATGCACTGAAACCATCTCCCTTTGCCAAGTGCCAAGAGAAAGCAGCAGCTCTAGTCTGCAAGCTGCTCTACCCAAGGAACCAAGCGTGATCACCACCCATCATCACAGGGAAAAAACTTGCACTCTCCCAGGACACAGACGCCTTTGTGTTTTGTGCTTAATCCTGCACGTTTCCTTCCTGCTGAAGAAGAGGGGCACATTACGTTCTGCCAGCAGAGCAGCCGGCTCCCCCACTGAGAGCCACTAGCGGTGCCAGCAGAGGGACACAGGCGAGGGTCTCCTCACCCTGCTTTTTTCTTAACCCTGGGTAACGCTTCCCAAAGACCAGAAACTCCTACAAAGCAAAGGAGGCTATTAGGCAAGTCACCCAAATTCAGCACTGGACAGTGCTACTGTTGAAACAGACAAATCGTGAAGTTTGGGCTGTAGCTAAGAAACACACTACAAAGTTTAGCATTTCCTCGGAGAAACTGCAGGGCAACCCATGCAAGCTACTAAAGAAGCTGATGTTACTCGGGCGCAGAAAGGGCAGCCCCACTGCTGCTGGGGCAAGGGACCACCTAGTTCTGTCCCCAGCTCTCCTCGGAAGGCGCCGTGGCAGAATCCGAGGAGCCTGGACTGACAATCAAGAAAATAAGCAAGTCACATCAAGATTGCTTCCTCCCATACAATCTTTTTATTATAATGCTGCTGTGCCATTTTCATCTCTCCTCTCTTACTCATGTAAAATTCATTTGCCTTTTTTTTTCCCCCCCCAGTATAGCCAGGGTTATATTGGAACATTTATTGGTTTTGAGTTATGTACACCAAATTATGTGAAAAGAGCAAACAACACATGGATATGACTAAGCCTGTGAAATGAGAGGTTCCTGTTCATAAATGACATTTTCATTTTAGCAGATAATAATAGTAGCAGGTAGCTATAAAAAGTCATAAACACTTGCAAAACCTAACTCTGCATGAAAATGTACAGGTCTGATCAAGTGATTCTCAAAACTGAATTTCTCATACCATTTACAGTAGAAAGGCAAAAAAGCCAAGTCAGTTGTGCCGGTTAGTCAAGGGCTTTTACAGTTTTATGACACCAGCAGCATGAGTCCTGCTGGTTAAGCTGCCATGGTTACAAAATGTTTGCCTGGAATTCCTATGGATTTCCTCCACATCCAAAAGCAGCACCGCTAATGCTGAAGAGCTTGAGTCAGAACTGAACAACCGCTTCCGTTTAGGCCTTTCTCTGGGAAACACCAGAAAATGATTCATGCCATTTTGAGCTGTGGAAGGGTGGATACAAACATCACATTCAACTATTTAAAGCCGACAGGGATGACTCACATAAGCTTAGGATGTTTCCAAAGACATCTGTTTTTACCAAATGACAAATTGCTGTTGACTGTTCAAGAAAATAAGCAAGATGGACTGACTTTCAACAGAACCATTCAGCTATCAAAATAAGAATAAAGAGGGAAATTTTGTTATCGAAAGATACCCACAGAAACAAGAAAAAACATGCTGACTTTTCCTCTCAGCAGAGGCTGAGCTACGGCATCGAGTTGGGAGAAGGAAAAGGAAAACCGCTGCTTTCCAAAGTTTCTCTTCAGATTAGTCATGCAACAGTGCAGTCCTCCTGTAGCCCCTGCTCCCTCCTCTCTGGCCCAGCTAGGAGAGGGAACTGATCAGGCGTGGTTTTTTGGCTGGAGTTTGAGGAGGGGAGGGAGAAGATGTTGAGAGGAGTGTTGTGAACATACTGAACAGTTTTCTCTAAAGGACTTTCCCTTGAGTCAGGTTCAGATTCTCTCCTGCAGAGATGTTGTGAAAGTTGAAACAAAAAGTTGAAACAAAATAATGAATATTTAACTAGTATAACATTAAGAGGCATAAAACATTCATAACTGTGCAATGCTTAATATACATAAGCTCCGAGAGGTATGAATCGAGACAGTGCCCACAGAAACCACAATTCAGCTTGTTTTCACATGAGGAATTTTTCTGTTTCCTTACATACCAGAGTCTCAAAATACTATGTTTAACATGAGAGAAATGTATTCCAGTTGCTATAGCACCACACTATGTATTTTCTCTCTCTTTAGCACGCAAACCCTCAGTGTGGCTACATAGGATATCTTTAGATGCTCTTTACAACCATGATGCTGGGGTCAGCAGCTGTCTTGAGCTTCAGGGTTTGCTGTCTGGCAGAGGCTGAACTTCCTAGAAGGCTGCAGGAATCCCTCACATCTCCCTGGTGTCCAACACGGAGCTCTTTTCTGGCACCCGGAACCAGTCTGGAGAAGACAGCTAGATAAAATCCACATATTCACACACGCACACTACTACGGCATGACGAGTGCTCATCTCAACCTCCTGCTGCTGCCAAAAATTGATGTTTTTTCCCAAAACAGAGCAAGGGGAAGCCCAGCAGCAGCCAAGAGCCTTGCCCAGCTGCTCCAAGCCTTTTAGGAGAGTTCCCCAAACGCTCACTAGAGAGGAGGCTCCAGGGGGGCTCTTAATCACAGGACAAGAGCAGCATGGAAGGGAGATTTATTTTTGAAGTTATTTTTGCTGGCCCATTTTCAGCTCGGTTATTTGGAGGAGAGGACCGAAGAGCACTTCCCTTAACCACCCAGGGGCTCCAGCATCAAAACAAGTCCCACGAACGGTAACGAGGCATTAACTGAAAACACTAATCACAGCGTTGCCAACCCAGGGAGGGTTTCAAAGAAGGGGAGGTCTCAGAATGGGCCGAGTCCAATTTTAACTGCCGGCTGCTACCACAGAGACTCGCCGCATCCCTGTGTAGAGCCGGCGCCTTCCCAAGCCATTCTCATGCCAGCAGCTGTGGGAGCCAACTGCTCCTTCTTCTGTCCTTCTGCTAGGATTCCCAGAAGCCGCTCGTGACGGCGGGGAAGCTGCCTGGGAGCACTGGCCCAAGTGCCCCAGGAGTGACCCAGGTGAGCGCAAAGCCTCCTGCTCAGCTGAGCTCCCTTCCTCGCAGCATCTCCCCTGCTAAGGGCACTGCTCCAACCTTCCCATCCTCCTTGAAACTGCCTCGGAGTAGCCCTAGCACCTGAGCCTTTTCAGTCTCAGGCAAATAATGAAGTGCATCTCACAAAATGGTTTCCAATCACGCAGAACCGTACTTTATGAAGAACTGGAGGGATTTTTTGCTCCTGTGCATCAGTATGTAAATGACTCCTCACACTTGGGGAAAGGGAAATATCTTTCTATAGAGAATAATATATAATATTTCAGAATGCACAAATTTTCCAGATTATGTTAATCAGGCTGCCCACACAGGACTAACAGTATTTATTAGGTGCAAGGCAGCAAAAACAGGCCGAAGTGCACGAAATACACAATTCCGAGCACAGGATCCACATGGGAAACACCGGTTTAGGTGCTTATCATACCAGGCATTGGAAAGCACCACAAGGTACTTAAACTTTACACTGCTGCCCATACACAGTTTTCAAGTGTAACTTGTGACTCAATTAAGATGACACCTGGCGAGAACCTACAAGTAAGTTGCGGCATACCCGAGGGCCAACAAAATGCTTTATAAAGGAGTACTTAAAATATAGAGTGAGGAAGAGAGCCTCAAAACAGAACGAGTCATGATACATATGAACACTGTGTTACTAAATGCTTTAACAGAGGTACCTGCTGTGGGCTTGCCTCTGAAATCCATGGGCCTCGCTTTCTGAGAATTCACTAAGAACTAAACCGCATTCAGTAACGGATGTATGAAAAGGGAAAGCATCTGTTCCGAGTACTTGCAGAACTGAGGCACACACACAGAGCCTCTCAGAAACAGTTCTCTTCCACTATCTTTTGGCTGTGTAACTTTCATTACATAAAACATTACAAAAAAAGATATTTCTATAGAATTGAGAGTTTTATGAATGTGTTTCAGAACACTTCAATGTTTAGTTACAGCAAGTTGAGCCAATGGTTTGGGGCATTTTCACTTGCTTATATCCTGTGTATCATGCAAAATCCTCCCCGCAAACCCTGTGCTGTTGCGACAAGCCTACTCAGAAAACGCGTGCAACCAAGAGATAACGGCACTGAACTCACAAATTGTCCTGCAGGGTAACTCAAAAGCCAGGCATCCCCCAATATACTTCTGCATCCTGTTTAAAGAACATTATAAGCCCACACGCACATTACTATGAAAATGCAAACTTTAACTCGTTCAGATAGGAGGGTTTTTTGAGCCTCTATTCAGCTGTTGCCACCCCCTCTCCTGTAAACACTTTCAGACCCTAGGAAATAAAGGTAATCGGCTCAATTCTTCCCCTCAAACGAAGCACTGATTACTCAGACTTTTTCTTGGATGCACACTGACACCTCATGGACATTTAAAACATGCATTTGAACAGCTATTCTCTCATTTTCTTCTTCTCATTGCTTTTGAATGCCCCTTAATATACTTTTTAAAATGCAGTACTGGCTTCCGTACAGCACATTAACCGTCGCTAGAATTCACTTTACAAATAACTACCCTGCTACTCCCTGTATTTAGCATCCACTGTGGGTGAACGGGCGAGGGATCTCTCCTCAGCTCCGGCCATCCCTCCCAAGTAGGGAGAAACAACCCCTAGACCCGCAGTCCCCCAGAGGACAGCTGACACCGGAAAGGAAAATATTAAGGATGTCACATCAAGAATGGGATCTGAGGGGTTCTTGCCCGGGTACTGGAAAGGTCTGTAGCAATCTTAAGTAATCTCAAGTCACACGTCACATGTCTCCAGACTGACAAATGGAGAACTTCCTCCCTCATGCCTAAAATGATACAGCCTTAACAGAGAAAAAGACGAGTAATATAACCGTAATAGGCCTATAATACATAATTGCTGGGCTACTACCAGACTGCTTTAAAATACTGTAGAGCCAGTTAATTTGATTAATGGTACCCAGGAAACATTAATAATCAAAAAAGTCTCATTCTTTTGAAATATTTAGGCTTAATTAAACACTACACAAGACAAAGCCACTTAAAGGAATCTGGTAGTTCTTAAGAACTAAAATAAGCTCCATAATGTCATTTCTTTAGAGCTGCTCCTTTAAATATTCTTGATCTTACACAAAGCACTTAATTTTGTTTTCTAACATTTTTACAGTATTCCTGCACACAATACTTAAATAATTTGCTGAAACCTGTAAGGCTATATTTTTATTTTAAAAAAACTTGTAAAAACAAATGCAGAAGAACTCTTTGCCTCATATCTTTCCCCTTGCCTAAGGGAAGAGAACAGATTCTCAAGCATTTTGTCTTTATTTAATACAAGCTTTCTTTTATGTTTCCTTTGAAGTGGGATTCCTGTAGCATTAAAATCAAATCAAGGGGGACAAAAGGATCCTCCTCTTTATGCTTTTCTCCCAGCTTCTCATCCCATAGGGCTCCCGGTTCCGACAGAGCTGCAACAGCAAACTGCCACTCGACACATTTTGCCCATGTATTTCTCCCCATCCATTCGTCAGGAAAGACCGTATTTTTCAGCCATTAGCATGACCATAAGGTCAACAAGGGAAATACCACCCTTATTCTGGTGTAAAAAAGATTAAAATTAGGTCATCTTGAAGTATACACTTCAGAAAGAATCTACATAACAAGACTTAAAACTAAAGCTTGATATACAGATATTAAAAAAAAAAAAAGATGCCAGCAACGTACACACAAAGAATAGATGATGTTATCTACCATAAGCACCTGACTTTACAGCTCAACCAAGCTGTTTAGACATGGGTTTTCTACATGAAGTGCCAGACTCAGCTAAAGACCACAGACACATTCTCAGTCAAAATGATTCAGGCATTAACAAGGCAGGGAGAAAAATAAATCGTGTCTTCATCAGCTCTCCACTGGCTGGTAATATCTGAGGCTACAGCACCTTACTGTTTTGTATCTGGTACATAGCTGGTTTTGGAAAGCCAAAGAAACACACACCAGTCCAGCGTGCCCCACAAATGCATAGTGGATTTATGGTTTTGGTAAACGGTTGTGAAAGGCTGCCCAAACAGTCTCGAACTAAAAATCTCTTCTCTGTGAAGCACAAGTGCTTTCGGTCTATTTGTGCGTATCGGCAACACAGTTTACTGAGTAATTTACCTCAAACAAACACTTTCTAGTCATAAATAACTTCAATAACTTGTAAAAAGTGGCCAAGCAAGCTGCATCCAAGAACTAGTTACTCCTCCTTGAGGAGGTGCAAGTTTTGGAAATATTTTAGCTAACATTTTACTTTTTAAATGAGGATGTGCCTAATGTGTATTGGCACAACAGCAAGCCAAAGCACAACAGCAACCATAATTTAAATTTCCTAACAAACCAATATTAATTACTACCTTCATAGCCACTCTACCCCTGAGAAAGACAGGGAACAGGAGGAAAAATACCCCCACCCACCTCGCAGCCCATGTTTTTCCACTCACAGTACAATTTGCACTGACGTTATTCCAGATCAGGGCAGTTCAGGCTAGAAAACACAATGGTTAAGAGGTAAATATCAGATGAGGGACAGATATGAAACCTGAAGCTTCATGAGGGCTCCAAGTCCTCTGGGGACATCTACCCTTCACAAAGCTTTGCCTCCACATCTCAGAATCTTTCACATGAGGTTAAGTAACCAAGAAAAGCTGTAACTCTTCAATACAGTAAAACTTCACTGGTCACTGCAGTGAAATTGAATTGATTTCTCAGGAGGCATTAAAGAGGCACAAAATCTGCTCGATTATACAGGGAAACACATCATTGGAACTTGGGGAAAATGAAGGGAAGCCCAGTTCTTTGAGACACTGGGGCAGCACCACCACAGACAGTTTTACCGATAGAAAACGGTGAAGATACAGCCACCTTCCTTCCTGCAAGGATCAACCAAAAGCAGACCTCCCAGGCAGGCAGGTACAAAATGCCCAAAGGAAGCCTGTGCTGGGTGTCACAGTGCTGCACTGAACAAGAATGCAAAAGCCAGGGTTTGCTGCATGCACGTATGTGTGCAGAGAAATGTCCTGAAAACCTGAGAAAAGATAAACTGTGCCTTGCCCCAAGCCAGGGATGCCTATTTGCAGTTTAATTACATTTGTCAAAAAATGATCTGGAGCATCTTTTCTTGATCAGTACCATTTTGTGTTCAAACAAAAACAGTTCAGATTCAAGAGGAAACAAAATCATTCAAGCTAGCTTTCAGCTAGAAACTGGTGCAGCTGCATGACAGCAACCGCGTGTAGGCTCAAGTACACATCCATACAGACCCTGCTCTATGGAAGGTATGCAGTTTACCTTGAGATTTAACAGTAAAAAGGAGCAGTACAACTTCTCAGTGAAAAGTAGGGCTTACTCAGCTGCACTCCCCCTCCCAAAACAATAATGGTGCTTAACAAGCATCAATAAATTACTCAGTATACCCCAAATTAGCAAGTTTCTGAGGCAGGTAGATGCAAAAAGCCTTGCCAGCAAGGCACACCCTCACTGGGAGCAGATAAAGATATAACAAAGAATTCCTTAGAAAAGAGGCTTTTGAAAATACCAGTTACAAGGGTGCATCCACAGCAGCCTCACCAAGCTGCTCAGGCTCATGAGAATGAACTCCAAAAGCCATTTGCCTCCTGATGCTGCATATGAGCTCAGATGCCTACTCTGCTGAAACGTGGAATGCAACTTACCTTGAAACCCTGAGAGATCCTCATTCTGACCCTGCGGCGACTGCCTCAAACCCACCAGTTCTGCCCAAGCCGCAGCAGCCGCAGAAACACTCGGACAAAACGAAAGGCCTATTCTGCAGGCACCTACAGCTCCCCAATAGCTGCAGTGCGATAGGAATGTCTGTCTCTGATACAAAATCTTCAACCAGACAGTAAAGTCTTCATAACTGAGGAGGCAGATGAAAGACTAACTTTGACAGAAAGACCAGTGGGCCCCTGCAGTCAGGATGCCCACGAGCAATGTTTGCAAGGCAAAGACAACGCTAAGCTCTCCTGCTAAAGGCTCTTGCTAAACACCACTTGGAAGGGAACCGGCCTCCAACGCCCCAAGCACTCCCAACCCGAGCCCTGTCCATGGTCCTCAACAGAAGAGCCAGAATGCCCAGGGACCTTCCGAGGGCTGTCGGAGCCCTCGGCTCCAAATCCACTCGGGCTGCTCCGGAGCAAGCAGCATTCGTCTATGCTTACAGGTCCATAAAAGAGCTCTGTCCACATGGAGATCAAAACCTACCACAGCTTTGTTCCTGGGTTTGGAACGTCTGCTGGGATGGGAGTAAAACGACCAACACAAACATATACAGGAAGCTCCAGATTTCAAGGGAAGAAAGGTCTCAATTATCAGGGCTCAGATCCTACTCCTTTAAAGCAAAAACTTCCAGAACCTGAAATTGCTGTTCATTAAATTTTAGTCTTTCCCTTGTTATATCTAGATTTTGGAGATAAAAAGGTTCAATTCTCAATATTGCTCAGTTACACTCACTGACCCCAGATAATGGGTCTTATAAAATACACTGACTCAATGCCAACCTTTAAACATTTATTTATAAATGGCATACAACACATGTAAACCAGAGATACCCAAGTCTTAAGAGCTTAAGAACCTAATTTTACTATGGAAAATATAATATTCAATTTATATTACAGAGCACTGTCTGTCCTTCCCTTCCATACCTGCACGCACTGTTCATTCAGACAGGTAGCTGATTTTCCAAGAAAAGAAAGCTCTTCATCACTGGGCTCAAGACAGACCCAGGAAACTGTCAACATTTTTCTTTAGTAAAAGGAAGACCATGCAGATATAGACATTGCTCGTCAACTGTAAAACAGATCAAGAAATAGGACGAGAAACTAATCCTGCATTTCCACTTAGTGATTTAAAATCTTGGTTTGTTGTCCAAAAATGTCACTGAGGACAGATAGAGATTTGGCCCACTAACTCATGATTATATCATGAACATTGTGAACCCCCTTATGTAACAGCAGAGACACCTGGATTTCAGATTTTAGAGAGGCAGAGTGAATACAAAAGAGAAAAGGAAAAACAGGCCACAAGTGATTCAATGTCCATCAGAATCATTTTAAAGTTTATAGGCACTATTTTGTATTTTTATATTTATACTTCACTCCATAAGGACTTTAGCTTACTATAAGAAACAACAAAACAAAGCAGCAAAGTAACTGAAGTGTTTTGTACTCCTGAACAGAACGTTGCCTGTTCCTCAGCTAAGGCCTACACTAACATTTTTGCCACCAAACCTATGCGAGTCAGGAGCTGAGAGGAGACATGCAGTTACTCCACTAAAACGACCACTCAGAGAAGCTCTAGCAAAGGTTGAACCTAATGGCAAAAGACCTTCTGTCAACATGGACCACTTTGTTCATGAAATCGATAGAGACTACACCAGCATAAAACCATCCGCCCTAGGGGACGGCCTGCCGCTAGTGCTCGGGCTGTAATTTCAGAAGCCCTTTTCCGTTCAGACGGCCAAGGTTATTTTCCCAAGCCAGGAGAGTTCTGCTGCTCCTTTCCCTCCCCTGCTCACCCTGGAAGCAGGTGCAGCAGCTCAAGAGTCACTGCTGGGATTAAACAAGAAAGCAGTGAGCCTCCCGAGACAGCACAGCAGGGACAAAACTGGGACCTCAACCTTAAGGATGATATTCAGGCTATAAACTGGAATATATACGACAGTGAGAAATCTGAATTAAAAATCAAGAAGTCACAGTGTTTTAGCTACAGAGCTAAAACAAACTCAAGACACTAAAGTCTAATTGTGAACTCTTAAAAGACATTCAGCACCAGTCCCCTACTGCATCAGCTCATGGGCTAGAAGAAATTTTACATGGTCTTAGAAAGCCCCAAACCTATCCAAATAGATACAGAAACAAAATAAGTGCAGCCACAAAACAGATCTTTTCAAACAATATAAACATTTGCTTGTTTTCATGCTGTAAGAGTTAAGTTACAGGCACCTTTTCCTGACAAATTCTACTTTTAAAAAAAACTTTATTTTCATTACAAAAATACTGAATTATTCCAGCTATCTTTCCACAAACTTGTACAAGACTCAACTATCACATACAAAATACTGTGGTATCAAAGTAGCCTCCATTATGGTCATTGCACAAGTTTTCCAGTTTGCTTCATTATTCCAGCAGGGAAGGTGTTTTGCAAGATCTAGATTTTGCAAGAAAAACACCCATTACATGTCCTTCCACCCTTCCAGACAGAGCTTATGTTTATTCAGACTGAAAGGAACATACAGTAACTTCTGTTTTGGGCAAGTTTACTGAACTTCTTAAAGCATTCCTATTTTCCTCAATTAACTAAAAGAAATGATGCACAAGTCAGGTCACCTCAGAAAGTAGACAGCTAGCCAAAATTGGCTTTTCTTAATATATTTTCCACTTTCACTAGGAAGTGAAAGGAAATCTATTAGTTTGGACAAATGGATTATTCTGGATGTTCATGAATTAGTTACTGTCATTTGACAGTTCAGCTTGCACGTGTGGTGCCTACCTAACCAGAAATGACAAAAGAAATCTCATCTCTCAAGAGGCCAAGAAAAAGAAACTTGAGACTTTTCTTGTCGCAAGACTAGGGGAGGGAAAAAAAAAAAAAAAAAGTAACAATAAGGCTTTCTTCTGATTCTAGTTACATATAACATTTAGCCAGCTGTTTTACTATATCAAAATTAAAGTTACAAAGTCAAGCTAGAAAATGCAGAATTAAGGTAACTGTGTAACCTTGACATATCTACCTCAAATAGAATTAAAATATTACACGATTACATGATCTTACTATTTTGTGAACTAGGGACCTAAGATGATACATTCTTAAATTAAGAAGTCCAGCCTTAACTCTGATTCCTGAAGATCTATGTATCCTTTACAGGTCAATCCTGTAATAAGGACCACAGTGAAGCTTATGTCATTCAGCATATGGTTGGTTTCATTAAATTAAGTTGCAGTGTTATTTCATTAAAGTGTACAATCATACAAAGAACATTATGAGAATAAGGAAACACAAAACAGAAACACTACGTGACATTCAGTGAAAGCACAGATATTTCTTACCCTGGAGAACATACATAAAAAATAAATCCTGTGAGTAGGTGCAGCAGCTTTTATGCAGCATGAGAGAAAGATTAACAATGGAGCTGAAATGGCCACAGAGAAAGTTAATTCCTCATTTACACGAAATCCTCTTTTGCTACGCTTAAGTATAACCCAATAGATGGTAAATAGGATATATTTTACAGCAATAAGGATTGTCAACTCAAAAGTAGGGGCTTTAAGTGCATTAAGACTGTTGCTGCCATTTACCCTGGCAAAAGGAAGTCACCCTGGGTTCCTGGAGTCGCTCCTTTCCTTTGCAAATCGGAAAGCGCAGCCAGAAGATCCCAGCACAGGCAAGGTCAGGCAGGGACATGCCAGGTTCTCTGTAGCAGACAGCAGATCTCCAATCCTTATTTTCCATCGCTGTGTTTATATACTTTGCTTTTAGGGAGTTTGTCCGATAACTTTTTTTGGATTACACCCAGAAACAAGTAGCTTTTCCTCCTATCTGCGACATTCTAGAAGGAAGCTGGGCCTTTGTGGCCTCTTCCCTCCCACGTAGGGAGAAAAAAAAATGAAACAAACAAAACAAACAAACAAACAAAAAACAGAGCAAAACCTCCAAGCCCAGGGCTCAGCAGGAGGCTGAAGGGATGTCCCAGGTGGGTGGGCGAGTGGCCGAGCCAGGGGGTTGTGTGCAGCCACCATCGCGGGAGCCCTGCCGCTCACCCCCACTCCCAGCCCCATCCTTCCCTCCAGGCTGCAAACGGGATCTGGGATTTGCAGGGGGAATGCTAAGGACTGCCTCTTTCTACCACTGCTATACATAATAACCTGTGCGATTTAAGGCCATTCCCTCTTCCAATAAACACAGTATTTCAACAGCTGGTCGCACCAATTCTGTTGGTAGCCTATGCTAGCAAGTGACACTTCATCAAAAGAAATCCTGCACTGAAAAGTCAAATAAGATTGAAACTATTCCCATTATATGAACCACATTATCAATTCTGACAAAAATCCTCTTCTGACTTCAGCATTTTTATGCTTGATCTTTGCATACTGCTATGCTTTTTGTTGCTCTTAAAGTTTGGGTTTCATCTGTGTGTACTTACATCACATTGCTCGGAAATTAAGGGATAATTTCTCAGTGTATCCTAGAAATTTCGCAAATGATTATTCCTAGTAACTGAAAAAAACCCAAAATCTCCAAACTGAATAGCAGAATACAAAAAAAGAGAACCCTCCGTTCTGATGATTCTTCTGTCCTAAAGTTTGTCCTACAGTTGTCAGTCAGACTGTCCAGTTATGTTATTCCAAGGAATTTGAAATATTTTTTATGCAAATGTATAAGAAATACCGTGGTAAGAGACATCATAAATCAATGTTCTAACATTTTGGTTTAAAAAAAAAAAAGGGGGGGGGGGGGGCAAATTTTTTTTTTTTTTTTTTTTTTTTTTTTTATTAAAAGTAGCGATATGAAATTTGGGCACTTGGTGGCAGCACAGGAAATAAAACCAAAACACTTGAGAGCTGTCCCAAAACCACTCAGCAACAAATCCTTTACATTTCACACGTAAGCATCAGAATTCCTGGAAGGCTCCAGTTATTTCATAACTCAGAGATATGCATCTAAATTTCAAGCTTATTGACTTCATATTTAAGAAAATACAAAAGGGTTAAAATTGAGAGCTTTGATTTACCTTTGCAGGTTCCTCTGCCCTCAGCAGAAAACACCTAATGCTTTCCCAAAGGGTGTCTCACGCAGATGCAGACATTAGAAAACGAAGAGAAGTGATGCTTGAGGTCTGAGCTAAGCAGCTGGCCAGGATTCAGCCACACAATTGGATTTTACCTACTCATAACACTAAGCAGCAGGTACTAATACATCCGTTTAAATAACGGGCAGTAATCCACTTCTCACCTTAAAGTACTATAACAAATGCACTCAAGAAATGTTTGGAACTACTGCTCCTGAAGCAGGGAGTTCTCAAGAAGTGCTGAGATCACACAGCTCCGTTTACTTCATTCTCTTTTTAATGCTGCAGCAATAGCCCTTCGCCACACGGGTGACACTGCTACAGGAGACATCTCTTCCCTCAGACCTAGCTTGTACCCTTGCATGTACAAACACACACAGGCTTCCACGTTTCATTTCTGTAAACAAAAGATAAACACCTTTATTTTACATTTGTGCTCTACACATCAATCTTATCTATGACTATTAAAAACTACCATATGATATCACATCGTTAATACAAAAGTTGTACGGAGAGTTCTTTTGGATTCATTGGTATATAAAACCTTGAAATTGTTGCAAAATTTAAAGCACAAACCAAATTATTTCTTAAAAATGGTCCCATTCAAAACGCAACTAAGCTTTTCTCGTGCTCTATGCTTGCACCAAGCAGAGTGGTACATTCACCTACTTGGACTTACAAACAAGGAATTTAAGTTTAGAGGAGCAAATATTCTCATTTGAGCTTTAGGGAGGCCAGCTACTTCAAGCCACACATTAGGAAACACAGCCCAAAACAGCACACATGCAAAAGGGTAACAGAAAACAGGAAACCACCTGAGCTGGAAAACACAGCTACCACACACTCCGTATATAGAGACGGTCAGGGTTGCAGGACAGCCAAGAAGGACTTCTAGCCTTTGCATGTTTATATCAGCAACCTTAAATATAGGAAAAAGCTGCCCCTGATCCTTTCTTAGCAAACTTAAAGCAATGAACATCACTAAGCATAGCAGATATACATACATATTTATATAAGTATAGCTCAACAGTGCCCACAAAGCAGACAGGTCCAAGGCATATTTGGGACTGCCTGAGAACTACAGGATTAATGAAGCTCTACTAGGTTCAGCCCCACTGAGAAGCAAACATGTTTTCCAACTTAAACGTGCTCCATGTTGTGCAGCACACTATCTTCCTAACACAACAGGAAAATAATATTTATCTGCATTCCACATGCACTGCAGTAGAAATGGCTGTGCTACAGTGACTCAGGGTATTTTCAGGATCCTAACTCAACAGCAATTTTCCTAGTTCACCTTCATTTTTCTCTTTCAAAGTGGACCAAGCAGAGTCTAGCAGCTGGCATTGCCAACCACATTTCAGTCAAAACAAATGAACCAGGCACCATCTTAAAACTCACCTAAACCCCACTGAATTCTGAAAAAATAATTTGGAAGGAAGGTTGGGGGGGGGAAGAGGGAAGACCACTATCTTTCCCAGAGGCAAAAGCTAGAGACACATACTTGGTGTGAAGCACCTAGGCTGCTTAGGAGGAGTGCACGAGTCACACCATCTGTATTCCCATTCAGAGGGAAGTCTGGCAGGATAACAGGGAGAGCACTAAGCAATATGGCACGCATCATGCTCAGGAGGCACTTAAGATGAAGAGGAGACTTTCAGGTAAAATAAGAATCATCTGTACTAACAGATACCTAATGCCATACTCTCCCAATTTGCAATTATTTGTAGAGTTCACGCCAGTAATCAGCAGTGAATTCTACACTGCTGTAATACTACAAAGATACCCATATGCTCACATTTAAAAACACTGCCGAGGCTGATTAATGCAGTATTTTGCAGTTAATAGCTGACAGAATAATAAAAAGACAATCCCAGCAGAAAGCAAATACATCAGAGTAAGAACTAATTCCAGCCATCAATAATCCGGGGGAAAGCTTTTTGAAATCATGATTTGTTACAAACACAAAACAAAAAATATCGACAAAGGGTAAAAAAAAAAAAGAAAAAAAAACCAAACAAAGCAAAAAAGTCAGCACTGTGTTGAGTAGCCTTCTGAATGAGAGCAGCAAACATGGGAACTGCAGAGGGACAAACACTAGGGAACCAACAGGGGTGCAGCGAGAGCCCCGCTCCATCATCCCAGGCCATGGTTCATGCCCATAGCTGGACAAAAGAAAGAGGCCAGAGGAGTCTCTACCTCATTACTCAAAGCCGAGCTTTGTATTTTTGCTATAAAAATTAGAGATTTTATCCACTTTTTTGTTAAAATCGGGTAACATTATTTCAGCTCATCCTGCAGGTTGCATCAGTAGCATTTACAATTCCCATCAGCTCTAGCAGCCAGCAAATACTCACAAGGACTGTGAATCACAGCCCGCAGCAATCGCAGTTCACAGCCAGGCACATTAACACAGATCTCACATCATTAATATATTTGCCCAGCTGCGAGCTGAGCTGATGGAGATGGGGTTGGAGGGAACATGTCGCACCGCTTGCTCCGAGATTTCGCCCTGTCATCAAGGGCTGCTGTGCTGCAGAGCTGCACAGGCGGACGAGGCAACAGCTCTTAAATCGCTTCGTTTTGAATCGGAGAGAAAGAGAAGAACTCTGAGACCACGGCAAGAATCTTGTATCATTTTTAAATAAAAGTAGGTTCAAAAATAGATTTAAGAGCACTCCTGCTGTTGAATCCTATTTAACGAGCTGCTATTCAGGAAAAAAAGCTTAGGGCTTGAGCAGTTGCTAAGCACAAAGCAAGAGGTAAAATACTGAATTTACAAGCCTGAAGAAAGATCCCAAGACTCCCAAGAGTCCTAAGCTGAAGCATCCTAAATGAGATAAGTGGAAACACATGTGGATCCTCTGATGTTCATATGATCACTAAAAAGGAAAAATGATAAAGGCAGAAAAGGAGCAGAGCTCTCAAGAGATTCCAGACACTTATATCTACATTGAATTCAGTGCATGCATGTCCATCTCTTAAAACTATGGCTGCACACACACAAAAGCCCTATCAGTTTTAAAGTGTCTTACGATATACCTGAGATTGACGCAGCTTCAAAAATAGACTTCAACTTAGATGCTATTTATACTGTCATCAACTGTGCTTTTGCAAGCACTTCTTTTGTTAATTATTTCAGGAAAAAAAAAAATCAAACTAAAAATGCATGAAGAAAGCCAAGCAAGCAGAAGGTGAATTCTGCTCTGGTGTTACTTTAGAGGACAGACAAAAAGCAAGCGCTAGCATTGTTGCCTAGGTTGAGAGAAGAAGTCTTTAAATACTCTTTCACACATCTTTTTGCAAGGTAATTATCGAGATAAAAATAAAGAAGGGTCCTCTGAGTCACAGCAGCTCATAAATAAATCAACTAATCAAGAAAGTTCACAATCAGAATCTGCTTTTAGAACCCACAGCTACTTTCCAAAGCCATTATCCTTACAGACCAGATAGGAGTAGTCTGATCTCCTACCAGGTGAGATACTTGGCACATTCAAATAAGAGATTACAGTTGAAGAAGTGATGTTCTTACAGGCTAAAATCAAAGGAGACTGGAAAAAAAAAGTCACAGTTTCAGGGAGATTCATCCCGAAGTGGGGGGGTAAGCGCCATTCTTGTTCACGATGAGTTGCTTCTCAAAGGGTAGCAGCTTCACAGAAATCTTAGCACACAAAACACAAAAGGACTGAAATTGAGGAAGAGTAAAATTAGCAGAAAACTAGCAACAAATTAACAAAGTCCCTGTTCCATGTTAATAGAGGTAGTGGCAACGTGTAGGGGAAAGGACAGTTAAAAGTGAGCAATTCAGGAGAAGGAAGGGAGCGGCTCTTACGCCAGTGTCTGTCAGGGAGCAGAGATGAGATGACCAATAGACTGTGTCCACACAGATCCTGCTCAAAATCACGCAAGCAAGTATTTGTGAAATAGAAGCAAGTAGTAGGTATATAAAAAAATGCCCACTCGAATTATTCAGCTCATTCACTAACAAACAAGATATCATAAATGGAAATGTCTTTTGAAGTTCACTCACAAGAATATTTCTTCAATAATTTTTGAAGGTAAAAATAAGAAATGTATCCAAATGACCTCAGTGGATCTTTAATGACAAAACATTATAACACCTAGGGAGGAGAGAAAAAAAAAAAAAATGAATGGGAGACATTTCTCTACTGCCAGTCCTACAACCAAAGCAGACGGGTTCTCCTTAATCATACTGACTTACATAAATGAGTGTGCCTTCAGAAGTCTGTTTAAACAAAACAAATAAATATATATAGAGAGAGATGAAAATACTTGAGGTAAAAAGCTCTCTGAAGAGTCTTGGAGAGCCTAGAGTTTCATACAAACATCTTACTGTGAATGCATATGCTTTATTATTCTCCTATGAGCCTTTGGGTTACTGTTATGAGGCATGACAAAACTTCGAGGTGGGATGAGGGAACAGTCAGAATCCACTCCTTTATTTTCACAAAAAGTGTTCCCTGAATCTATGCAAGTTGCTGACACAATTCCATGACCTATGGCTATTATTTTCCCCCAGATGCAAGCAAGAGGGGCAGTCAGAAGAGGCAGAATGTTTCCAGCATACAGATGTAGCAGCACTTGCCACCTCCAGGAGACTCAGAGATCAGTCAGGGACAAATCAAATACCTCAGCAACAATCACGATCTGCATTTTATAGCTCAGTGTGGTTCAATGGAAAACCCAGAGGATGTATTCATACACTTCCCAAATTTTCCTTCAAAGAAAGCAGCTGCTTGAACAACGTGCACTGCTCAATAGGCAACCATTTCTTTTGTCAGTACAGTGCCAGGGACAAGCAGGGAAAGCATAAAAACTTCTACTGGTGAAGAACAGGCCCCAAACACAGAACCGGAAGGCAATCCGCACTAAAGGCTGCGCGAGCTGAAGCAACCAGAGCGGGAGCCAAAAACATCACCCCGTAAGACAAGCCCGCAGGGAAGACCCCCCATCTCCCACAGCAGCAAAGCCCCAGCTTCCCCCATCCTCAACCATTGCCCAGCTCCATCTGCAGCACCAAGACCAGAGAGGCATTTAAACACTCATGGGCCAAGAAGGCACCACCTCCAGTTCTCACAAACAAACCTCGCTGCTCCTGAGGTTTCTTAGCACATAACATCTCATGAGTTTACTGATGCCTTTACATTTCTTTAAAAAAAAAAAAAAAAAAAAAAAACACATAATCATCATTCAGATGTGTTAATTACTTTTTATTATATTTGATATATTCTTACATTTGTGATTCTATCAGGGCATTTAATAAAAAATAGAAAATCAACAGTTTTTAAATGTGCCCATAATTACAAAGCTTACAAAAACATCTTGCATGAAGCAGAGTTATTTTATGAAGGAAACGTTATGGACAGGCAGGCAGCTGAAGCAATCACTTCTGGTCACCAAGTCATAATTTTAGAAACAGTACAATTCTATCAAACTTGCAATCATGAGTTTTTCTCTACTCTTCTGCATCTTCTTCTCATTTTCATCTCTGAACAAACTAAGTAGCAGGAATAACTGTAAAAAAAAAACCCAACTTGTTCTGGAAGAGACTACTGTTGTCTACTACTGATTTCAAGCAACCGACTTCCACAAACTTGTTCCAAATGCTTAGCTCATGACTTCCGTCATTGAAGCAGTTAGTATGTATTTATTGCCAAAGGACTGAATACAATCTTAGCATTATTTTTAAATTATTTGAATGCTAGAAGATACTGTATTTACTAAGATTTTCCTAATAAAGGTTCTCCTGTCATATTCCCTAAATCCTCCAGCTGAACATTCCTGCACAGTTCCCACAATCCAAGCCAATAAACCACACTGAAAATAGATCAACCTTTTGTCTAGTCTTATCACCAAGAACCTTTGTACAACATAACAAAAAAGCACAACACAAAGTTCTCTGTATCTCTTATAGGATAGAGAACATTAAGTACAGAGAAGCATAAAATTTACCACAAGTGACATTTCATTTGCAACCTTGGAGCTATTTTTTTTCAAACATGAATGGCCCCCAAACAGAAGTGTTCTCAAAGCTTTGTACACTTACAACTACTTTCAATTATTTCAGCATAGCAATTTTCTATTTGTCTATTCTGTGATTCTCTCTCTTATGAAGAGAATCCAAGAGAACCTGCAATCAGATATCTAGCCAAGCCTTCTTAAATATCAAAACACTTTCTTTATTAACACTTTGCAAAAATCCTTTGTAAAAACCTGCCATTTTTCCCTATGCCCATTTGTTTGCTTTACACTCTATGTCACTGATGTGGGTTTTGACACCCCATGGGGGCACCACGGAACTTCCCAGCCACCAGCCGCCCTCCCCAGAGCTGCCAGACGCGCAGGGAGCGGCCCTGAATGGCAGCCTAACATTTAAGGCAAATCAGAAAACGAGACTGATGAACAGTTGCAAGAACAAAACGAAATGCAGGCTGTAACCGAACCATTCACCTTGATTAAGTCATTCCTGCTTATAAGTCAGAGTCCTGAACCCTCATCCTTTTTTATAAACTCTTTCACACTTTTACTTTTTTTTTTCTTGAAAAAAAAAATCTCAAAATATTTACAGCAGAATATGTTACAGCAATCATTATGAGTATTATACTGACAACTATTTGGCCTTGCGATTGCACACAATTTTATTGTATCCCTGTTCGCTGGAATAATGTTCAATATGTTCTTACAATTAAAAGGAGATACTCATATAAAAAATAAAAATAACAGTAATTAAAAAAAAAATCAATATTTATAGTTATATCACTTTTTTTTTTTCCAGAAAACTAAACGTCAGTCAAATGCATGAAGAACCTTATCCACGACGCACTGAAATAAATAGCTTTGGATCACAATCAAAATGGGCAATAGGATGAAGCGAGAAATAATCCACCTTGCTAATGTTTACACAATCAATGTACTGAAGTTGTGTTCTCCATATAACTGTAATGAGTGCCAGGTGTATATGAAACAGATTGAACGAGTATTTTATGTCACCATTTTTTAAGAAGCTGAGATTGAAACAAGCTTTCTCCCACTACAGAAGACTTTCACACTATTCATCGATTGACATGCAATTATTTTCACGTTGCTAATTAATATTTGTACAGATCTGACCAATTACTGTTTTAGCTCATTCTAATTTAGTTATTTTTCTACTAGCATATTTTCTTATTAGATATCTTCCTACCCCGAGCATATATCTCTATGGAGGGAGATACAGGATTGCTAGTCACAACAGGCAAGACTCAAAGCTGTCACTGGATGACGTCCAAGAACTGCAGCAGCACACAGGGCAGCACACACGAGATTAAGAAGTTGAAGGGCTTTCTGTCCACACACGTTTCTACGAAGTCAAAGGCTGCAGCAAGTTCAGACTACTGTTGGTGTGTTTTCAGGTAACTGGACTGCCTGAATGAGATCTTACACTTTGTCTGTAACTTTCTGAGCAGATGGGAAGAGAAGCAAGTCTTTTTGATATCATTTTCAGGCCTTTTAGAAAATCCAGCTGCTAACTTCCAGCTGTAAAACTGTGAGTACATGTGATCAGCCTAAGGGGGAAAGTACCCTAAGATGTGTTGCAAGAAAACTGGCATGCAATCTGTCATAGGGAAGAGAGGAAGAGGAGGGTCCTGGAAGGCAGGACATGTGGTAAACAGCTATGCTATAGAAGTTATTTTCTTATTTCAGTGTTTTTCTGGTCAGTGTCAGTCAACATGGCATGTTATAAATACAAACACAAATGTTCCTCAGATTCTAGGCTCTCTCAAAAGTAAAGAGAAATTCACAGCTACCCTCTGGCCCCAAAGCAGTCAGGGAAAGAGAAGGAAATTAAGCACACTGCCCCCTTCCAAAACATGCTTGAGGAAGCTTCAGACCAACAACGTTACAGCTGGCACCAACATCGCCTTCCCACAGAGGAAACTCCGAGGCAGAACAGACCACACTCAAGTCCTTCCACTCCATCCTCGCAGCCAAAATGAGAGGACGTTAACAGAAGAGACCTCATCTTTGATTAGGAGATTTATGTGACAAAGATAACATTACAGTAGGTTCATCTGAGCCAGAACAGCCTTTACCAGTTCCCACGTTGGAAAACTTTGAAGGAACAACTTTATATTTACATGCTAACCTAAGCAACTGGTCTTTCCCTTTTCACCACTTTGCAGAATAAAGAATGAAAAACTGTTTAAGTTCAGCTGCAATTAAATAACAAACCATGTCCTTACACAGAAGATTAGAAACCTGGGAGTTGCGACCATTTTTGTTAGAGACAGACACACAGACCTGTATTGCTGAATTCCGCTCCAAATTCCCATTTTTTTACCCTCTTCCTAAAGTGTACCTTCTCCTGGCCAATTTTAAACATTCAGACAATACAGTCCAATTCTTCCAGGCACACACCAGGAACACCTGAGTGCTCAGCCATTCTTAAGTTCACACTTCCTTATCTGTAAGCTGAAAACGTTGCAGTGTCGCCCTTCACTGGGATAGATGACTTCCAGATCGCATAGTAAGCACAGTTTTAGGATCTTAAATAACTGGATTACAAGAAAAACATCCTAATGCTTCTGGGCCATACTGAATCTTGCTTGTTGCTGGCCATTTAAACATATCTTTAAAAAAAAAAAAAAAAAAAAAAAAGAACACATTTCAGAATAGGCAACAAGGGCTCAGCACTATGCAAAGTCAAAATCAGTCAGACACTTCTCAGACCTTTCCTGGGGACACATTCATTCCATCCTTGGGTTCAATTAACCAAGACTGACTGGTGTCACAAATCCAAACTTCAGGACTAGATTTGTTTCTGCTTGTTATCATTCAGGAAGCAGAGCATCAAATTTCTAAAGATCTCATCCCACAAGGACAGTGCCAAAATAACTTTGCAGCACCTCCAATCAGCACCGAGGACATCATTGCTAGGACCGATATGGCCTCTTTCCAGGAAAGGGTAACTGAGTTTCTCCTCCAACAGCACTGCAGCCACTGCTGGCACGGCTGTTTCTCCTCAAATACCAACAGATACCAGTTCCTTGGCTTATGCAAGTACCAGCGAGGAACTTCACAGAGGGAAGCACATCCAACTGCTCCCTTATGTAAGGAGTGGGATGCTGAGACAGGAAGCTAACAAGATACCCTAAAGGCTTCCTGTAGTGCCTGCACACACTGCAACAGCGAGACATCCCTACAGGCGAAGCTTCGGTTGAAACGCACAGACATCCTTAACCTTCTCAGACAGTCAGACTAACGTCTGTGCAAAATGTTTTAACTACACGTGGGCACATATTCAGGAACCATGACACTTCTCCTTTGATGCTAGTACCTGTTCTTCAATTATACATGCAACACACAACGCTTTAATGTTTTAAAACTCTTTTGGTAATCATATGTAGAGTATTGCGGGAATTTTATTGACCTTCAGGTAAGGAAATGTCACAACTGTAAACTGTTGAATGCAAACTATGAAAAAAAGATTGCATTTTTAAAGCAATTATGGGCTGCTAAGTAGTTAGTGCAGGGGAAAAAAAGAAAAGCCAACACAATGTGCAGATCGCAAGTCCATTCAAGCAAACAAAAAAAGTGGCTGCACATCATTGCAAGATTACTCGTGTAACACTTGACTAAGATGCAAACAAAAAAACAAACACACACACACACACACACACACACACACACACACACACACGTACCACCCATCAGAAGGTCGTCATCTTATGCCCAATGATAGTTCAACATTAAATACTGGTAGAGTTTCCTTTCTGTAGTCCAAAGGCATGTAGAAAAGCATGTAGAAAAGGGAACTAATACCTTGAGGTCACTGCAAATCACGCTCCATGGTGCACCTGGCACCTGTTGCTGTATGTATAACCCTTGACCATAAACCCACAAAGTTCTTCAGAAGGGCAGCTTCACTGATCACTGATGCTGACAGCCTGGGAGGTCCTCCTCGTTCTTGTCGCAATGCTTTAGGAACCACTTCTTCCCCTTTCTTTTGCTAAAAAAGCTCCTCTCCTGAGCTCTGCCTCTTCTGGAGTAGATTAACTGGACTATTTACATCCCTGACAGCACTAATTAGAACTTGTGAAACTTGTCATAAGACAAAAAAATAACACAGATATCAATGCACATGTCTTAAATGTTACTTACTCTTTACTTGAAAAGCTCTATTTTAATGGGCTTCTTTTGTTCTATGATTGAAAAAGTGATAGATGTTTTTAACAGTCTGTGTATAGCTATGTGCTTGTGGATGGAAGGAAGGAGAAAGCACTAACATCTTGGAGAAGGAGGGGAAATGATGAGCTGGGCTGTTAATACAGGATCAGGAACGATGCAGGATGGGCACAGTATCTGCAGCCCTGCAGGTGGCAGACAAATGAGAGGCTGCTCTTCTAGAAGCCCTCCTTTCATACTGGAAAATATTTTTCCAAAATGAAAGAACACGACTCAAAAAGGCAACAGATATCAGCAGTGCTATTTAACAAAATGCTGCTCCTGAAACAGACAGGGACAAAAGAAATTAAAACTAAGCAGTCAGTGCTTATAGTATTCTAATTTGGCAGAGATCGCATAGCAACACAGCTATATTAAGCTTAAGACCTCTTTCTATTGATCCTCGTGTTTTAGCAAGTATAGCGTAAATTGAACAGTTATAGAGGAACTAGAGGCAGGGACTTCCATTAATGTCTTCCATTAATGTGCTATTTCTGAAGCACCCTGGTAGTAGGACTGCACACATTTATCTCACTAGTTCAGAGTAACAGATATATTCTTTTTTATTTCTCCTTCATCTTAGCTTATTAACAAGACATCTTTATGGGATAATCCTGGAGAACGAGGGGTTAGCAGAAGAGGACAAAAAAAGCAACAGATACCACAGCATGAGGTACAAGGCAGAACAGAGCTGTCAAGTGCACAGGATGGACAGGGATCGAGTTTGCACTGCCCGCCGGCCCCCCTCTCATGTGCTACAGACAGGAGAAACAGTTGACGCATAAGTGCGAGACACACGGAGGAAAGACGCTACACACGCTCCAGTTACCGCAGTATTATTCAATATTGAGTCTGCACTTACAGTTTAATAACAACACTGTGAATTAGTTACAGATTATGTCAGCAAAGAAGACTTTCTTAAAGTGTTCCATGTGGAAACAGAGTACAGGATCTCAACACAAAGTTGGAATGAACCTGAAGTACGACTGCAAAATGACTAATATCTTACAAGTAAAATTCTCATCAGCTGGAACTAGGAAGGCCATTAAGTGACAGGCCACTGTTGGAAAGTGAGGAAACATTAATTATTTAGGAGGGCTGCAGGTTAGGGTGCAACCAGAAAGCAGGGAAAAGTTATGTACAAAACCCGAATGTCCACCAAGTTCTCCTATAAGGGTCAGTTTACAGTCAAGAGGTGTCCAGTCCTATTTTGTGTAGGAAAGCTTGTTTCTCCCATCCCTGTAAACCTACTTCTAAAGTTCAACATAAATATGAGCAAAGAGGTCTATTGTTGTTGTTTGTTTTACCCTACTCTAAAAACTGAGGTTTTGGCTATTTGCTATACACTTCTCAAATTCAAATACAGCTTCAGAAAATTACCAAAAAAAAAAAAAAAAAAATCCAAAGTATTTACACTGTCCTAAATTAATAGGTTTTACTCATCCAAACAACAATCTTCCTACACAGTAACATGCAGGCAATTCACATACATAACAGCAGCCTGTAACAGTACCCAATTAACACTGAAATAATCAATGAAAATCTAAGATTATATTCAATCCCCAGCAAAGAGCTTCTCATTATTACAGGAGAAAAGACATCAGCTACCTTGGCCAACAAACATTTCAATTAATCCCTAAGTATGCTGCAGATCTGCTATTTTGCATAGCCCTGCAGATGCTTCCTCCTGACGCACAAAACTGATACATGTGGCTGCCCCTCACACTCCTTAAAAAAAAAAAAAAAAAAAAAAAAAAAAAAAGCAACCCCCCCCACATTACAATATATGCAGCACCACGCTCTCAACAAATCCTGATGAACTGCTTTGTTCCTTTTTTTTGTTGAAGTTTGTTTGTAAAAAACAATTTTTGTGTTTGTGTTGCCATACATGCTATTTAAACACAAACATTATAAATAACTTGGAAATGGTTAGTTACCGTAACTAAGGCAACAAGTCTCCCACTGAAGTGCCAGAAATAGGAAGAGAGGTGCAGAAGTGAGAAGAAAATAAAAAGTTGCCAGGGACAAGAAAACAAATGATCAAGTATTAGTCTGGCCTCAGAAAGGCCCAGGTGATCAGAGGAAAATAAATAAAAAGGTAAACAGCAGCAGAAAGTAGTTCCTAAACGGAGATAGGAAAAGGTACAGTATTTGATTTCAGAGTCACCTTATTCCACAACTCATCTCAGTTCAATGGACACAAAAACAGAAATTTGGGAATATAATGATCTACATCATACAACAGACTACGAATTCAGAGTCTCAGCAGGCACTAGTTTCCAACAGGAACCACCAACACTTACTCAAGCGTTAAGAAGGTTAGCTCTTCACACACAAGCATGCACTCAATTCACCCCCCTTCAATATCCGTCTCCCAGTAATGGGCACAACCCTTCGATGCACTGCACGTGGATAGACCTTTACACCTGCACAGAAGGCCACTGAGTTAACAGGATCTGCCATAAGGCTCAGACTGCACAATCGAGGCTTACTTTTCTTCCTTCTTTATTTTTCATATATTTTTCTTCATTTCTTTTCTTCACCAAAAAGAACTGCTTGTTCCAAATGGGGAAGTTTTTCCTCCTGCCCATCTGATCCCCCAAAGGGAAACGAGCTGTGGAGCCAGGCTCTTGCAACGTGTTCTAGTAGAAGGGTTAGTAATTACTTTGTACAACAAGATATACCGAGTTCAAGTTACCCAGCATCTTCCATCAATTAAAGAAACTTATCTTTTCAACACACACAAGTCCTTAGCCTGGGAACACGGGAGTTAGCAAGAGACTTAAGACAGCTTAAGACAGCATAAGCATTGCCACAACTTCCCAATTTGGTTATCTGGTATCCAGTTAAAACAGCTCAGATGCAGATTTCAGGAAGAACGTGTGAAGGAGAACAGGGAAGTGCAGAGGGTGGTTCTCACCTTCAAGAAGATTCCTAAAATTAAATTTAAAGGAAAAACATCAACAAAAAAAACTACTTCTAAAAAAAAAAAAAAAAAAAAAAAAAAAAAAAAAAACCACTACACAAATATTTCCTTAGGCTACGTCTGCATAGGATTTATAAAGCAATGCCGAGCAATTCCATTCCCACCAGGGCCCTCCCTCACCGAAGGGCAGCAGGTCCTTTTCATCACCACAGGAGACCATTCCTCCTCTTAGTGCAACAAGGAACTAGACGGGACATTTATTCTTGGCATAAATTCTAAAAGGATGAAGTCTAATGCTGGCAGTAATGAAAATAGCAACCATAGAGGCATTCAGAGCGTTCACTATGACACTGCAAACATTTGTTTAACTGCCAATTGAGTAAGATCCATCTCAGCTAAGAGAAAGATATAAATGGGCAATAAAAAAAAAGTCAGTACTCTCACTGTTCAAGGACTTTTAAGATAAGTGGTCACTCTAATAACCATATGCAGTTGCTGTTCATATTCTGATCCTTTCCACTTGCATTTGACTTCTGGGAAGAAATACATCTCAGGCACAGCCTTGTAGCCCTACAGAAAATCCCATACAAATTCCTTCCAAATATCCAGTATTACTAGCCCTAAGACTTCTCCCTCTCTATTATATATTTAAGATATGGTGAACAAGGGAAATGGATAATCATAACTATCAGGTATTGGAATAAAAACAAGGGTAAAAACGTTACCAGTTACAATGCTGTAGCATCCAATGTACTTTGTCACAAAGAGTTACGTAATTGCAAAACCAAAGATTCTGCAAATTTTCATCAGTGTTTTAACATATCAGCGAGACTGTGGAAATAGGAAAGACACTAGCCTAAAAGACATCCTGTAGGCACCTATGCAGGTAATTTTTTTTTTTTTTTTTTACAGTCTACCTCCGTAGCATGTTCTTTGATGCCCAGTATCATTTGAAAAGCAAACATAAGTCACATCTGAAAGCAGCATGCACACCCTACATTACTTCAGAACTTTGGAAAATTAAACAGACAAAGCGCCGGTAGCGTAACAGACGCTTGTGGAGAATGGGGCACCTTCTGACTGCTTGCTCTCCACAGAGGGATCTGCTCTTCTCCATGCCTGTAAAACCTCTGCTGTGAAACTTCTATGCACCATGTCGGCCTTCAAGGCCAAAAAGGCATTTGAACTTCACAGTCATTAAGCACTTGTAGGATCCTTGTAAAATCAAGGCTTTATTTATTGCTGAACAAAGCAAATTAAAATCAACTGCAAGTGGAATTGGAATTTCACCCTTAGAGCTCAACTACCAATCTCAAAAAAAAAAAAAAAAAAATTCTCAAATCATTTTAAGTTCTGCTTTTACAGTGGCTTGCAATATTCTAAACCAAACAAACATAAGGAAATATCAAGTTGCAAATCTTAGCCTCCCCAGAATAATCTTGTGATATTTAAATACCCAGAGCCCTCCTGGCTAATTAAAGAATGAAACCAACAGGCTGATGTAGGTTTGCCAAAATATAAGAAGAATTACACTAAAAGAAATAATACTTAATTTTGAAGATTATCATTCAAGAACATTATCTCCGCTCTTGCTGACTACTGCAGAAGGAAAGTTAGCAAGTCACTAGGTTAACAGTATTTACCTGCTCCACATAACTGATCGGTACAAAAGTTACAGTGACCTGTGTGTTCACCCCCGAAGCACAGCCACCGCTGAAGAAGGACCCACAAACTGAGCGACAAGCGCACATGATTATTTCCTTGGTTCTAAATTAATACCTTAATATGGGATAGTTCAAATAAACCAAATGCATATTTCACTGAGGAGTAAAGATTACCATCACTTCTCTCACACAGGCTGGCTGTTATAACGAGCAGGTGGTGCTGTTATCTTACTAGAGGATCTAATCCTGAAGTCCAGGTACCTCGCAGCATATTGTTTCTGCACAGGAATACTGACCCAGAGGAGTTCCCTCTAATTAATAGAGCAGAGAAATTAATACTATTTCCAATGAATTTCATTTTACTCCTAAGCATAAAAACAATAAATTTAACAGTATCTGAAACTGAATTTCCTTATACAGAATAAAAAGTTAAAGATTAGTGACTGTACAAACAAGATGACGGTCACCTCTTAACCTCTTCTGGGGAATAGAACAGTTTATTCTTTCATATACACACTGGTTAACTCCTGCTAATTTTAAATGAGGTTAGTTTGTAGTAATAGACTTGGACAGTGTCCAGCAGGAACCAAGCTGCTGCTTAAAATCATTTTCCCCACAAATGCCTCTAAAACCAGCACACTCATTCACACTCCTTCCCCCCCTTTCCTCTCCCTGCCCTTAAGTGAACGAACCGTTCAATACCTGGCTTATCAATGCATATTTACAGATGTAAGTATGTACTTTTGGATTCAAGTTTGCATTACCACGCGAAGTGAAAGCCTCACACACATTGCTCTGTCAGACCAGTAGTCCCATATCAGCCAGTATTTCACCCCAGCATCTGCCAACACCAGGATCTTTCCAGAGACAAAGTGCTAAAGATACAGTGATTTCATGCTAACATACAGATAATGTTTTTTTTCCTATTTATTTCATAGTGCACACCTGCTAAATTTTTTATAACAGAGGTGCTTATTTCATAGCAGAGAGAAATAAGATTTCCACAGAAAATGCAGCAATAAAAAGAAACCTGACTCAAAGACATGAAATGCATTTTGGGCCCACAATAGGCGCTCATTCATCGACAGAAGTTCTAAAAATGTCTCGAGAATTCTCTAAATTAGAAGAATACAAAGCAGTAGGACATTATGGTCCCAACTCCATTATCCTAAATAACAAATAATAATTTAAAAAAAAAAAAAATCCCCAGAGACTGAACAGCCAGAGCATAGTAAGAGACAAGCAGATAGGGGCTGATGAAAGGACTACAAGGCAATGATAAAATGATACCAATCAGCGTAATGAAGAGACATAGGACACCAGCTGCCTAAGCGGGGCCAAGTTCCCAGGTGCACTTCCCCTCCCCGCACCCCCTTTCTGTTCTTTCCTCCCCCAGCCAGGCTGCTGGATCTCTGGAAGGGGAACATCCAGGAGGCCAAGGCAGCAGGTGGTGCAAGAGGCTGCAGCGAGCAGGGGGGATAACGCAGCGCTCACTCAGGAGCATCTCCGGACACAGGGCCCGCGCGGACCCTCCCTCCGACAGGTCCTGCTGCTGGCACCAGACAATAGGTAGGACAGGGGGGAGATGAGCAGGGCACTGGGCCGTGGGGACAGGTATTTTTCGGGAGCTAAGGAAGAAAAGGAAGAGTTCGGGAAACAAAGAAAGGATGCGAGGAAGGCTAAATAAATAAATAAATAAAATAACACAGGAGAGCGGTGATGGTGGGGAGGAGTTCCCCTACACCTGCTGGTCTGCGGCCCGGGCAGGTACGAGGCGACCGCGAGCGGAACAAAAGATGCTCCTAGGCCGGAGCCCGCGGCCGGGGGGACCTCGGGATCCGGCGCCGAGGGGCACGGGGGGCGCGGGAGCCGGCAGCGGGCGCGGGGAGGAGCCCAGCACCTCCTCAATAAACAAACAAGCGCAAAACGACAAGGGAGGGAACCGGCGCCGCCGGCGCCAGCG
>VZSV01000109.1:1527310-1542374 GCA_013398735.1 Nothocercus julius | reverse complement strand
GCGCCCGACATTACACGACCTTAAGAGCTCTCGATGGGTGCCGGCTAAGACAGATCTTCCTTTGGCTTTGAAAACTGGTGCCACGGTGAGGGGTTGCCTGTTTAGTTTACTCTAAGTTCCGTTTAAGTAGTCTAGATTGCAAGCCTGCTCTACCAGAAAAAAATAAAATAAAATCACGCTTTCTAAACCATTTATGTCCTGAAAATCACTGATTAAGTGTGTTAATTATTTTTAAATATCCTCCTTTTTAATACTTATGCACTGCACCAAAGGTTTTTCATTCGTTTGTGAATAAATGCGCATTATACAAAAATGTGAATCAGGTCATTTTTGTCCCTGTGCAAAATGACAAGGAAAGCAATATAGTGAAAATACTGATGTCTGTGGAAATTAGAGACAATTTTATCAGTGCAGACAGCAAAGCAGAAAATGGCACCTGGAAACATTGTCTGTCCCCAAATTAGACTACGCTGCTTTTCAAAGTTCAAAGAGTGTCTGGGGGTTGATAAAGCTCTACTTCCTCCTGTGAGGCTTACCCATTTGTGGAGTTATTCATGAAAAACAAAATCCACTCTCACTTCACCTGCCATTTAACTTTAGAGGAATTTCTGCGTGTGGCCAAGTGCTGAAGCATCAAAACGTTGCACAGGAGGCTCCCGTCCCCTGCTGCCCCTCGGAGCCCAGGCAGTGTTTCAGTAGGGGGGGTGCCAATCCTTGTGTTGCCCTATGCCCACGTGCATAGGTTGCAGCTAAGACCAGGCCTATTGCTTTCATCATATATGCTTAACTATTTCTCCAACAAACTGAACTCTGACCCCAGACTGTTGTTTTTTTTCCATATATATAAAGATAGCATGGAAACATTTAAATGATAAAGCACTACATACATACATAAGGGTGAGTAATGCAGAAGTGGGAGGTTGTGTCAGAGTGTTGTTATTTATCAGCCAGTTACATTCGGATACTTTTTCAGAAGTTACAATATAAATTATTGTCCTATTTTAATGCTTTGTAAATCAGGCCAAACAATTATTATGAGTTCAGGAAAAAGTGTGTAATGTGATAAAATAATCACTAATAATATCTGATCTGATAACTGCCCACAAAATACAGCATTTTGCTTCAGAGAGCAAAAGAAAAAAAATACAAATAAAACTCAGAAGTTAAATGTAACTCTGCTGTAAGGAAATAAGCACGTTTTGTTCATTTATTATCACTTACTTCAGAGTAACTTCACCTGAAACTTCACCTGTTATTTTTAAAAGCTCTTTTCTTATATGTTACAGGACAGGTAATTGCACAGGAAAATTTACAGAATGTTTCACAGAGTGAAACATGTATTAGAGGTGTATTATTATTATATTATCACAGACAAATGTACGAAAAACCGTGACATTGTGGTAATATTCAGAATAAGCTTCCACAGAAGTTAGAAAATTCCACAACACCTTTTAAATCAGATGGTTGGCAAATTATTAGCCGTGCAGTGCTCCTGAGGGCACACTTTTGGCAGACTGTGAAGGGCTTTAACTGCACGGCTCCCATTAATGTTAAATCTTCACGCTGTAACTTATCCCACAGCATGTAACACTACCCAGTGTTTTAAAGATAGGACCATATGTGCTGCACTGAAGTTCTTAATGGGAGTGAACTGAAGAGACCGTAGAAACCTCATATTGGAGATGTTTTGCATACTCACCTGGAATATATTCATGATTTATTTAGTTTATCAACAATGCCTGTACATGTAGCTCTTTTTAAGCAATGATTTCGGCCTCAGTGAAGAAGGTATTTGTTATTTTTTCACTCCTCTACATGGGTAAACAGGCACAGAGGTCAACAGATTTTCACAAGGTCACAGAGTGAGTCACTGTCATGGCCAGGAATAGAAGCCAGGAGACCTGTTCGCTGCTACCGTGCTCCAGCCACTGCCCCGTACTCCTAAATCAAAGTAGGACTTATTTATTTTTTCTTTTTTTCTTTCTTTTTTTTTTTTTTCACAGAATGCAATGTGTCCAAAATCAATATAATTTTATGATTTTCTGTATGCACTTATCTTCCCAACTGTCCATCAGCATTGCTAGGGGGCTCGTCTTCCGAGGAAAATCATACTCGTCCTATAATGGCATCCTAGCAGTGTCATCATAAGGTTTTTACACATGCTCTGATATATTTTGTCTGTCAAAATCCAACACAGTCAAAGTTTTGTAATTTTGCCACCCAAGATTACATTTTGAATCATTGGGTCTTCACATTTCCTGTTTGCAATGGAAGCGGATTGAATATCCTAATGGCACCATCAATCACATACCATCGACTGGCATTTCTGAAGCTGCATGATGTTTATGATGCTCATTCAGCAAATTTCATCGCTGTTTGGTAGAGACAGCAGAGACAACTCTGGTGCCTTCCTTATCCAGTGACTTAATTCAATATCCAGAGGCGGGTTGGGAAAATGTGGGTGACCTTTGTGCCAGTGGCAAAGGGCAGGGACCTGCCAAACCACTGAGCGTTCATCACAGGCACCTGATCTAAGGAAAGTTCAAGCAGAAGTGGGAGAAAACGCACAAAAAAAGGATGTATAGAGTAGGGCAATAGCGATGAGAAATTGCACCAGCTAGTGAACAAGTTTCCTTCTTCAGTAGGATAGAGTAGACTCTGATGAGGACTGAGAAAGATGTAAAGGACTCTGGGCCTTGTGGTGGCTTTTCTGCGGTGCAGAATTTTATCCTAAATATTTTTAGAATGTCTTTTTATAGTAGGTCCAAACAGCTTGTCTAAACATTAATGAAAAGAAGTTGTATACCTTTGGAATATAATCATAAAATAATATTAATACTCAGTAGTGATAAAGCCAAAATGAACCCAATAAAAAATTAAAGAAATTGTGTCTTTAAACTGGATTGAGAGGAGGAGATAGAAAGAAAGGAAATAATTTAGCATATTTGCTAGTAGGTGGCACATTCTAAGACAAGTCACCTTAAAACACTCTGTGCATCAGCACTTACCTTACCTTGAATTCATGTTTATAGATTAAAGACAAATGCTTGGAAATGTCCTTTTCTTGTGCTCAGTGTGTGGTCAGTATTGACTAACTGGAAACTCCAGTGAGATGCAGTCTTGGAAATTGTTTCTTCAGGCTCAGTCAGTTCTGAAAAAGAGTAATACCAGAAGTTAAGCACAAAATGGCCTTTGGTCACTCATCTTGGCCACCCCAAGGCCTATGCTCCATAAAAGTTTTATCTGTATTTTGATCCAGTTTTAAGTGGTCTGCTTTGTTGCAGTATTTTGTCAAAGACGCATTTCACCATAATGGTGGCAAACTATTAAAAGGAACTTTGTTGGTCATAGCAATTTTCAAGTGAGAAAGAAAACAAAGGTCTTAAGTGTCCAAACAAGAAGTTTCTGAGCATCTGAAGTCTTACTTTTTGATAATGGATGATGTAATTCTCATATCCCGGCCAGCTGCTCCTATAGAGAAGACGACTTCTGCATGCATTTATTTCATCTCCTGAGAAGCTGCAGATGCATTATTGACCATATCCTGTGTTTTGCTTTCAAAGTGCTTCGTTTAATTGTGGGCAAAGAGATTCCAGTATATAGTTTACACATCTGTTTGCGAAGTACTTTATTGCTGCTCATGGGGGTGGAGGGGATGAAAAGGCAACTTTTTAAATAGCCAGAACCCAAGTTGAAATGAGCACTCTGAAAATTAGCTACTATAGATACTAAACACAGTTTGAGCGATCTGAAAGGACAGTGATTTTGGATTCTCTTTTCACATGTTCCTCTTTCACACTTAAATCTGTGGTAGTAGAAGCCACAAAAATGGGGACGGTGTGTCCTGTAATAAAGAAAGTTGCATAAAAGAAGGGTGCAGATGATCTCTAAAGGTCCCTTCCAACCTTAATGATTCTATGATTCTGTTATTCTGTGATATCGTAATTGCTGCAGTAATGGTCAAGTTTTTGAATTCTTATTCTCCCCAAGACTGTGCAGCATAAACAGAAGTAAACAGAAATGCAGCAACTAGACTAATGTATCTTCTCACCTAGTAATGATTTATTGCATGCTGCCATTATATGTAAATGACCATTACACAAGCAAACATACAAATACAGCCACATTGCCATGTGGATAAAACTTTGAAGTTCACAAAATACATGAACATAATAAAAAAATTACTCAAAGAAGGAGATTTCTGACATTTTCTCAGACGTATTCTTATATAAAATTAGAACATCAGACTCAATTTACAATCTCATAAAGAAAATTCTTCTTTAAGAAATGCTTCTTTCCTGAAACACACTTTTTTGAATACTTTGATAATGTATGTGAGCAAACAGCCACCCAGATACGTATGTAAACTCTTTGCAGGTAAATACTTTTATCATCTGAAGGAATAAAATGCTCGAGGCAGAAGACAGGAATCTCCAGGAAATACACTACTGTGATGAATATATTTGTCGACTGAGTGCCAGAGCGACGCATTTCAGGGGAGATGAAAAGGTTTTTCATGACAGCAAAAAATTTGTAACTCAAAGAAAAGAAAATGAAGCAAACAGTTTACATTTATCTTTGCATCTCAATAGACAACCTTACTCCTGTTTTCATCATGATGTCTTCATTCTCATGCTACGGGATTTCCATTTGTATAAAATATTAACAAGAAGTGGAGTCATGCAGGAAAGGGGCAGCGCTCTTGTCAGTCACAGGTCGTTAGGGAACCTGGTTAACAGGCCGATTGTTTTGGCCACCGGAATCGCATTCGTGCTGGTCCTAGTGCTTCTTTGCACCTGACAGTTGATGTGCACAGAAAGAGAAGAGTGTATTTAAATACCTAGGACTTTATTATTAATCAAGATTTGAGGCCCTGCCGCTCCCCACCCTTCCCTTGGAACGCATGCCCCGACAAGCGAAATCAGAGAAGGCGTCCCGGTTCTTTGATAGCTGGGTCTGCCACTGCAGCACTGAAATCGGTGTTTGTTTTCTTTCAGTAGGTGCAAAGATTAAGCCCTAAATGAGAACAGGCTGCAGGCAGTGTGTTTTCTATTAAGGACACTCGTGCTGAACATGTTCTGCCTCTTTGCTTGCCAGAGTCCGGGTTTCCTAATTCGTAGGACACGCTGCATAGCCTACATTGCCTCACACTGGGAGGAAAGACTAGGCCAAAGACTGCTGTATACATTATGGCATAGCTCTTCTTAACCCTATGTGTGGTTTAGGCTATGAAACATGCACTGAGAAAACAAAATAGGTATTTCTGGTAGACAGTCACCCGCTCTGATGGACGTACAGCCCCCCAGAAAGGAAGGCATTTTCCACTCTTTTGCTCCTGGGAATGCCGCAGTGCCTGAAGAGGAGACAGTTTCTACCTCAGGGAATTTACATCGTAAAAGTTAGGTGTATATTAATCACATATATTAGCAAGGGAAATAGGAATCTGAAGACTTGAAACAGAAATTAGGGCAACTCTGTGCAACTCTACCAGAATAAAAGCCCATATTGTACTTTTTGTGAAGAATGTAGGACCTTTTTGCAGTGTAAAAGCTTCCTCTGTTTTGTACAATGCTGCACAACACATTCTAGGAATGTGTGTGATTGTATCTAGACCAACGTACATTTCTTGTGCAACCTCTTACTTATTTTGCAGCCTTTTTTAAATTGCAAAGTATCATCCTTTTGAGTGGAAAAGTGCAGAGAATAACCTCCAGATCAACCAGCGCAGAGAGGAATGTAATTAAAACTCTTTTACTGAAGATATTAACACCAAATATTCCCCAAAGTATTGACTGTAGAGCTCTACATTGCCACAAGGTGATTTTGCTAAATATAAATTTATATATACTGAACTAGCATAATTAAACTGAAATACTGGAAAAGTTCCACATAACATATTTAACAATGGTTCTATACAGGCTACTGGTCTGTGCTGTATAGTGTTGATTTAGGGAAAGACTTTACATTTGCATGCATAAACATTATTATGAAGCAGAACATGAACAAGCATTGCAAATGCTTCATACGCAATGGACTTTTAGTTTCTGAAGTGCAAGTTTTCCAGATATATACAGTATGCTAAACTGAATTTTTAGGTTTTCAAGTATTATTGGAGGCAATCACATTGCACAATTTAAAGCACTTCGTATTGTAACAGTAAGTTACAAATTCCATCCTGTGAAATATGAATCTTGGAAGAGAATCCCTATAAGACATGCTGTATGCACAATGCTAAAGAGCATCTTCTTCTCACTTGAAAGATGGTTCAGACATACCCACTCACACGTAAATATACATATTATACCCATACAAATATATATGTATATCCTGATTGGTGTTATTTGGAGCAGACATGCGTTTAAACATGGAAGTTTTTATTTTATTATTATTATTTATATGTTATAGCCAAGATCTTCTGCCATGAGAGTAACCCTTCATAACTATAAAAGTAACACCGTTTCACAAGGAAAGGTGCCATTTTGGGGCTGGCTTCTGTAAAAACAGGGGATATAAAGTAGTTTCTGCACTCCCAGAGAGATTAGGATGCAAGGCCAAGGCAAGAGGCAGCAGCGCAGGGCGCAGACACCGTACGAATTGTTTGCGTGGCCCAGTCTGCACTGAGGAGGTGACCGCTCTGCCCACAGCTGCCTGAGGGCTCAGAGCTGCTGAATGATGCTGGATGACCTCAAAATTCAGAAATGTTTGTGACGTGAATACAACAGAGAGTTCAGGGCATGTGAGAATGGCTGTGCTTTTAACACTTGCTTCTGGGGCTGCATCAAGGGGCCCGTATATAAACGTGTCTGGTGGAGCAGCGCTGGTCATGAAGAGCCCTGAATCTTGAAAATCCTCCATGTTTTTCAACGGAGGAAAACAAGCATTTTTGCTGCAGGGACACATCCATTGCTTTTTCTCAGCAGGCTGCTAAACATAAGTTACAGCTGTGCAGAGCAGTGAGCTGGCCATGCTGCGTGCTTGACTCTCGTACTGGTGGTTATTAATGAAGTTGCTTGAAGAGACTGTGCTGCTCCTTGTACGAAACCTAACTCCAGACTCACTTTACTGGTTAATATCTTTGCTCCTCCCCTCGCAGAAAAGCCCAAACCAACCCAAACCTCTTCGCATGACATCTGGTATAATCATTGACATCTTCAGAAGTGAATATAAGGTACCACCCTCCGAGCCCGGAAGCCAAGTAGTGCTCTCTGTGCTGACTTGGCCATATCTTGCAGAAAAAGAGGCTGCGTCTCCTTCGCCCTTTGCTCACACATGCACACAGTCGCACAAAATGCAAGGCAGAAGTACCGTGCAAGGCAAAAGGAGGTTGGGCTGAGATTCCTTCACCCAAGGCTGAGACTTTCTGCCTGGGTGGTGGGAGGCTGAGCCACGAGAAGACACCCAGGAGAAGAGGAAGAAGGAAGAAGCTGGCACTTCATTTGCAGGAGCAAAAAGTTGCACGTAGAAATGAGGGAGGGGGATCTGCATGTCTATACTGGCATATCTGAGCGTACAGAGCCACAGATTTTTCCCAATACAACCGTTCTTGTGATTTCTTTTGTACTACAAACTGTAGCCTGATAGCCAAGTGCAGCTATGGGCTCTGTCAGAAAGTTTTAGGAGTGTAATAAATAATACGTATGGACATGCTCTGCGCAGCTATAAAGGCGGGAGGAGATGCACGTCGTCAGCAGGAACTTGCAGCAGCTCTCGGAGGGTCTGACATGGGCCGTGCCCGCTCTGCTCCGCGGGAGCTGCTGCCGCCGCGTGACCAAGAGCTCGGTACCAACGCTCCTCTCCCATCCGCTTGCCCACTGCCGCTTTGCTCAGCTCTCCCTGGCACCGAGGGACCCCACCAGGGGCAAGAAGCTCCAAAGAATTACATATATATATAAAAAAATACATATATATATGTGTATATATATAGGTGGGACTGTGTACGTTGGCTGCTGCCAAAGTCTACATGCGTGAAAGTAAATCCTGTTAAAGAAACTGGAGCATCTCGGGGCACCTGCTGCTCCGTGCATAGATGGGAATTGGGGCGGACCTAGAGCCACTTGGGTCTTGTTGTTTTTTTTGTGAGCCTGGTAGGCAGAAGCTGCTTGCAATTTTTCTTCCTACTGAAACAATGCGTAAAAGTTGGAGACAAGGGATGATTGTTCCCATCAAAACAAACACTTCTGTGCAAACACAATACTTCTCCTTGGAAGCATACAGGAAAGTGGTATTAATTTCCTCACCAGTCCTTATGTAGTTGGTCTCTTATTTTAGGTCTGGAGCTATTCTGCTTCTGTTCTGCTCGTTGAGCCAAAACATTAGACCTGGGAAACTCCGGAGAACAAACAAGGAAATCCTCACTAATGTTAAGTTTTTCTATTGAAAACTGATTTTCTTTCCTTCCAAAAAAAGAAGTAAAAATACAAGAATTTTAAAGATTTCTTCTTATTTCACTTTAATTTAAAAATAGTAAAAATCGTCTATTTATGTTCAGACTGACACAGTTAGTACTGTTTTTAAATGTTCTTATTAAGTCTAACCAAGCTCCCCTGAATGCGTTTTTTGCTATTGGACAGAACTCAAAAGCTTACTTTCTTTGGTGCATAAAAAGCATTATGGGCACTTTCGCTGCAGTGCAGTGAAGAAAACAGAGGAACCAATTTTCTCCCTCGGTATATGTCCCAAAGGTATTTTAAGGGAGGCTGAAGTCTTTTCTGAGACTTTATTTGCACTTGATGTTCTAGACACTTTTGCGGGTTGCACTGATTAGACAAAGGAAAAAACCCTTAATTCAAAAAGCTGGATACACTGAAGGAGTTTAGTTGCATGGTCAAGATAGGGGAGGAGATAAATTAACTTGGGGACAGCAATGGCTACTAACTCTCCACTCCCCCATTTCCTGGGTGCGCTCAGTGGCAGGGCCCTCATGCCATAGACCTTCCCAGAGCAAGTCACAGCTGCAGGCCAGAGGAGGCACCTGGACTCCCACCTGTGGAAATGAAAGCCAGCTCTGCCTTAGCTTTTGCTCTGGTAGGTGCTTCGTGCATAGTCAATAAACCTGCCTGGACACGGGAGCTGGGCAGCTGTGAGGTCTTATGCACGCACACATGTGTAAAGTTAGCAAAAAATCAGTTTTTCCTAAATTCACTCTTCAATATGACGGAAAGCACATTCATTTTTCTGGTGTGAAATGTATAACACCCATACAAGCATATATAAGTATATATATTTTGAAAATATATGGTGTTTGCAAAGCAACTGAAATGGCTTCTAAAAAGAGAGAAGGTACAAAGCAGTTGTACCTTTTCTGCAGGTACAACTGCAGAACTTTTCCAGCATTTTTGTACTACTCATCCAGTGTAAAACTGTCATAAAGAGAACGGTAATCCTGATTCTTGCTTCATCTAGAATAATAATTTAAGAGAATGTGTAGTCCGGAGGGGTTTATGTTGCAGGGCAGAGGCCAGCTGGAGTAGGAGAGAGTGGCTGGGACATCCCTGAAGCTCCCAAGGGACATGATTCTGCACCTTGCTTTCTGGGTCTGCCCTGCTCTCTGCTCAGCTACATTTCAGCATTTGCTTCAAAACGGAAGACAAAAGGTCTAAGGAAGGCACCGCTAAGAGCCTTCAAGCGCAGTCCAACACTTTCGGAGTGCTGCTGCACTTTATTTCCAAGGTCTCTATGTGCAAGCAACACAAGATCCTGATGTTCTGTTTCTAGGGAAGGGACAAACCCACTGGATGATCAAGGGACGCTATGATGGAGAATTGGTCAGTATAAATCTAGAAGAACAGTATAAATCCAATAAGCTGGTAGTTGTCTATGCGTGATAACCCTGTTTTAGATACTAGCCTCTTCCTCTTGTAGAAATACTAACACAGCACTGTAAAATTTAGGGTTTCTTTTCATGTCTGCCACATCCCAGTGGGATCTCAGCCTGAAATTCTGCTCCAAGGGGTGCTGCACATAATCAGTCCCTTTGAAACAGCTTCAGTAATGCTGAATCCATATAAGCACTGCTGCCAGTTATGCTAATGACACTGCAACAGGGCTGCATTTCCAGCCATCTTCTAACTCTGAAATAAAACTATTGTCACAGTCAGCAATTAAATTTGCATCACACTTGACCACGTGGAGGCTGCACTGAAACATACTGTATGTGTATGTGGTGGTGCCAAATGTTCCCGTGACATAAACCTACTGAAAAGGCCAAGGAAAGCAACAGGTAACAGGCAAATCTATTTTTTTCTCCTAGATTTGCTTTCTCTGTGTGACAGGCAACTCCAGAAGATACATGGCTAATGCAAACAATGTCTATAAACCTCCCTCCTTTCTTATTTCCTTTCCTCCTTCCTTATTTCCCTTTCTGTAGGCAGAGCTCCAAAATAAATGCTTCAACCCAGAGGGCTGGAACTTAATCTGAGAATCTAGAGAGCTGTGGTATATGGCCTCTCTGCACCACTGTATACCATAATTTCAGCTTAGATTTGCATATTAAAGGTACAGTATAAATCCTTGCATAAGCGACATGCCTACATGTGCATGTGTAGTGTTTCTCCATCGGTTCTGTAGAAATATTTTTGCATCCTGGGAATTTTATAATCCTCTCTGCAATACATTAAAAGCTAAGGTAACAAATTAGTTTGTGTAAACAATACTATTAAGGCTGCTATAAAATCCTGTTGAGGACACTTTTAGGGTGTGACGTGAATGAATAATATAGCTCATGAGAAGACACAGACAGGAATATGGATTCATCCGGAATAAACGCTTTCACACAAGATTAGTCAGGAAAAGAGGAAATGGCAACACAAGGTTGACTGGTCTTCACATTACTGGGCTATTAGTTCTTTACACCAGTCCGTGGAGGGAGGGAAAGTCCTTCTTCACTTGATCTTTTTTTCCCACATTAAGTCCTATGAACAGCTTTATAGTTGTAGTACTGCAGATTTCAGCAGCCCTTTATGAGTTCTTCATGTGCTGTTATTACCATCTCATGGAAAATGCCTTGAAATCACCACTGCTGCAAATGCAGCCGCCTTCATTGCTGTCATCAGTTTGTAGACCGTGACAATTGCAGTCCATGGTTTTGTAAGATCAGCAAAAAACATACAGTTTCATCTTTTTGTTTAGCTTATAAAACAGTAATGTGCTGCTATGCTTTCCCCTCCTCAGCTGTTTTTGAAAGTAAGTCTCCCCTATGGCACTAAGTCAATGGTATGCAATGGATGCATGGAATTGATGTTGTCACTGATGGCAGCAGCCTCTCTATGGATTTCACGAGAGACTTATCTCTCTGTCGTGCCTCTAAGTCCACGCTAATGATTCTTCCTTATGTCTCAGGGCACCGGATCAAGAGCAAAGGGATTACATACGTAATATACATAGTCCTTGAGCTTCACAGGCTGCAGAGCTGCTCATGAGGCAGCTCCTAAACTCTTGCCATTTACAGCCTCACAGTTGAAAGTTACGAGTTTCAAAATGAGGTAGAAATATGAATCTTGTCAGAAACCCCAAGATTAACAAAACGCTTTCTTGACTCAGAGCCCAGAGTCGTGCTATGATATTTGACTGTTTGGCTGCTCAGGTGAAAGGATACTCCAAACACAAAGTGGTTTCCATAGTGAAGTTTCCAAACACTTACATTACCTTAGAGTATAGAGATTGTTCATAAAACCAGCATTTATTTTTCTCCAGAAAATACTAAGCGGCACTGAACTGTCCCTACACCTTGTGTGAGATCTCGGAACTGCAGCCTGGGCTTGAGGAGTGCACTAACTGGCAAACAACTAAGAAAGAGCTTCCTGTGCTCCTGCATTTCTGAGGAGCATGCAAAATATTTCTGTGTGATCCTGAGCTGATCATAGGAGATGCAGTGATCTATGTGTCAGACAGAATGTCTTCAAACAAAACACTCATAATATACCTGGAGTTGCAAAGATAGGTACAAAGAATGCAGAAATATGCAGCTGTGGGGAGGGAACAAAGATAGGTGGAAAACTCAACTGTTTGGTGGAATTTGCCATTGGTACCTAAAGGTTGATTAGCAGCCTCTTCTTTCCTTGCTTGCTACTCGCTGCTGCCACCACGTGTTACTGCATTTTTTTTTATTATTTTTTTTTCCTTTTGAGCTATCAGGACCCCTTGATATGGAAATGTTCTCCACTGGGTACTGATGTGGGTATCGGTACCCAGGTGAAAAAGAGTGAAATGGGCAAGCTGGTCCTTGGAAGACTGGGCATTAGTCCAGTCAGGATAAGAAACTCCAGAAGATCCCTGCATTCGCAAAAGCTTTGGACAGTGAACGGTGCCCTGGTGCTTTTGCTCTCACTGGAAGGTTCCTGCATAATGCCCATGATCTGGCAGTATGCCTGTTGCCTAAGGAACGAAAGCCAGTCTTCCAGTTTTGGTTTATTAAATAGAGTAATTGTGGATATTTTTATTATCTGTGCAAATGACTAATTAGGAGGTCTTTAACACTTGCTGTTTCTCCATGAAATAACACGATGGACAGTTTCACCAGGGCCACGATGTGCTGTGCTGGAAGTGAGAGAGCCTCAGGACAGCAAATTCTTACAGGCAAAACTCCCCCCAGTGCTGCTTGATTCTCTGCTAAATTTACTTCACTTTAAATAACCCTCTAAGGATGAAATTTAAGTGACAATCTGTTGATTGCTAATCACAAGTTAGCTTACAGGATATCATTGCAATGGGATATTTCAATGTGAGAGCTAAGAGGTTCGTGTAACAATTTGCTTGTTTATGGTCCTGTTTGGGGAAACATTGAGCATATGCACAGCTGAACTGTTCTCTTCTTCCTCTGTCTTGCAAGGGTTGAGAGCACATGCCTAGGTATAGATGCACTGTTGCCAGTTCTCACTTTATTTAATGTGTTACCAGCACATATTATTGGGCCAAGGAATGATCTCAGAACATAAACTTTCATCTAAAACAAAAAGCAAGGTTAGTTTCCAGCTTTCGTGACAGAGAAGACTTGCCCATTATCAATTCTGCTCCCAAACAAAGAATATTTGTGAAGATATGTATATTAAATCACAGGACCTTTTCGGGACTCGTGTTCCTCATATGAAGGTCTGTGCACTGAAAGTTCCCCTACAGCCAGTGCAAAGCCAGCAACAAGAGAAAACAAGAGAAAACAACTTCAACTGAAAGAGGAAAAGCTCTGACAAGATATAAGGAAATCCCTTTTCACTGTGAGGACAGCAGAGCATGGAGATTGTCCAGAGAGGTTGTGCGGCCTCCATCCTTGGGAGATAAGCCCAAGGAGCCTCACACTGACAGGCTATTGCTGTGAAGGCCACCAGAATTAGACCTTCTGCTCAAAGGCGGGGAAAGTGTCTAGCAAGTCTGTGTGATCACCCTGTGTCCTACCGGCATGCCTCCAAAACCAGGCTGAGAACAAGGCCTTTTCCAGCAATAGGTCCTAGGCCTTCAAACGCACCAAGCTCATCATTCTGAACTCCCAAACTTCCCATTCCCAACCCTCCCTGGCATTACATTCTCTGCATACCTGCCCCAGTTTGGGGACCGATGACAGCTCAGGCCTCAGGCTCTCTCCAATTTTATGTAATTAAAATTCTGTTTTCTTCCATTGCTTCTTCCATTTTTATCTCATCATGAAATGTTTAATTTTAACATACTTATCTACTGCTCAGGTGTTTTTGCACTTAGAATAATAACACCAATAGAATAATAAACATACCATAGTAAACACCAAGGGTCTCCTATCATTGAAAAAGGAAGGATTGTGCCTGATCTCAGCTCTCTGGAATGGTGAGAGTAAACCACTACTTACAATTCATGGAGTTGTGACATTTTCCAGTTTAGGGGCGAGAGATGGACAAGAGTTTTGTGCTGTTTTCTCTAGCCCTTAGTTAAGTTAGGTTGACATATATTCTTTCATGTTTGGCAGAGGAAAAAGCTTGTGGCTGCTCTAATTTTCTTCAAAGCTCAGAAACAGATGTAGGTGCCCTCTCCGCTTAATACCCTGTAATCTTAAAGTAACCAGTATTACCTTGCTGGAGCTGCCACTATTGCATTCAACGGAAAACAGAAAGGAAAAAAAAAAAAAAAGGACAGAGGGACTCAAACTCAAATCAGTTTAGAAGAATAAATAAAGGTAATGTTTCTTTAATAGGATAATCCATATGAGAGTTTTCTACCAAGTACCGAAGGATCTACATGAGCTACCTCTAGGGCAAGTCTAAAAAAATATTGCAAATGATTTAGGCAGTCATTAAATATGACCTTTGTTCTTGGCAGCAGCACAAGGAAAGCAAGAAATAATTAAGCAAGAGATTGTTCAAAGCACTACTGACTGATTTCAACACAGAGCTTGTTTTCTGCTGCAAGATGTTTTTGCCTCTCTGTTTCATTTTCCCATGTTGAAAGTAAAACATGAATTCCATTTTACCATCTACCAACCCAGTTATGATAATTAGTTATACATTTAGACTTGGCATCACTTATTTGCTGCAGCATCCAGCATTACTGTTTATATTTTTATGTTTCTGGGTTATGAATTTTTTAGTAATACTCTGGAATCTGCCAAATAGGGATCGGTGTAGGCCTGAGCCCTGGAAAAATGGCAGCACCAGGCCTTCAAGGCATAGGAAATAAATAAGAAAAAGCCTTCAGTACTTTGCTCCTTCATCTCACTGAGCAGAACTAAAATAGTCTAACTGTTCAAATAATAGCATCAGACATCAGCCCTGGCTACCGACGGGGGCTGTAAGGGCTTTCCAAAATGTCCAGGTGTCTTGCGACCAAAGGCCTCCGGATTATCGTGGAATGAGGCAGCACAGCACTTGCAAAATCCAGGGGGGACCCAGAGTCTTAAGATATTAGAAAGCCAATGTCACGCCAGTCTTCAAAAAAGGCAAGAGGGAAGACCCAGGCAACTACAGGCCAGTGAGCCTCACCTCCATCCCCGGAAAAGTGATGGAACAGCTCATCCTGGGAGTTGTCTCCAGGCACGTGGAGGACAAGAAGGTGCTCAGGAGTAGTCAGCATGGATTCACCAAGGGGAAATCCTGCTTGACTAACCTGA
>VZSV01000109.1:1477645-1526150 GCA_013398735.1 Nothocercus julius | reverse complement strand
CTCTAGAGGTCCCTTCCAACCTTAAGCATTCTATGATTCTATGATTCTATGATTTAAGTGGTTGTACAAAGATTTGGATTCGTTCAACACAAGAACCCAAAAAATTTTATTCTTAGGAATCTACTTACAAAAAAGTCACCTTTCTACTCATGCCCCAGTGAGATATAGTACAGCAAAATACACACAGGGAATCTCTTTTAAATAGCTGCATCACTGGCCCACTTAGCTTAGAAATCTATTTTCTCCTCTAGGTTTTTATGAATGAGACAGAATATTTGTTTACATTGTAAGAATTATTGATTTGAATAGGTTTAAGATCTCCAGGTTTTCCCAGCAAGCCCTCACCAGGACACTACTGAGAAGAAGATGGCCCTGCCTACCTTGACAGAAGATGCCAAACAACAAAAACTCACAGGCTTTGGAAGTTGCAGGACTTCCAAAACTGAAATAACACCCAAATTCTTTTTGTGTAAATAATAAAACCTGGACAGACTATGGTAGATCCTACTATAAAGTCAAGTGATGGTAGACGTCTGCTGTGCATAATTGCTTTTATTTCCTTGTTTAACTGTCCCTATTTCATCTGAATTATTGCAATCAACCTAAACAACATGAAGCATTCCCAATTAAAATATATCACAAACTGAATAAAATCAGCAATGGCACGCAGCTGTGAAAAGTCAAACACTGTGCTTCAGTGCAGCAAGCAGAGGCCAAGAACAGTATGAACCTGTTGGAGGAAGCCAGCGTGAGAGCAATAAAGAATGCTGTGCTGTCAAAACGCTACGTGTTATAAACACAGGTTAAAAGAATTGTAGTTATCAAGCAAGGAGGAGAGTTAGTAGAAATTAGATAGTTCTTCAAGTATGTAAATAGCTGACATGAAGAAAAATGGAAAAATGAGATGAACTGTTTGTTGGAATATCCCTTGTGCACTGGATGAGAAATAAAAGTCTTCAACTGCAGCAAGGCAGATTTAGGTTAGACCTTAGGAGAAGAGTATTTAGCAATGCAGTTAGTTAGCTGGGCTAGCTGAGCACAGGATTAGGTAGCCTAGAGGGCCCTGGACACTTAAAACCACCATGAGGACTTAACACCATCTGCCAGGTGTGGACAGGGGTATGGGGTGGGTCTGGCTGGCTCAGAAGTGGCGCATGGGACTGGAAGAGCCCTCAGACTCCTGAGCAGCCCCGTTTGCTGGGATCTGGAGATTCATCACGCTGAAGAGCCTTTCTGCAATTATTTCGACCAGCAACATTCGTTCCAATATCAAAGCTGTTTTATTCATGGGACGCATGAGTGCATGTGGATAGAAGTTCTCAGAGGAGAGGAGCATCAATCATATTATTAATTTGTTTCTGTGTCTGCAGCCATCTGACTTAAGAAATGTTAGTTATCAAGAGCCTGGTTAGTAGACAGCATCTGGTTTCTTTTAGTGTTTTGAAGGTTAGAGGATAGCTGCTCTGCAGCAGCTTCATGTCTATGGTTTAAAGGGCCACTGAGATCTCAGCTTATGCCAAAAATAAGGCTTTCTTAGTTTTTTTCTTAAGATAGTATAAGGATAATCAGTTCTGAATCTGTAAGTGCTGAACATGTAACTTGAAATAACATGTCATCATGCTAGCCACGTCACAAAATTAAACGGGTTAGGAACAAGTTAAATAACTGATATCATTTAAAAGTCGATGTAAGCAAAATGTAAGCAAATAGTATTAATAGATAGAGTACTGACATTATAGTGAGGTTAAGTTTTTCCCAACAAGGGTGAGGATTTCCTTAAAAAAAAAAAAAAAAAAGAAATCCTGAGAGTGAGTAAAACTTCCAAGCTAACTAGAGGAGATAAAAGCATGAAGTTAGATTCCCAGATATCTGTGTCATTTTGGAAAATGGAACTGGTGGTGCCTTGTGTGCAAGGGAATGTGGCACCGGCATCAAAGCATGAATATAAACCAGTGGCATTTCAAAGAGCATGCTCATGTGTGGTGATCTGTGGCTGTCGTTGGTCTTTCAACTATAGAAAGACAAGAAGCAGAAATGATGAAAACCATTCAAACTGTATCTAGTCCGGAGAATAACTGCTTGATACATTACTGATATTCCCCTGGACTTCAGCTCCAAGACCTACTACTTGACCTGAACTCTCATCTTTATATATTCAGCTCAAACACAAATCCTTCTCCACCCTTACAGGAGTTCAGTTTCTTATGCCTCCACCATCTTGAATATGCCAGTTTAAATAAGAAAAATTCTCTGGTTATTTCCACATAACAATAAATAAAGATTTCTTCTTTCCTAAAAAACACTTGAAATACCTCGTCCCAGTTCAGCATTTATTCTAGACACAAGAGTAGTTTATCAGCCTCCCCTCTGCCCTCAGAAGAGACCTTCTCTGAGGATGCAGTGAAGTCCTCTGGGCAGTGCCCTGCTATTGCTGTATGCACTTCTGGTGGGCAACAGGACACTGATACTGGTCAAATGAAGTAGCAGAAAGAACAGAGTTCACTAAGGTTCCCAAAGCTGCCCAACCCCAAGCCCAAAAGTCCTTCCAAAGAGGTCTGCATTACCACTTCTTTCTGCCCTTTGATTGGATGTTTTTTGGATAGTGCCCAGCCCTCCTCTCTCCTCCTTGCTTGGTGGTTGGAGCCATTATATCCTGTGCCTTGTCTTTCTGCATTTTTTTTTGATTCCACGCCATATCAACACTCTTTTCTGAAAGCAGTTGCTTTGTACTTACAGAAGATTGTTCTTCCTTCAGCATGCTGCAAGAGCTAATAGCCTAGTGAAAGACATAGCTCAGAACATAAGAGCATCTGATAAAATGCATTATTAAGTCCATTAGACTCTCATCATGGTTTGTCCTCTGTCATTAATAAGGTTATTACTGCATCTCATGTTTATCATCACATTCTCCTCTTGAAAAATGTGTCTGGAAGCATTTAATGTTTTTACAGCTCATCTCTAATATTTTTATTTCGATCTCTAGCTATTCAGTCCTGTCATGCATTATAATGCAAGAAAAAGATGCCCATCAATTTCCTGAAGGATGGCAAAGTGGATTCACTTACAGCTACTTAAGGGAGCAAACAGGGTTTATCCTGTTGGTAACCAGGGTTTTCTGACACTCAGGTCAATGACAAGCACATCAGACCCTGCTGCTCACCAGAAGCTGTAATCAGAGACAACATCTAGATGAGCTCATTTCTGTGATTCTCTCTTGTTTTCACATTATTGTCTCGTACTTTGATGTGACTCTCATTTCATTTCTACAGGACTTTATATCTTTGGCTAGATATAAAGCATATTCTGTTCACCGGATATCTCAGTAACTGTGTTCTTGTGGCTTAAAACAGAAACATTCACTTTTGGGGAAAAAGATATCAAAGCTAAGATAATGAACAAGCTGGCATTCTGGCATCCTTCCTTCTACTCTTTTCTGCTCAGCTTAAATGATTTGACTTCCTAAGCCAATTCTTTAGCAAAAGTGATGCTCTAATTTTAGGCTTATCATATGGCCTACAAGACATTCTGTGTGTGTGAAGCTGCCATGTGGTTTCCATATAATGATTATTGTGCTGGGGGTCAGAAGAAGAAAGAATATTTAGAATCTTTTTCTAATTAATTCTGTACGTTTCTGCAAGGGATTTTGCTCCAAGAAAGCTCTAAATAAATGAAATGCGTGGCCTCACAACATGCTGTAAAGTGCTCATTATTTTGCTATCCTAATAAACTCTGACTGCCTTTGCAAACAGATGCTCCAAATAGTGTTCTTAATTAAATATCAAGGGCCAGACTCAAATGGTGGTCCATGCCAACAGAAGATAGCACAAATCTTGGCACAAGGCCCCAGCCTAACAAAAGGATGGCTGTGAATGCCTGAAACACTTGCAGGCTCCCCTCTATTGTGGGCAGACTTGCCAGACATCAGGATGTGGTGCAAACAGTCTGGATTTTGGGGTGTTTCTCAGGTGTCAGGGAGGTAGCGCGGTCCAGCCGGTGCAATCCAGATGGCTGCTTGACAGTGTTACTCTTGAACGCTTTGGACATTCTGCTCTACAGTCAGGAACAGAGAGCTGCCTAGTTATATCATCAACAATCACCAGGATAAATATTTTAAATCTTTCTGTAAAGATACAGGAGAAAAAAGAGAAGAGCTAAAGCAGCTGAAAGAGCTATGAGGTGAGCCTTCACTTAAACAACGTCTCTCTTTTCCTTATTGCCTTATGGGGATTTTTCTGTTAAATAATGGATGTACAACAGTTTTTAGATGTTAGGGAGATGGCAAAAGACTTTTTGTGGATGGGGAGTGGTTCTTGTTGCTCAGCTTTTTGGTGTTCAGCCTTGGCAAGGAAAGGAGACAAAACACTTGGAAGAGAGAGACAGCAAGAGGATATTTTCTTTGAGGTGACAACTTCTGAACCACATCAATATTGCAAAGTATAACCTTTCTCAAGAAGGCCATGTAGCTTAGTTGACTGTCATGACTGGGCTGCTGTTCTGGTCTGGTACTAGAAATTTCAAAGATTTCCTAATAGCGTTTTATTGTTAGCCTTATCTGAAGTATCCATGACAAAGATGGACAAGTATAATGACCAGTCTGCTCAGCTACTCCACTGTAACCAACAAATAATACTAATCCAGCTGATGCAAACATTTTTTTAGATCATCTCTCCTCAAAAGTTCACTGCTCTGCTGGAAAAAAAAAAAAAAAAAGTAATCTTTTGGACTGGTAAACTACCAACAGTAGCTTGGACTAGTAAGCTAAACTATTTAAGCAAGAGACATATGTAAGTGAGGGAAACAGAAAAGGAATGGGAAATGAAGATAAAATTGGAGAGGCAGCAACTTGATTTTCCCAGCTCTGTTGTTTCCTGTTTTCCTCCTCCATCTTATTGGTCAAATTATTTCTTTGGCTCAGCCTGGACTCAAAATGATGGGTACCTTGGGAGCCAGAGCTAGAAAGCTTTCAAGGCTGCCTCCTCTCGCAGCCTGATAACCTCCCAAAAGTCTGTTGTCTGCTTTCCAACATATCAAATTTAGTAGCTGACCCCATGCTTCTTTATTTAATACCCATAGTGTTAGCACTCTCCTTGTGTAGTATGGAGTAGAGTTCTATTTATTTTTAACCCTGCTGTCTCTTGTGCATAACTCATAGAGCAAATAAATAGAGTCAAACATTTGTTTGATTTACAGGACCATGTACCCCCAACCAGAACTGAGGCACCTCAATTCACCTCCTGCATTTCCCCAACATATAGACACAATTTTACAGAGAACAGTGTGGTACCTCCTCCCCCTTTGCCCTTGCTTGGGAAAATTCCCAAGAAGAGCCAGTTGGAGACTCCAGCAGGGGCGAGCAGTCAAAGCAAGGCTTTGGGGATACACAGAGAATTTTTTGTTTTCTTATCTTTCTTTCTGCTGTGTTCTGACTGGCTCTGGTGCTGCCTCTGTCATGATTGCTTCACTTCATTGTCACCCATTGGTTGATCTGACCCTTTCCCCTTTCACCTCTTCTGGTCAGAGTCATCCTCATTCCTCAGTGTTCTGTCTGTATGCCAGATATCCTCCTAATTAAAAGAGGAAATTACAAAGTGGAAAGAGGAAGAAACCCCGTGGAATGATCATGCTTCTTTTTGCCATCATTCCAATCAATCTCGTTGCTCATGGGTTATACTCCTCTCCCTACCCCATTTCTGCCTAACCCATTTCAATTTTGAGCAGTGGTATAGAGAGAACTGACTATTTGGTGTCTGCACAGAGTCATCCCATGAATTTTGGGGTTTATTTTTGTCTGTGTGTGTGTCTTTATCCACAAGAAGGGAAAATCAGGTGAAGAAAAAAAGCATACAAAAAAACCTATCAAAACTGAATAAATTCCCTCTAACGAATTATTCCTCCAACAAAACAAGAGAATTTAGTGTTGCTATACAGCTTATTACTACAACAGTCAGGCAAGAAGTGACATTCCTGCAAGCATTCCAAGACCATCCCAGTCAATGAACTTTTCTACACGCCAAGATTCGTGGTATCTTATCAGCAATGAATTGCATTCCTTGTGCGTCAATAAAGTGTTTCCAGCATGCCCGAATCCGGACTAGTTCCCACAAGTCCACATGTTTACTCAGCGGACAAACAAGAACTACGACATTCAGTGCAAGCTGCTTTGAACAAGTCAACTGCACAACAGTGAGTTTTGAAGTCGTGAGCGGGTGTCATATTTACTTTCACAAAGAAAAAGGCAGTTATTTCTGACTGTGCAACTGCCCTTCCACAATTGTTTGTCCTTTCTTGCAATTATTTCCAAGTCTGGCTGGGTGCAACTAATTGCCCTTTTCAGTAGAAATGTGCTCTTAAGCAAACATCAACATTTTTTAGTTCTATACAGAAATGAAGACAAATATTTTTTCATATTAACTTAGAGTTGCAACAACAAACAACACAACTGGAAGAAAGTTTAAAAGAATTGTGAAGTTTTTGGCATTAAAAAGATAAAACAATCATAGAACTGTAGCACAGTGGGAATAACCAGGCAGCTTTGGAAGGACTCAACATATTTGATTGACCCTTGCAGTGCAAATCAAAAAATGTTAACATCCTGCCACACAGATTTATATTTATGTGCAAAAATATACTACTCAAGTGGCAGTGACACTATCGACACTGTACTGCAGTGTTATTCAGTATTGTCCGCATTTTTTTCTTTTTATAAGAAAGGTAAAATGTGATTCTTTCAGTGTGCCCCATGCCTCAGCTACATATTGTACCATCCATCTGACTTTTACCATATATAGATGCTCAGATCCCAGTGGAGTAGTTTCTGGAATTTATTGCTAGTGGCTGCAGACATGGAATAGTGTGGCAATAAGCAGCCTGTAAGAGAAAGGGCTCTCTCCTTCAGAGCATCATGGTCATCTCCATGCATCAACTGTATGAGGACATTACACACTTTTATAGGAACAATTAAAAAAGATTTAATGAGTCTGCTGAGTACATTCTCTGGATGGGGCAGTGCTTCAGTGCAATCGGCGTCTATTGAACGAGGCATAGAAGTTATCTCGGGCGACGTGATTAGTCAGAAATAGTGTCTCCACTCTTGGAAGGGGATCATCACGAGCAGCAACGGCGGGAGCGAGACCGCGCTTGACGTGAACTCTGCGCTGCTAACATCACCCACTCCTTGAGCTCCTGCCACAGAGAACACGTGAGACGCTGAAAGGGAGGCAGAGCAAACAGCTCCACAGCCGGATCACAGCAACAGCAATAAAGGTGTGAGAGGGCGGACTGGCTTTGAGAGGAAACAGTAGGAAAAGTGTTTCTCTAGAAAGCAGGAAGTGTCGATTTTGTCTGTGCCCGAAACAGGGCCACTTCCATCCTGAGCACTCTGTGCTGCATCTGCAGTGATTTCTGCAAGGTGCAAGGCAAGCTCCTGTCTCAGGAACTCGCCGTACTCCGAGCTATTCGATGCTGTGTTTACCACGCGGAGGTGCTCCCCTCCAACCGCGTATCTCGGCTTGTGCTTTGCTTTGATTCACGTGCCTGCAGCTGCTGCCAGAAGGTTCTCTGCTAACAACTCTATTTCCAAATATCATTTCTGTAATGGCACTTACACTTTTTTTCTTTTTTTCTTTTTTTTCTTTTTTTTTCTGTATAGGACCAACTGAAATACCACAGGATGGAACTTGCCATGCAAGCAGTAATGTATTATTCAAGTGGGTGGCCTTTGACATTTCCATGTGTCAGCAAATCAGAAGTTCAACAGTTTCAATAAAGCAAAGTCAGCACCACCAGTTCATTTAACTCTGCCAAATCTCCTTCTCTGTCAGGCTACTGGGTCCCTAGATTTCACTTCGTGTCCATCTGCTTTTGGCATGCCAGTGTCCCGAAGATCCAGTCTACATTAAAAGTAAGTCTAAATGTCTCCCAAGTTCTCCTTCTTGACCCTTTTCCAACCCCTGCTTCGCAGCTTTTGGCATCTGGTTGCTGGCAGCTGTGGGAGCAGTTCTGCCGTCCTGAGCCCAAAGTCCGAAGTTCACCCACCTCGCCTGGATACACGTGGCTGGCAGGGGACACTCTGCACGGGTTCGAGCCTCTGCTGCAGCATTTTCTAGCCCTGCTACCAGTAGTAATAAACTGATGAAGGAAAGGTCCTCCTTAAAGACAGAACTGATTACAAACAAGACTAAATTATTTGTCACAGGACAGTGGCACACTAACATTTATTCATTTAAGTTCACAAGGAATTGAATGAAAACATCCATAATGAGCTAGTCCACATGACGACTCTGTCGCTGCATGAGAAAGTCCCTGCACAGCAAACTGCTGGGGCCTGTGTGAGTATTTTGTGGAAGTGTCGGTACATGGTCGCCCTATTATAGTGTCCCTTAGACTGCCACCGTTGCTAGCAGTCAAAAACACGACACTGAGTCAGCTGGATCCTTGCCTGGTATGATACAGTGTTTTCATTTTTTATGTTATAGGACTGTACTTACAAGTGTTAAATACTTCCAGGAGCTTCCTGGTTCGTGAAAGCAAACAAGAAGATTCTAAGATGCCTTTGAGTGAAGACCTTGAATGACAGCGCTGTTGATTACACTGTTAATAGTAGCAAAACAGGGACGACTGGAGACGATTTTAAAAGAAAATCTGTTCATTTTTGGTCAGCCTAAGGTTGAACGTCTTTTAGAGCCATTCCCTAAAAGCAGTTCCTCTGCTTTTCAGAGTTTCTCTGTTTCCCTGGGTTCCCATATTGGCACCTCGTTGTGGAGGTGCTGGCTGCTCCTAGCCCTGCCGAGGTGCCAGTGATACTTCCGTGAGCGCCTAGGAGGGGAAGAAATCCCTTTCCTGTTAGGGGATGAATCACGCAGGCCGCGTGGCTTCCCCGTGCTGTGCCGGGATGGGGCATTTGGCAGTGCTGCTTTTGTATACAAAACACCTGATATGCGCATGCGATCTGTGCAAGGGCAAACAGAACTGGCTCAGGTGACTCACTGGGTGTTGCTAGCGCTGGCTTGAAAAAATTAAGCTCAACCAGAATGCGCTCAGGTCCCGCTTTGCCATCCACGTTTATTTACAGCATAGCAGTTCCGGAGGAAAACTTGGAAACTGGTCCTCCCAGGACCTATGTTGGGCCCGTGGCAAGTGCCTGGGCTTGGAGAGATCAGAGGGGACAGTGACTGTTGGCACAAGAGAGGCCAATGGGCCCCTTCGCCCCAGCTCTACAAGTCAGGTCTCCTGTGGCTTTGGATGGGGCAGGCACAAGGAGAGGGGCTGCCTCTCCGGCCATGGACACAGGTGATGCCCACACTGCTCCTCACTCCCTCGGCGCTGGCACGCAGCTCTGCTAGCACATGCAACCAGCTGCTTGAATTTAAGGAATTTTGAAGAATCTTGAAGAATCTGGGTCAGTTTGTTTCTCCTCGCAGAGGATGCAAGCGGATGGTGTTCTAGCTGGGGGTAATGCAAACATCCCCTAAATCTCTCCCAGAGGCAAGATGTTACGAACAAACTGGCTTTATTGCTGCCGTGCACTTGCAGCTCTTTTGCTTTTAGTTACTTCTACTTCAGCAGCACCTCAAAGACCCTGCTGCAAACAGGACACCATTTTTTGCTAGCAGTGGCGAATGTAAATCAGATCCTTCTCCAAAGAGGTGGTTTCAATATATCTGTGGCTGAGGAAGACCCAAGGGGGCAGAGGTGCAACACATCACGGCACTTGCCCACACACAGGCACCAGTTTGACTGCTAAACTGGGAATGGCAGCCAGTTTTCCTGATTCTGTGGCACATACCCACTCTTGGAGTCACCCTGAGGTGGGCCCTAGTCATTACAGCTGGATTTAGCTTCTCACTGCAAGGACTGTTTACAGAAATCCAACATTATTTCACAAATCACACTCCTGATACAGTCATGGATCGCAATTAGAGCTGCTGACACAACATCTAAGCCTCCGGCTCTCCGGGTGTTCCTGCTGCGGTCCCAGAGGTGGCTCTGGGCTGTGATGATTAACGTGGAGTTTGTTCTTTCTTGCACAGTGTGTCTAAAAGACCTTTGTGACTGAGCAAGCTGCCTGAGTACTGCTTGGCAAAAGCCATCGGATTCACCCTTCTCACTATCGGGATCCCATCTCACAAATATTCATACCCAAACTATTCCAGAGCTCACATGAAAGAAAGCGAGCAAGTTAAAGCAGAAGCCAGGTCTGGATCCATAACCCTCACCAGATAAGCAAGCCCAGATTTACAACCCCTCCAAATCCCAGGCTTGCAGGAATAGAACGGAAAATGACGATGGCTAAAACCTCAGAAGAGTTTGGGATAACTCTGCAGTGGAAATTTCCTTCTTAAACAAAACCATTTAGGAGAGAAGAGGAAATGTGTGGTGGAGGCAATGACTATCATTAACAGCATCTCTGCCACCCTCTTCCGCAAATAGTTTTGACCACAAAAAGGGAGAAGTGCCAGACACTCATAAAATACTCCTTATTCTGTGATTTTAAAGGAAGTGCTCCAAATACTGTGGACTATGGTGATGGGCAGCAATAGAGCATGTGAACTGGCAATCACATTTCCTTCAGCACACTGTTATTTATCTATCAGCAGAACCACACACGGTGTTTAATAGACAAAGGGAAAAATAAACTCCCTGGTGCATGAGTTTGCTAATCATAATTAGACACAATCAGATTGGTATTATATTGGCATTGATATTTGGTATTATTTTTGCTGCATTGTAGTGCATTAAATATGCTGGAAAATGCCCATTTATTAAAACAGGACTTTCTGCAGGAAAGGATTTACATAAATGGATTTACTCTTTCACTTTGCTCAAAGAAAATGTTAATACAAGGAAATACTTTAGACATATTCTGGAAGGAAATACTTGTTTTTTTTTTTCAAATTAAATTTTTGCTCTAAAAGATAAGGTATATTAAAATATACTAACAGTTTTGACATGTACATCAATGAAATGTTTTAAAAGTAAGGATTTTGCTTTTTTTTTTTTTTTTTTTTTCCCCAGAAAATTGCCAGGATTCTTATTTTTTTCACCCCTCCTGGACTTACAAACACGGGATGGAGCCAGCACAGACTCAGGCATAGGAGAAGTCGGAGAGTTTCTCATGGAATGAGACCAGAGGAGCCTCAAGCCCCGGTGAATTGACAGGGCTTAAGGGTAAGGCAGCTAGTGGGGGAGCACAGTGTGATACAGAGTATATGACTAAGGAGATGGCTGAGCCAGGAGAGGATGTGCTATTAGGAAATGTCAGCATGAATATTTCATATGTTGACCCTTTTTGTAGCTCTAACATCTTAAAAGACAGTGACTGTAATTGACTTTAGGCTCTGGGTAGAGGAGGCAATTCTTATCCCAGGAGACTGACACATATTAGCCAAAAAAGGCAGCTCTTGACTATGTTCTGCATTGCTACAGACCTAGAGTTCACATGTTCCTTGCAAGATTGTCATCATTATCTGCCTCAGCCTTAATTCCATGTGGAATATCACCTGTGTGTCTTTTTTATCTCTCTAGCTAATGTTGCAGCTTCATATAGAAAGGCACTTCCAGTACAGGAAGCTATAATAAGGCTCGGTAGGTTGAAACTAGACAAGGTGGGATTACAAATTAGGTGTGGCATTTTTGCCCATCAGCAAAGGTAGGTAAACATTAACAAGGGCTAGAGTGTTTTTTCCACAACTGGAAACCTTAAAATTATAATTGGTTGTTTCCCTAGCACCAAACACTGCTAATGAACTTCAGGCAGGAATTAACAGAGGGACATTTTTTGGTCTGTGCCATGGGCGAGACCAGGCTGGTCCCTTCTGGCCTGAGTTGCTGATTACCCTAAAGCAAACGCTGCTACCTTCAATAAGAAATTTGTGAACCAAAAGCTAACTCTGCCTGTGCCTCAGCTTCAGGCAAAAGCTTTCTGTACTAAAAGCTGTTTTCCCAACTGCAGTCTGCATAAAATACCATCCTGGGTATAGGAGATGCATGGGAGCCCTTTGAATTACCCTCTGGTAAATGCTGCAGCCTCTAATGGACTCATGTAGTGCAGGAGTGAGCGCACTATGTGCCATGGAAAGGGCTATGTCCAGACCCTAATGTGGGCTTCTTTTCCAGGCTCTGAGATCACAGTCCCTGCTGTCCTGCCCTGGGAAGCCTCTCCAGCAGCGCTGCCGTCTGCCAGCACCCCAGGCTGCCGGCAGCTGCCAGGAGCCCGTGTTTTTGGAGAGCAGCACTGGGGCTCTTGCTGCTCTCCCGGCTGGCCCTGCCTGAGCTCGCTGTGCTGGAGAAGCCTTTCCAGGATGAACTGCAGCCAAGCTGGGCCTCTGCTCCGCACGCCACGGGCTGCACCGGCTCTGCCCTAGGTATCCCGCCTGAAGACCAGGAGCAAGGCTGCGTGCTCTTCTCATGGCCCGGGAGCTGAACCGCACCAAAGCACCTCGAGGCTCTTGCTGCGGAAAATTAGGCACTTGCTGAGGTGCTTTGCTGGATCAAAGCCCTTGGACCAGAGATTTCTTCACCAACTAGCAAGATACCTCTGTCTCATGTGGTGCTTTGCAGCACCCTGTACAGCTGGTTGCTCCTTAGGAGCTATGATGAGAAAGTCTGCATGTATGAAGTAATAGATGGAAAAATAAATTCCCAAGTTTGCCTTTATATCAGTTTCTTCTTTTGTCATCAAATGAGGTTGTTCCAATTGAATTTAAAAGTTAATATAGTCTAAAGTGCAGGCTGAACCAAACACAAGGCAAACATTTTACTAATCTATAAACTAGACAGAGCAAACTGCCAACTGGGAATAATACTAAATGGGCACTTTCAGCTACTCGGTGGAATGTGAGTTTGATCAATTCATTCCAAGCCACATTAGTCTCATAAAAGCTGAGAGTAGCATTTTCTCCCAAGGGTTTCCTTTAAGGGATATTCATCTCAGAGAGCAAGATCACAGAGGCAATTAAGGATGATAATATTTTGGATGTACTGAGCAACTGATGAGTCAACATTGATCAAGACATGCTTTCATCTTTTTTTTTTTTTTTAAATGCTCTCACAAGTTCACAGTATAGTTGTTGTCACTGAACTGGCAGAAGCAGTAACCACCAGCATATTATGATCCCATGAACTATATTTTACAAGAAAATACTTTCCAGGAAGCTAGCTGGCCAAAAAAATAGTGATCTTATTAATAGCCTGTGTTCTCACTCAGGTGGAGGAGAATATACTTAGATATGTTATGAGATTTTCTAGCATCATTGGCACACTCTTACTTTTCCCTTCCAAATTAATTGGCATTAATGTTCCCAGGTCTCAGGGATGGCTGCAGTTTCATTACAGGTGCTACTTTGCTTGTATATCATTGCTGTTCCACAAGCATGTAATTTATTGTTTAGAAAGGGTTTCTGGATGTTTTCCAAGATGTAAAATCATAGAAGCTTATATCTGGTGCAGTAGATGGCAACAACTCTACCTGCATAGATCCACTCTCACGCACACACACTTGGCGTTGAATGCTGACATTCATCTCTTGTCATAAATTCCTTTAACTAGCCAACGCAGTGCATTAGTATAATTATTAGCCCTGGCCTGAACTCTCTTTTGCAATAACTAAGCAGAAATGCAGGAATATTGCTACAGTTCATATCACATACGCAGTTTGAGACTAGGGACTTACAGAGTTAATGTTGAAGGCCTATGGTAATCTTTTTGCTTCAAGGCTATTTATGTAAAAAGGTGTCTAGTCTTTGTAAAAACAGTGCATGCCTCTGTGCTTCCTGCACAGCAACCTGACACATTACCTCTCCCTCTGAAGTTATCATCTTGCTTTCTCTATATAAATTTTCAGCCCACTAGGACAGTTCAGGCCTTTAAACAAATTCAAAGGCGGCCTTGAAAGCGCAGGCCTATAGAAAGGAAACAGAAAAAAACAGCATGATCAGGATCAGCAATCCAGAAGTTCTGGATTTACTTGCCTATCTCAGACTTTTCCATCCTTTAGACACCAAATTGCAAAATGGTTCAATATTAACAAGCTTTGGAACCTGTGATACCACTCAGAAGCTTGCAGTTCAGAAGAGAGGGAAATTCCCATCACGTTCCTCACGGCCTGGCTGGACTTCGCAGGGAGAGACTCTGCCTTTTGAAGTGTGAGGGGACACAGACAGACCTGGGAAGGCCACAGAGCACTTCTGGGTCACAAAGTGGGACTTCCCTCAGCAACAGCGCCTATTAGATAGGCCTAAATGGTCTGCATTAAGTTATTATGCTGTCAGGACCCAAGCGCCCACATGTCTCCTGGATTATGGCAGGGACAGAGTGCATATTTATTATGTTGATTTTTTTTTTTTTTTTGGTGAGGGAGCCAAGAAATCATTTTTCACAGTTGATGCAGTGGGGATTTTGGAGAGCTAAGACGCCTCCCATCCTTACGCACTGCAAGGAGAACTGAGGAGAACTGAGAGCTCTCCCAGACTGAGCATCAGTACCGCATCGAGCCCTGCTGCAGAACACAGAACGCGGAGACACCTTTAATTAAATAACCACTCATACTCGAGTGCCCTGGGTGCTACTGAATTACAGGTGCTTTAACACTAACATGATGTTTTGTCAGATGTCTTCAATGGGCTTTAGTTGACAAGGCCGCGTCGTTGCACATAGAAAGGGCCATGGACTTGCTTGATTAGAGCCACCTACTGCAGATGTGGGGCAATAATTAACATCCTCTCCGGGGCACAGAGGAGTTGGACATTTTCCATGGCTCCGGCATAACAGCCTTAGTCACACTTTACAGAACGGCGCTGTTTCCACAGATTTACCCGGAACGAATCGCTTGTTTCTAGGGTGATTGATGCCCACGGCTGCTGGCCGGGGCCTCGCGGCAGCGCGAGGCTTCACACAGCCTCTGCAGAGCCCGCGCCGCGGGCAGAGGGGCCGTGACCGGCGCGTCCCTCCCAAAAAGGGCCATCGTGTCTCTTTTAAGGGAGGCCGTGAGGAGCAAGCGGCAACTCAGAGCCCTGGCGGGAGCAAAGGAGTGTAGCTGCGGCAGCCGCGCCGCGGTCTGTGGCGCGGCGCCAGCTGAGAGCAGCCCAGGACCTGGCCCGTCTTTCTAGGAAGAAGTGTCTGTAGTGGGGCTTTGAGCAATGCTCCAGAAGCGATTACCGAAATAAACAGCTTTTTGCTTGCTTTTTGCCACTCGTGTTGTTTCCCATGTGTCACGAGCGCAGCGCTGGTGACACCCAGGAAACAGTGTTTGCTGAACCACTTCCCCCAGTCTTTCTCTCAGAGGGTTTTATTGTTGGTCACCGGAGCCTAAAATAAAAGGTCCAACTAGTTGCAGCCTGTTGTTTCAGGTAGTTTCATTGCAGTATAGCTCAAACAGGATTCTCCCGGCTTTGAGGGACTGCAGCTGAGCTTTTTGCACAGTTTGTCCTTCAGAAGTTCCCAACCGTCTCAGCTGGCACTTCCTTGGCGCATATTTCAAGGAGGAAAAATGTTAAGAAAAGCTGTCATTCATCTGATGAGATTTCTTTTCTGGTTACAGCGCTATGATAGGGTTGATAAATACTGAGTAAAATTGCCATCAGCCCCTGATTTCTCCTTGATTGCCAGGACACGTCCAGTTTTGACTAGCTGCGTGACGTGCAGGCTTCACTGACAGGCTGTCTATGTGAATTTGTCTACAGATCTGGCTTGTTTTCCTTCTCCTTCCCAACAAGTGTCGGCACCCACCTGACTTCTAAAACATACTATGTTTTTCCCAGAAGTTGCCTCTGCTTCTGTGACGCTAGGCAGACAATGTATAGGTAGTCACATTTACATGGTAGGTTGCTCATATTACTCAGTGACCCCATTGCTTGCTTTACAATTACACGGAAAATCAGCCCTGATCATTTCCACAGATCTATTCAGAATTTAAAGTGTGTGATCAGATTTTAATGGGATTTAAAGGGCACATATTGTACCCTGTGATATGTCTCCAAAAGTGCCAGCTTCGCAGTGAAGGGAATCAGAACCGTTAGCATGTGGTCAATATTTTGCTTGACAAACTGAACTTTGTGAATTTTGCATGCAGAAGGCGAAGCATCTTAAGTCTTTATAGGTTTCGTTAAGAGCTGAATTCTTAAGTTACACATTAAAATGGGCCTGAGTTTTGGGGAAATCAGCAGGAGGAATTCCCATCACACTGATGCAGGCCTATATCAGTCTTCTGCCCTTGGATCGATGTGATCCTAGAGGTATTTGAGGTTGTTCACAAGAATGTTTCAGCCTCCCATCTTTCCAGAACAAGTGGAAGAACTTCCCTGGCTTCTCTGTATACAGAGACGTTCTGGAGGTGGTTGGCGGAGCCAAATGCGTGATGCCTCTGTGCTCCCTAAGGATCTTGCAGAAGTGCTTGGACACTAAGAAGCTTGTCCCACCCAGGCTTGGCCTTTGGCCAAACATTTTTCTCCTCACTTTTATGAAGGGTCCAAACATTTGAGCCTTTAGCTTCCGGGATTAGTGACCATCTTCTGCTCCACTTGTGGCACTGCCCCGCACAAAGGAGTCCTGATCCCAGCTGGAAATCTTAGACGCTTCACTAACTGTAACGGTTACCCCAGAAAGGGCCGCGTTTCCACACTGACTAACTGAAAAGCTGCAGTTGCCTTGTGAGATAATTCAGGATGAGAGATGCTGGCACACTAACTTTGCCCGTATTATACAGCGCAACAGAGAGGGCTTAGTCAGAGGGAAGGCACCAGGCCATCATCTTAACTATTTCCTGTTATCCTCATGTTCTTCGCATTTGCAGGCAACCTTGGATTCCACACACTTAGCTTCAGTTTTTATATATTTCCTCCTGAAACACGATCAACTGCAACACTTTTTTTTTTTTGTAAATGATCATCGGGCAAGCAGGGAAGCAAGCAGCAGTCCCAGAGAATCTGCCAGGGTACTAATGTATCTGAAAGGATTTTACTGATTACTTCCTGTTCAAAGGCGGAGGCATGAAGGCAAGAAACGAGGCATATATTCTGCACACCTGAGTGCCTGTGAATAAATTTTCCTTGCATGAGGACTCTCATGGTTGCTTTAATATGACATATCTCCACCCTCAGAGGAGCTCTGGCTCAGTCAAGGTCAACAAGCAATTGGATCTTCGTTGTGTTTTCTGAGTATTCTGAGAGTCTCTCTGCTTTCAGAGCTTCAGTTCCTCTTTCTTCATCTTTCATCACCAACGGAGAACCAATCTTTTCTCAAGTTACATTTGCTTTGCTGGCTAACATCACTCTAATCGGTCATCTGCTTCCTTTCCTTTTCCATCCCCTCCATGCCCTTTCTGCACATCCCGTAGAGTCAGTCATATTCACAAGTCCCTGATTTCCAGTATACCTGAATAGTCCCACTCTATATTGTGCACTTGTTCACCTTGGTAAATCAAGTAGAAGTGCAGAAGTGTTTCCAAGATCAAGGGCAAAATGTTCTTATCACTCCAAATTATTGCTTTTTGTTAGAGAAGTTGTAGAACAAACCATTACTCCACAGTAACACATAACCCAGATTTCTAAGACTTTTATATTTTTAGCTTTTTTGCTGTTAAACTGTATGTATTTTCAATAGTTGCGAATATAAGTGCACAAGGATTTAGCTGATAAATCCCAAGTCAGATTGCTATCGTTTAAATGGAACTGTGAATATAACAGCATAATATCACAAAATGAGGCAGTCCTTCCATTTTAATATTGCATTGAGATAAATGTATTATCAAAGGTAAACCACAGGGATGCTGGGATGTGACAAATTTATTAAGATATGTCATGTACTTCTTGTATGAAAGTATCCTATAAAACCTGTGATGTTTAACACATTCTTGAATTGAAATAATAAATTATTCATGAATAATTTCTCTTACAGGTTTGACACTTCATAAAGTATAATTTCTAGTAAGATGAGCATTTTGGGAGTTTTCTCTTTGAAGAGAAGTGTAAATAGTCATATGTTGATATTGCAAAACTGAAAGTCTTTCATTATAGAAGAACCACATATTTGCAGGGAAATACAGAGATTTCAGCAGCATAGCAATGTATATTTAAAACAAAAAAAAAACTGAGCTGTCTGGAATCCAAAGGTAATAGTCCTACATTTGCCCTTTGCTTCAAAAGGGTGAGGAATATATGTCCTAGCATAACAGATAACAATTTAAGGTCTGATTTCTGAGCAGGCTTTCAAAGTAAGTAGAGCTCTCTCCTTGCCTGAGGACAATTTAGGAATGGGTGATCATCAACCCTCTTCACATCTCCCATGCCAAAGAACCTCTTAACTTTGATGTGTTGGTTGTTGCCTTGTTTCTGGCATTCAGTAAATGGCAAGACCAAAGAAGCCCTTGCTTGGCTCTCTGCAAGGAAGTGTCACGGCGCGTGGTGTGAGCGGCTGCGGTGATGAGTGGCCTCCCCCGCGGAATTTATGGGGATTTATCTGCCCGCATGGGATCTCACGCAGCCCACAAGCCTACGCGGCCAGGGCAGTGCCGTGGCGTGAGCCATGCATGGGCACCTAGAGCAGCCCCACGAGGAAACACCTCCTTTGTTAGGGTTGTTTTAACACCACCTTGGGTTTTTTTCTTTAATGAGAGATGGACTGTGATTTTTAAGAGAGCCCCCTTCTTCACAGGCAATGATGCTTGAACCACTGCCTATATCAGCACTATATCACCATTGCCAGAAGCAAATTATTGACCAACAAACTACCGTTTCCCTTGTCTCCTGGGGCTGTTTTACATGTGTGGACATTTCTGTGCTCTTGTCTTCTAGCCGCCTTGGGCGTCATCCAAGGCAATCACAGCACCAACTCCCAAAGTGAAGAGAGTAGCATAAACTGCCCGTCCGGGCGATTTTCACATGAAATCAAGCCGTCCTGACCCTGGCGTTACTGCAGTGAGTGACAAGAATAACATGTTCAACATGTTAGCCTGCATTATTAGCTTGAATAGTTTTTGAAAGTTAAAAAACCCAATTCCTACAAAAAAAAAAAAAAAAAAAAAAAGAAAACAAGCCACTGGGTGCCATTGCTGCTGTTCTTGACTTTGGAACTGTGTCATGTAGAACAGATGGGGCCAAGTTTTGCTCTCATTTGCATCAGCCTAGCTCAATTTAATTCAATGACAGCTTTTCATAGCAGTTATAAGATACATCTCTTTTTGGAGCTCCTGGAACATCACAGCTCAATAGTGAAAAAAGGCAAATGAGTTCTTTCAAAGCTCTTCACTTAAATATACAGTAAAATGAAACAATTTTGGAGCATATGGTGTTGCCACTTTCACAAAACATGTTATCACCAGCGCTGTGGTAAGACAGGAGAGATATTGTAATAAAGCAGAGAAGTAAGTAAATAATGTAGGGGGCAATGGTGGTGCAAGGAAAAGCACACAGCACAGAAACAGAGACCAACTGACCAGCAACACACCCAGCAAGGAGCAAGGAAGCTCGTGCAGGCAGGAAGACTTGTCACGCAGTAGAAATATGTACTTTTATTTTAAGTAGCAAAGCAGTTTCTAATGCCTTTCGCTTTAATATGAACAGATTTCTACTATCATCGGGTGTATATGGGAGAAATTAGCTCTACATCTTAAAGTTATAATGCAGAATGTAACAGGAATACTGCTTGATGACTAAATGCCAAGAGCAAATCACATTTCATATGGTAACAGTTACGTGGCTGATCTGAGCACATAACCTACACACATCTGAACGTACATATTCTCCTGACATTCGTGTTTTCTTGACCTTTTGTCAGATGTTTCAGGCTTGTCTGTATCTAGAGACAAGGTACACAGGGAAAGCGAGGCACCTGGTCTGGGAAAGAGCCCAGAGGATTTCAGAAGACCCAAGGGCATCTTGTAGATTGCAAAAATTTACAGTTCCTGTCCAATAAAAAGCACCCATGATCAAGTCTGCAGGCGCACTGCAAGACTGATATGCAGCACAGCTCTGCCTGGTGGATCTCACCACGTGCAGCACAGAATTGTACCCACCATGGGGTCTATACCAGTGCGCATGGTGGGGTGGCTTCTCCAAGCACACATGGTGGCAGCTTCCGAGGAGTGCAAACCAAAAAAAATCAAACCAAAATAAGTGCACACCTTTAGAGAAAACGCAGGAGAAGCCCCGTGATCTCCACAGGAGCACAGACTTTGTCTTTGCAGCATGGAGCCAGGTCTGTGCCTTCCTGGGAATAACAACCCCCACGCCTGGTGGCCCAGGCCAGGGGAGCAGATGCAGCTCCGTGTAAACTGGATTGCACAGCTAGAGCTTCCAGGCAGAGCTTGCCAGCCCTGCAGGCCGGCAGGCAGCCCCATCCGGATCACTTGCCCCCCTGTTCCCCGCGCTCACAGGATTAGGGAAAAACGGTGGCTTCCCTCGGGGACCTGCCTCGTTCCCGTGTTATGGCTGCTGCAGGCCCCGCGCCACCACACCGAGCTGACCCTTGGACGATCCGCTCGGTGGCCGTGGGGTGGCTTTATGTGGCCAACCGGCGCCCCCGCTTACTCTCGGTGCCCTTTGCAGCTGCAGAGGCTCCGGGGTGTCCCTGCCTCCTGCACCGGAGGTTAGCAGGCGCCGCGCGGGCCTGAACTTTGCTGCACCGTGACAGTGCGTGTGCCCGAACGCTCCTGTGCCCTTTGCCTTCAACAGAGCCCGTCGCTCTTTAATTCAGCCGCAGCCCTTTTCTTTTAAGCCGGCTTCCTCACAGGCCTCCCAGCAGTGCGTTCCCATTGCGTAGCAGGCAATAAGGGTATTCGGGAGCCCGGATCCTTGAATTCAACTTTAATGCAGGTTATAAAGGCAAGGGGTCCTTGTTTTTCACTGCGTGCGCCCTCATCCTGTGGGGTGCTGAGCATCTGTTCTGCTCCAGAAACCCCCCCGGTTTCAGAGGGACGCTGTGCTCAGCACGTGCTCAGCACCTTGCTGGACCCCACAATTAAGTAATTTCCCGAAAGCCACAGAGAGAATCGGAAAGAGCGCCAAGAATTTAACACAGCTTCCTGGATCCGACCCCTGCTGACCGCGAGCACAAAACCATGCTCTGTTTACACGGAAATCAGGCATGCACTGAGGTTGTAACTCGTGCATGATTAGGTCCCTTTTGTAATTACTTTTTTCTCCTTGTTTCTTTTTCCACATGCCCATCCGGAGCATTAATTTCCCTGCTGAAGCTGTATGATTTCGAGAAGCCCCCACAGAAGAAACCCAGCTGCTGCCCACATCTGGGCCCAGGGGGGCTCCCTGTGCCAGCAACCCCCACGCCTGCCAGGGAGACATCAGCGCCTCTTTCGGGCTCTGCTGAAGTCCCTCCTGGCCCCGCGCTGCCTTTCCCGCGGAAAAGGAGGCTGAGAAGGAAAGGATGACACCCTTCCCCTTTGACGTCTCTTTGCAATAAGCATCTCCTACAAATTGGATCTACGACCGAAACCAGGTGTTGGTTTTTGGCCAAGTCCTCTCCTGCTAAGCCTCACAACTTCCCTCTGCAGGGTGTGCTCCCTGGAGAAGGGTTGAGACTCTGCCTTGGGAAGAGAATTAAAGTTCTGCAGAAATCAGGCTTGGAAGGACCGTGGCTATAATGAGCTATGACATAAGGAGACACTACTGAGATGTTGTTTCTACCACCATCTCTCTAGCCTACGTCCTTTCCCTCTCCTGTCTGTCATCACACCTGATACTGAATATTCATCAGGCTCTCTGAGATGTTTCTCTTACAACTGTATGATTTGAATTTCCCTCCCTGGCTCTTTGCATGGTACTGTAGGATCAATGCTTCTGCGACCACGATAATTTCCATGCTCCTGTCCGCCTGAACACAAATCCACGTCCCATGTGCTCATGTTCACTGTCTGCGGCAATGCTGCATGCTGCTGCTTGGAGGTTGCCTTGCACACCCACGGTTCAGGTGCCACCCCCTCTTCCAAGGGGCACCACCCATTGTAGAACTGGCTGCCAAGTGCACACTCTTGCCTGGGGTGGGACTTTCCACAACCTGTGCGGCTCCTCACAACTCAAACTCGTGCCATATAATTTCACATCTAGCCGCCTTTCACCGACTTAAATGGAAAATTTCATAATCTTTAAATGCTTTGTAAAAAAATTAAACTAAAATTAAACAAAAATTAAACTAGCTTGGGCTTACCTGTCTTTATTTTGGCACCCATTACATGCAGTTACAGACTGAGTCGCTGTTCAGACTCTCCCTGGTAGGCCCCAAAAGTGCAGTGAAACACCCTGCAAAACAGAGACAGCCACTGTTATCAGTGGACGAGGGACAAAGGACCTTCCCACAGGTTTAATACAGAGCAGTAGGTAGAAAGTACTAGACTTTGAACAAATAATATTTCCCCGCTCTCTGTAGAAGCAGGGGGGAAGTAATTTCCAAGGCAGATATACCAATTTCCTCAATACCATCTCTAAATACAAAGAAATCTTCTTAGGTGTCCATAAACGCACTGGCAAAATCCAAAGCCAAGTGGCAGCCCTAAACCCGTAGGTAATTCTTGCCTCCCCGCTTTGAGAAAATAAAAAAAGATAGTACCCATTGCACATCAATCTGCGTCCTGGAAAACTGGCATATTGCAAAGCGCAGGGTTGGCTCCGATGCTTCCATAGCAGCCAGCCTCTTGCGAGCCCGAGGACTGATGGCATCGGGCTCTTCTCCATGGCAATGCAGACCACTTCTGCTCAGCCATCTGTCCAATCCAGCACCTTTTACATTTCACTGCTGTCCCCATCCATGCAATTCTGGCATTTCATATGCAAGCACGCTGCACACAAATCCCTAGAGCGGGATTTTTCCATAAAATTCCAGGTGCTGTTCAGAGGTTTTATTTAAATGAAGGAATACATGTATTATCATAACAGTGATTATAGACGTTGCTTTATTCACACTGACTAAGCCCCTGCAATTTTGTTTAAGATTACTTAAGAGATCAAAAATGACAAGCTTACTGAAATGTATTCTGATTTTCTTATAGGCACCACTCAAACTGTTAATTCTGTTCCTGGATACTGAGGAGTTACATAATGATAATATTTAACTCAAATTTTTATGGTATTTTTGTGGCAAGTACATTTTACAAGCTGTATAAGAAAATGGAAATGTCACTACTAGGGGCCTTCTAACCATTACTGGCGCTCCCTAATAACCCAATACAATAACCAAATACCCAATAATAAGGAACAATAACCTGTCTAAACAAAATACTCCAGGCAGACTTGTTTGGAAAGCAGGCAGCTGCAGAATGCATTTATTTTTTCATGAAAATTTGGGAATTTACCTAAAGCTTCTGTTCTTGGAATCATGGGATGTCTTTTTTTTTATTTGAAATACCTTCCTTTTGATCTGCTCATAAGGTTATAGGGAAAAACCTTGAGCGTAGGAAACTCAGAGGCTAAAAAATAAACGAAAACAACCCCTGCTATATTGCGCTTGAGGCAACGTTATATTTTGGGAGCGGAAGGGAGGCAGAGCCCTTGGTTTTCAATGCGTGTGGGTAGTGGGCACTGTTTTTGACATGATATCTGCCTGCAGCTCGTCACAGTGACAGACAAGATGCAACCTACGCTTATTAAGTAGGGGCCCAGCAGTCTCTGCTCATGTGTCTTCCAGTGATCTGTATATTCAAAGAATAAATTTGAGCCTGGTACTTTCTCTCTCTAATGAACCGTGGAAAACCTGAAACCTGGGAGCACAAAATGCACGGATTCATTTCTTACAGCCTGCAGCCATAGTGTTATTAATTCTTTGCTTTACCAATTGTTTATATTAAACAGACAGTGTCTGGAAGGACTTCTGGACCCTCAGGATGAAAAATGTTCCCTAGACCAGCTATAGTTGAGGCTCATGTATGTCAAGATCTACAGGAAATTGTCTTAAATTTATCAAGGATGTGAAACCACAGAGGGTTAGTTTAATAACATTAACCTCCTGTGTGGATGATCCTATCCAGAATTAAACTGGTTCAATTTGATCAAATTCACTTTGTTTCTGAAGGCCTTAAATCAAGTCAGAATGCAGCCATAGTGCAAAGCATAGTGCAGCCACTTTGGGTGAAAATGGTTGTCTAGCATAGGGGTCACTGCACACAGAGTCAGATTTTTTGCTGTTGTTTCTGTGAGAAATGGCCCTCAGTGTGAAGATAAGCACAGAAATCTATGCCCTTCTACAGTTCTTGCAGAGCAGCCTCAGGGCTCCTCTTTCCTCTCCATCCAGGGGAAAAGAACAAACAGAGCAGGCAGCCACAAAGGTCACATCGTGTGAACACACAAAATTAACCTGCCCCACAGCTCCCAGCTGACGGTGCAGACGGGGAAGGAGACCTTTCATTTCTTTATATTTGCTCAAGATGGGAACGTGCTTCTTCTCCTGCTAGGACATCAGAGTTTGGCAGTTCTTTTTGCAACCCTCATCATCTTGGATGTTTTCTGGTGGGCAGAGGCCTAATTCTCACACATTGTTTACAGTTCTCTCCAAGGGGATTGACCCAGACAGCACCAGCTTTCCATATTTGTGCGGTCTCTGAGGCTATTGGTGTTTCATGTAGTGAAAGGAGAAGCAGAGGTGGCCAGTATTTAAGAGACACTGGCCCACCAAACTCAACTTAAAAAGCACAGTCATGCTTTAGAAAAAGCCATTAAATTATGGCTGATTCAACAAAAAGAGAGAAAAAAAAACAGCTTAGGAAGCAAAGACTGCCTTCTCTCCAAGCTGCTGTCAGAGCACCTGTGTTTTATTTACTCGTATCAGTGCCACAAAATAAATTGAGTGGAGATTTGTTTCTTTCCTTTTTTTTTTTTTTTTTTCCACATTTAATAAAAACCGTAGCAGCAGCAAGCTTTGATTTAAAGAAAAAGCACAAGGCAATGCAATCCAGGCGATTAAGCAGCCGTTGCTTAAACTGGTAGGTGTAACATTTCTGAGGGTGTCACTTCATCTGTTGTAGTTATCTACTGTCCTGATGCCTTTCACTGTACTCTGCCCGTTATGGGAGATAAAGTGAATTGGCACTTCAAAACTAAGGCACTGGAAAGGGGAAAAGGGGAAAGGTGGGAAAGGGAAGAAGAGCTGCATCTCTGTTTCATCTGCTGTCCCATCCAAAACCAACAAGGTCATGTTCTGAGATTCCCATTTGAAAGGAACTGGTATCTTACAAAAGCAAGATGGGTTAATATGTTAATATCTTTTAATCTCACAGTATTCACTTGACCTGGATGGGAAACCGCTAAAGCTCCTTTACCTCCAGACGAGCAGCCCTGTATCTCTCCTGGCACAAATCTGCTTCTGTGTCACAAATCTTTCACTTTTCTGGTAAATTAACCTCTTTCCCCTATAAAAAGGTCAAAAAGGAGAATTACTGTGCCTAGGAAACCGTCCTTGTTTCCTTGCGCTCTTGCGGCCAGCAGCCAAGCGCAATAACCACGTCCCGCCGCAGCAGGGTTGCCCTCCCCTCCTACTCCCCTCGCAAAACCTGTCCAAGAAGGAAGAAAACCGGCCGGAGAGGCACCGCTCCCGGCTCCACGTGTGCTGTTTTCGGCGCCGAACACCAGAGGGGGCGAGCAGAACGGCGGCCGGCCGAGCAGCGAGGGGCCCGGCCGCTGTCCCGAGAAGGCCTCAAAAGTGCCTTCCTTAGCGCGGGGAGAGACTCCAGGCCGCTCGCGCACCAGAGCCCAGCGCGCAGGGCAGCCCCTCCAGGAGCTGCGCTGGGCGAGCCCCTGCGGAGCAGGCCCGTGTCTCCAGGAAGGCGCCGTGCGCATGAACTGCCCTTAACCCAGGGCTATGGCCCTAATGGTCCCGATGCACAGAGGGGTGGAAGTGCCGAACCCGCACCCGCTTGGACAGGTCTCCACGGGCCTCAGCAGCCAGGATTGGCATAGGGATGAGTTTCTACAAGCAAATCACACAGCTGATTATATTCAAGCAAAGTCAAGTCTGCAGTGAGTTCAGACTGTGACTTACGTGGTATCAATCCTTGAGCGTTCACATTTTGCTGTGTCTCTAGTATGTTTATATTTTAAATAACTGGTGCCACAAGACCTGTGGGACCCTCCTCTAGCAGCAGTCATTGGATTGGGGTTGTGCTCAGCGCGTGGGAGGTTGGGGAGCTTGGTGCATTAGGAAGCAGCCAGCCTGGAAAAAGCTCAAACTCATGACCCGAAGGATGGGGAAGCCTTTTAGGGGTGCTGGAGACCTCAAATGATCATCCGTCACAGGCGATATGCATAGCCTGGACAGGAGGCTGCTGGGCAAGTCACCTGGCCGTCACATGGACCAGCACATCCACCTCTCGGCTTCTTGCTCCACCTGCTCAGCGCGATGCCAAGCGAGGAGTGGTTTTCAGGCAGATTGTCTGGGAAGCGCCACAGCCTCGCAGGCCGCCTGGAAGCCGGGCTGGCTGCGGCCAGCGCAGGGTTTGCCAGGTGACCACATCCACTGCGCATCACGGTGCGCCCGGGTTTGCTCTGCGGCACGCGGGGCCCTCTGCCCTGGCCCGTAAGCGTCATGAGCCCCGGCAGGAGAGGACAAGGCTCCAGGAGAGCCCTGCACGGGGTTATTTGAGGTCTGTCCTTCAGACATGAGCCTGTGCAGGGCTGGAGGTGGCATGGGCCTAAGGAAACCATCGCTGGTGCCCTCTTCAGCAAAGAAAGGAAAGCCTAAGCCTTGCAGCCAAGACTAAAGCACGAAAACATCCATTAGGAAAGGAGAAAAATTCTGCAAACTGGTAAAAGTAAGAGAACAAGTATCAACACTTCATCAGCAATAGAAAAACAGCCTCGGCTCCAATAAATGTGCAGTTAATATTTGAGAAAAACATTTCAGGGAAGACTGGAGTGTCTACCCAGTGGCATGTGCTAACCTTTAGAAATCCAGGATCCAAGTCCCAAATTGGAGATTACTGGGGTGAAAAACTGTAGACATTTGCATCTGTACAGTGAGTTGGTAGATGAAAAAGCAGAAACTTTCTGAAATTGCCCTTCAGTATCAGAAACTCCTTCAAACACCCCATTTGGGAGAGAATGGCACACCCAGCAGAGACACGGCAGTGCCATAAGCCGGGGGAATTACACTGATTGCTCTAGCGCTGTTGCCACTTTCTTAACGAACCGCAGGCCAAGGGCGACCTGCCTTCTGCAGCGAGAGCATCAGCATCGCTGTAAAACTGCATGCAGCAGTAACGGTAGCACCGATGCAAAAGTTGGCACACCTGATTCCCGGAGAAATGTGTGAACTTCTGAAGAAAGAAACACTTCTCGCTGCAGCAAAGGGTCATGTCAGCAAACGCGAGGAGCACAAGGGCAGCTCCTGGCAGGAGCTATGAAATAAACGCAGCGCAAACGGCCAAAGCATTAAGGCTGCTGCTCTAATTGTGGAAAGGGAGAGCCAATGAGGATTACAACAACCAGACAAATTGAAACAATCCATTAAATACCCTGGATCCCTAGGCTGTGCCCAGGACCTTGCGGGATGCCCCTCACACCATGGGGACAGATGGACACTGAAGGTAGTGCTGCGTTTCTGCCCCTTGGACTTGCAGAAGGACAAGGAAGATGAGGGAGGTCTGAGGTTCCCTGTGCTGCCACCGAGCTCTTCCAAGGGAGGATGAGAGTGCTGCCAAGCTCACAGGGATAAACCTCCACTGCGGAGAGCTCTCAGTCCCACAGAAGGAACAAGCCTGACGGACCAGGAACACGTCCCAAAGCACCCATCAACAAGGATGAGTCAAAATGGGATCTAGAAGTAGACACAGGACTGAAAGGAAGCCATCTGGAAAAAGGATCGAGGCCCCTTCATAAAACAGCACTGAAGTGAGTTGAAAATATGAGGAAAAGGCCTCATGATGCAGGGTTATGCTGAAAGATTGTTAACGATCGTAAGGAACAGAACTCCTATTTTATAGCTCAAAGATGCTAATGAAACCGCATCCTGCAATGCCTTTACAAGCAGCGTGCCTACCAGTGCAATCCCACTGCTGACGCTGCTTCCAGACCCAAGCCCAGCAGAGCTCCAGCTCTCTCAGTAAAATCATTTCTTTATTTTTCAATAAAATCTTTCTTTTCACAAACAGAAAATAAAATTTGCCTGAAAGCAATGGAAAGATAAAAGGGAAAGGAAAAATGAAAGATTTAAGGAGAGGGTATAGATGGACAGGGAGAGAGGAATTTATCTTACTTCCTACAGTTTTTGTCTGTTAGGGCCCTATTTTGGGCTGCACCATTACATAAGTCCCCAGCCTTCTCCACCCCACCAGAGCACTGTGAGGAGAGCCGGATGGAGTTTGGCAAAAGAAGCTCACACCTCTGCTCTGATTTTTGCATTTAACTGTGGTATAGGTTTGTTTTTTTCCCTCGAGCAGATCAGGATGCGTGTACATTGGCTTCCCTGCCTCCACAGCAGAAAGAACATCCAAAATCCATAACCACACAATAACATCTGGGTGAGGTTTAGCCAGCCACAGTTTGGGAACAGATTTCCAACAAAGGCATTAGGTTTTTCCCTCACATATAACTTTTTTATTTGTTTTCATACTTGGAGTTCTCAGAAATCGTTGGGCAGAGAGTCATACAAACAGGGCATAGGAAGCCCACACGGAGCCCAGGGCATGGAGCAATGGGGCTGAGACTTACCGGAACTGTTAATGACATGAAAGCATCTCATTGCTCCTATGTAGGAAGTGGCTGTTCCCACCAGCTGAGGAGGACGGGGAGCTCTGGGAGAGCATGAGGAGCAGAGAAGGGGGTTAGGGCTTAGGTGTGCAGTGACTTGGGGCACCTGCTGTGCAGGGCAGCTTCATGCAAAGGCAGGGCCCCAGCAGTGGGGGCTGCCTGTGGTTACGCAGGTCACAGCCCTCATCCCACTAACATGACCCTTGGGCACCCAAGACATCTCACCTAGCTATTGAGATGTTGAACTTTTACTCCTTGCCATTGCTATAAAATGCTGCCTTTACAGAAGACAACAGCACATGCCGACCATTTCCACATTCCTGCAACACAGGCAAGGCTGCCTGACTCAGAACGTTTAGTTTTAGCTGCATGCTATCCCATGCAACCAGTCAGCAGCTCCTGAAAAATCTCTATAAATGAGCCCAGGTCACTGGAAATGGCAGGTCAAGCTCAGGTATGCAATATGCATGCAGAAATAAAGTTGCAGAGAGTGGTATTCAGTTAGGCCTACTCCACTTTTGCTCTTTTGCCTGAAAATCTTGCCTGAAACACATGGAGTGAAGCACTGCATGAGATAGTCTGCTCGTGCCAGGGCTAAATGGTGGGGTTTGGCTTCTTGGCCTGTCAAATCTTTTTCTGAGAGCTAAGCAAACATAACGTTGAAAATTCAAGCAAATGGGAAAACCCTAGATCTTGCAAGCAAAGATTTGTGGAATGCCATTGCAGCCAATATTGCCCTCCTGAAAATAGGCCTTGCTGGTAGGATAGATGTTGTCAGAAATACTAGAAGTTCTCACCTTTTCTGGCCCCCTCCTAAAGCTGTGGGACACTGCAGGGATCCTGCGACAGCAACGCGAGCAGGGAGCGCAGTGCCCGCGGTGCCCTCGCGAGGCAGCAACCCCGCTGGCCGTGGGGCAGCGCGGAGGGCGGTGAGCGCGGTTGGCAACCTCCAGCCACGGCACATCGTAGTGGGAAAAGCTCCTCCGGGTGGAAAAACTTCTGAAAAGAGGAACCGCTTTTTGTTGCATCTACATCCCCTTGCGGCATTTTCTGTGGATTCCTAGTATCAAGAAAACACAGTGCAAGCCTCTATCAAGCTTAAGGAGAAGTGCTGGCATACAGTAAAGGAAGCCTAATAATAGACCTCCGAAATCCTTTGAGCGCTGAGTTTATTGTGCTTTACCATGGGTACAAAACCCACGAAAGGTACTTAGGAATGGTTGTGTTCTGTGGAAGCCCGGGCGGCTACAGGCAAATCTAGGGCTATTCAGCGGGAGAACAAAGATGAGACGCATATCGGGACAGGCGTATTCATCTGCTGAGGCCTGGGAATCTGTCAAGCCCCGTTCCAGTGAGTCCTTTTGAAAACCAAGTCCGAATTTGAAAATATTTCTCTTCTTTTCATTGGCTTCAAGGCAAAAACCATCACATCTTCCCCATGCTGCAAGTGTGTAGGAAATCCACTCCACATCTGGACAATTAAACTGCCTGGAGATACTCCAGCTTTGAGGGCTTTGAAGAGAACATTTTAAATGTTGAAAGAAAACACTGATAAGCCAAAAATGAGGAGATGGGAGGGGTTCTATCAAATGAAATCTTTCATAAATCCATGATCATGTACATATGTGTTTAATTGCACCAGCAGTCCTTGTTCTGCTTTGAATTGCATTAATTTGAAACATTCTCATTGCTTCTCACATTTACACTTGGAGATACTGAAGTGCTTTTTTTTTTTTTTTTTAGATTAATAGGATTTCAAACTGCTGAGATAATTTTTGAGCGAGATAATTATTGGCCTGTGCCACTGCACACCATATCCTAGCAGTCTGTCTCTGAAAGCCTTTAATAAATAGCACGACATTTCAGAGCTTTGCTCCTTGTAGGAAATGACCGTGCCCCATATTCCGTTCCCGTCCCCTTTACAAATGGCTCTTTTGGCTTCTCAGTTTTGCTGGAGGGTTTGTAGCCCGGCTGTGTGTGCTTGCTGCAGTGGGAATGTTTTTCCACTCTCTTTAGTGTGAAATTCCAGGTACAGTATTATGTCACATCAGATCTTTGAGCAAAAATGTATCTTGGCTCTAAAAGAAAAGATTAATGGAAAAATCATTCTAAACCTGCCAGGAAAATATTTTTTTCCCTTTTCAGCATGAAAACAAAGCGTAGAGTCAGTGAGAGAGCTAAGGATTAAAGGGAAAGTAATGTTCCTCGCTTCTCTTCGCTGCCGCTCCCAAATAATCTAAAAGTTCTTGGAGAAAACTGAGCAAAATAAAGAAAAAAAACTTGATTTATTCCAGTGTGACAAAGTCCCTTATTAGTGGGGCTTCACATTGGTATAAACACTAAGGTTGCTTTTTTCCAGCAGTGCTATTCTTGGCAAATCATTTCTAGCAAAATGAAGCTTAAAAATAACTGGATAACACAAAACAATTCCTTTGGCTCCAAAGCCCCTCTGCCTTTTATCTAGCAGCCACAGGAAGTTTTGAGTGCTAAGTAAAAGCAGTGAATTATATCATGGGCAGCCCTGCTTGTTTATTGTCATATTTTACTAAACTGACTACAGTGCAGTAAACTTCAGAAAAGGCAAACAAATACAGGGAGGGAAAAGGAGGAGCGAGAAAAGGACAGACAAAGCGAAGCCGTAGCAAGGTTTCAGAGGTGGGTTTTTATGTTTGAATACAGTGAGATGAAGTTAGGGCACGGTCAGGAGGGTGCCTTGAACGGAGGGACATGTGGGGATGAGATGTGGGCCCTTCAGGTGGAACCCCCGAGGGTGAGAAGGCGCCCAGGGGAACAGTCCTGCACCCTACCTTGGAAAATGTCCTCATGCCAAGTGGCCGCAAGCTAGCAGAGCGGGTGGCGGGCAAAAACTAGAAACATTACCCCAAACCTAGGAGAGGTGCCCAGTTTAGGATGCTCAAAACTTTTGATCAATCCAGAAGGAAAAAAAAAAAAAAAAAAAAGAAAAAAAAATCCAACTTGGCCAAAGACTGAGCATTTCAATCGGGTAAGTTACTTCCACATTCAATGAGCCAGGACTGAGCGTTATTTATCAGCGCATACAAAGCTTCTGGCAATTTCGAGAAGCTGCTAATGTCCCTGTCCTTTCTAACGCGATTAAGACGTTGTTACATTATCACTATGGAGTCTGACAAAACATCGCGTGCTGTGCAGCAGCACTCAAAGAAGTCATGAGTTTTAGCCAAATTTGGATGCAAAGAGGAACATTTGTCATAACTGAACTGGAGCATTTTCTGCCATCTGTAGAAGCAGCTCTGCAGTTCAGCTCTCTGTGGTCTCGTATATTAAACTCCTGCCATAGAGCTGTGCAACCAGCAGGCACTTTGCGCTGCGCAGGGAACCCTCAGATCAAAGGGAGCGTTTCAGAGAAACACCCACATTTTGACATAGAAATTAATAGCCATAATGTTTTGGCGTTGGTCAAACATGCTGTTCAGTTCAGCCTCACCTGAAGTGTTTCATTTTGGGAGTGCAGGAGGTGCTAGGTTCTTTCAAGCATTCTTGGTGTATAAAAAATAAATTTATTTCAAAGTAAAGCATAGATCCTAGGAGAATATATTGACACTAGACAGAAATTCAAATATAGTATTGTTTGCCTTTAATCTGTATTTTTTCTGACATTTTACCAAAAAAATACAAGATTATTTCCAAGATCCAGCTTGTGGAAGCTCCCAAAACAGAATTTGAATCCAAGGGATTCATTTTCTGTGATGGGGAAAAAAAGCCCTAGACTTCTCTTTCCTCAGCTCAGTCACTTGCTTCCACTGTATTTGAAATAGTAACAGAGTAATTTAACAAATTTTCAAGCTAAATTAAGCCTCAGCAATTCCGAAGTTCTCCTGTGTAGTGAAGCAAAGTCAGAATTGACAGATCAGTCTCCATTTAAATTAGCCCTTGGGAGGATTAGCTATGTGGGGATTAAATCCTTTCAAATCTGACCCAATTCCAAAAAAAAAAAAAAAAAAAAAAAAAAAAAGCTCTGTAAGTCGGCTAGTTGAAAATGTGCTTTGATTACCTGAGAAATTTGTCTCTCCTTCAGACTGACAGGGCTGCTGTGTTAGAAACAAGCTCGCTGCTCTTCTCTTAGACCTGGCCCTGAAAACACAACATGAGGGGACTCATTTTGTAGATCTGCACAGGCACATATTCCATATAATCTGTAAATTAATTCTTTACACCTTTCCTTTGTTTCTTCCTTTATTTGGAAGACAAAATGCAGGATTTTTGTTTAAAAAAAAATGAGCACAGGCATAACATTCCCGGGTGGTCTTAATCTTCCTGTCTTGAATTTATATTTTTATATCTCAGGGATGGAACATATGGGCAGAAAGGAATGTCAGACAGGCAGAGTATTAGGAACAGACAGAGCAGCGTAAAGCAAGCAACCTTCATGTAACTAATTTACTATGTGTTAAACTGGATCAAATTCCTACAAATGTGATGTTAAACACTTACGTATGGCAGTATATTTTTATGGAACAGGATTAAGAAATGATGTAAATTTCCAAGCATAAAATTTCGGCTAATCAAAATCTCTTGGCAAGTTAATGTTTTTCATTTTGAATGAACAGTCCGTATTACCACTTTGTCTCCAGAAAACACCATACTTTCATATAGATCCCTTGAAAATTGAATGGGTAATTTCTTTTCCTGACTCAAAGAATTTCCCTGCACCCCTCTCATTTATTTCCATATATTTTATTATGTACAAATCAGTTATTTTCTACTAAAAACAGAGCTTGTATGTAAAACACAAGTAACTGCAGATCCACAGGAGGGGCCGCATTCAACCGAGTTTCCCTAGTTTCTGATCAATAGAATATCAAAAAGATCCTGCAGAAGAGAAACGTTTCGATTTAAAGAGGAATGTCAGAGCCTGGACAAGGTGGGTAGAACTTTGGAGAAAATATTGCAAAAATATTTTCTCCAAGTTGTCATCATCACCCAAGTCTCTAATATAGCATTTTGGGAAGGAGCAAAAAGCACGGCCTGGCCTTGCCCTGGTGCTCCTGTTTCCTCTGTTCACATCATCTGGCCCTCAGCTGCAAGGCTCCATCTGGAGTTACCGCTTTTGATCTGAGCAGCCAGCTCAAAATGCAGATTCTTCTCTCTTCCAACTAGAAGGAAAAGAGGAGATGGACTGAGGCACCACCAAGGTACTTCCCTGTATTTACAGTTCCTCCTCAAGGTCTGATTTCCTACACAGAGGAGGTCTCAGACCACCCTGCTCATGGATCTGAGCACCTTCCAGTCCATCTTTGGAGCACAGGTCTCCAGCAAAAAGCAGCAATTTGTGCAGCTGGCAGGAAATTTCTTGGTAATATCTCTGTGGAGCACAACCAAGACCAGAGGGTAGGCAAAGGAGCTGATCCAACGTTGGGACTGTGACACTCGTGTCCACATGCGACTGAAACCACAACGCGAAGGCTGGTCATGGCACCACTAATACTTGGAGAGGCCCCACAAAGTCTCGTGGAAGCAGCGAATACAAGAAACAAGGCAAATACCACTCTTTTCACTAGGAAAGCATTCTGTTCGAAATCGAGATCCCTGCTATGGGATGTGAAATACAGGAAGAAAGCAGCAGCCCGTTGCCGTTCTGCTTGGAGGCAGGCAACGCTCCCGGAAACGACGTCACGAACAAAACGAGGAATGTTCCCGTGCTTTGCAGAAGAAAGAGGGATGGTGGGAAGAAGGTGGCTCTAAGGAAAACCATATGAGTAGGAAGGGAGGGACTGTTCAGCTTTTTGTACCCTTAATTATAAAACCTGTTAGAGAAGGCATCGGCCATGGCTTTGGCTTGCAGGGTGCTCCTGTGCCCGGAGGACACACCAAGGGCAGAAGACTCCATGACCTGGAATCGCACCCTGGCTTGACATCCACCAGGACTGCAGGGCATGAAGAATGCAGAAAAGTTTTCCCAACAGAGCCTTATTGATGGGGAGAGGCCACCCCAGGGGCAGCTCCTTCATTTGAAGCACAGCAATTGCGGAGGGGGGAAACGGAGGCGGGTGGATGTGCAAAGAAAAGCCGCTTTTGTGCAGCAGATGTTTTCAGCCTGCTCATGTGAAGGCTTCTTCCAGCTCGCAATCAGTGAGGCCAAGCTGAGGGGACACAGATCCGCTCAGGAGTTCATAGTCCCGTTGAGTAATTTTCTACTGGGGAGACGCCAGGGTGTGTTTGCCTGCCCGTTGAGATGTCTTAATTCTCTGCTGCAATGACAGTTCCCTCTCCGTTAAAGCTTTTGCTGTGCGGGTTACTAAAATCACTTTAGCTGAGCAACTTCCCAGCACACGCAGCCTGAGCAGCAGAGTTGGTATTTGCACATTGCCTGGCTGCAACTGAAAATAACACACGTCTTGCACTTGAATGTTGAATCTGAGCAAACCAGTCACACTAGAGTGTAGTCTGTGAGAAGAGATAGAAAATTAACCAGATACCAATTTTTCTGTTTCTTTCCCTGTGACTTTTCTACTTTTCTGCTAAAATCTGACTCTTCCCATCTTCTCCCCATCCCACACGAGCAACATCTACACGACTGGCTCCCAAGCAAAACTGGCTTTGGTGGTCTTGGCATTGGTAAATGCAGCAAGGCCCTTACTTGTGATCCGAGGGTCGCTGTAATGATGAGGTTATGTGCGAGCAAAGAAGTGCCAGGAGGTACCAGCTGCAGGATGACTGCAACAGGAAGGCCCCAACGGCCGATTGCCACAAAGCTGCATGCACATAGCACCGAAACCACCACCGTATGCATGTAGGGTGTCTCTGCTCTTTCTGGCAATGGAAGGACTTTTGTCTGTCCTCTATCATTGCCTTTCCTGGGCTTTCCTGGGGAAGGTCACATAGCCAAATGGGTAAAAATAACCAACGCAGATGTCCCCCAACCAAAGACCCACAGGCTGGGGGCCTCGGTCACCCAGTGCCACTGCTGCACGGGCTGGCAAACCCACACAATGAGCCGGGGCCCCCATGGGCAGCAAGGACGGGCGCCGTCCATCCCACTCGCTCCCCCAGTGAGCCAGCCTGGGCCTCGATCTCTGGATTCTGCCAGCTAGCGATCTCAGAGAGGATGAGCTGCCCAACGGAGAGGCCCAAAGCTTTTTGTGGGGTTCCTACACCCATCACTTTCCTTCTTCTGCTGCCTCCTGTAGCAGCTGCTTAAAAGGTTTGGGGGACCAAACTTTATTCCTCACCTTCTCAGGATACTTCAGAGGTAAGGAAAGTCTGCGTGTTGCGATGAGCTGACTCGGCTCAGGCCTGATCCCAGTGACACCCTGGGAGCAAGCCTGCCATTTGGCCAACACAAGACTGGCATTTCACAGCAGAAGGATATAAATCAGCATTCGTTACCCTGGAGACTGTAAACGGACTGCAAAGTACAGGGTGTGCGTGGCTATTCAGAGCCAGAGCACTAACACGCCACCAACCATGCACGTGAGTTAAGAGCAGTCGAACACAGATGGGCCATTACCCACGGCTGCCGAGGCAGAGAGCTCTATGGATTAACCTGAATTTTGGCAACCGAGAACTGAGCTGGTGCTCTGGGAAGAAGACACCATGAGGCAGTGGGTTAAGGTCTCTGGGAAGGTGGTGGAGGTGTCACTATTAAAGCAGCCTTGTCCACAGGTATGACTGAAAGGCTGCAAGTATCTGTCACAGCAAGTAGGGGGCACGTATGGGGTAAGGGCTTCTCCCTTGCCTCATGGTGATCCAGGATCCTGGAGGGAAGCTTGGCTTCCCCTCCCTGTAGTGCCACAGCACAGGCCTTCAGGCTTTGAGGACTGCTCAGTTTGGAGTCTGGCTCAAGGGCCCAAGGACTTCTGTCCACCCTCAAGCCTCAAACCAGGTAATCCTCTCTGTGCTCAACTTTGTCATCCTGAAGGGCAGCTTCTGCAGTTCCTTATTTCCATCCTGCAAGCCGGACAGCTAGGAGAGGTCCACGCAAGTCTCTTGGCTGGCTGGCTTCAGGGACGTCTGCTGTCTTTGAGGAGGGGATAGACACGGCCCCGCAATGTCAGAAGAGCATCAGCCAGGGCTTGAAGGAATATTTCCCTTCCTTTCTACGCATGCATCTGCAGAACATTTGCTAGATAAGAAAAATAATAAATATTTCCTAGATAATAATCCTAAAGTATGTTTCCTTGATGTGCTAAACTAGGTGATTTTATGAGGACCCCTCAGTGACTGGTGATAACAGACCAGTGCGGAAAGGATTTCCAGTTGTTCTTTTACTGTGTTGTCCTTTGTTTTGAGCTTTGCTCTTTGTTACCCAGTTTTGCCTAGACCTTTCTCTAAGAGAATGAGGAAAACCCCTCTAATCACGCTCTGTATAATCTTAAGGGAGAAATTCAAGTAACTGGCAAAGTAATAAATCCTCACTACAGATCATCACTAGTTTTTCTCATGAAGATATAAAAAAGACTTTTACCACTGGCTGGAGAGGGAGAAAGCCAAAGTTAGTGCAATTTCTCTGCTAAAGAAATATCCTTCCCTCCATGCAGTTACTGCACTAGCTGGAGCCTGTGTGGTGGGACTGTGAGTCATGTCACCAACAGCTCTGCAAGTGCACAACTATTCCTATGTCCCAACAAAAGCAATTCTGTACCTCAGGGTAATAAATTCATGAAACATCTGTGAAAGGTCATGAAACAACATGCAACTTCATGACAAACAGACTTGCTTCTGAGGTCCCACGTTTCAGTGAAAATCTCTGCTTCCCAGCACATGCTGCCAAAAAGTTATATTAAAAATGTAATACCAAAAAAGAAAAGGAAAAATGTTAATACAGCATGATGCTGTTCCTATATAGGTTTTTAGCAACCTCAGAAAGGCGGTTATAATATTAAAAAAAAAAAAAAAAAGAAAGAAAAAAAGAAAAAGAAAACCAGCAAAGCAGCAGCCATGTATTAACATTCTTCATGCAATACTGATATTTCCTTACATTTAAAGCAAAGCCCTTTTCTACCCGTGGCTGTTGCGCCGTTCCCTCTTTGTGCAACCTGTGCTGGAGGGGGAGCAGCCAGAGGGGACAGAGGCTGTGTAGTTTCCCCATCTCTCTCCCTTTTCTGCTCTGGAGTCTGCTCCCAACAAATCAAGGTAGCTACGAGGGGGTCTCCAAAGAAAACAGAGAAGCTGGGAGCAGGAGTGAAGAGAGGGCTGAGAAAGTCCTGCAGGGCAGGACCTGAACCAAGTTAGCTCTGGCACCTGCACTTCCACTCAGGAGAGAAAATATGCTCCCTTCATATACGTAGACGTATGTAGAAGTTTCCACGCAGAAATCCCCTCCTGTGTCTCTTAACATAGGAGGGGACAATTTGGCCCAGGTGTTTAAAAATCTTTTAAATCCCTTGGAACATAGTTTTCCTTTCTGCTTTGTCACTTACAATTATAATTATAGGTGTTGCTACTGCTCCATCTATTGTTACACCAGACTAATACTTTCCATCAGAGCCACAGTTTCCAGTTGCTTGTAACTTTGTCAAACCTTTAACTTTTCAGGGGTGAAATCTTCCATGCTCTTTCTCTGTCTTGTGTTGTTTAGGAAATATCCTCCAAAGATCAGGTGCTTTCCAGAACAAAACTAGTGACAAAGCAGGTTTTCCCCACCAGGTTGTGAAGATCAGCACAAAGGTTTGGAGCAGGAAGTTGAAATTTGGCAGAGAGACAACAGTGAGGACAGAAGGGTCCTTCACACCATCCTGCTGATGGGTTTTGTGATTCAGGGCACACAGTAGCAAAAGCTGCCTTTTGTCCATGCGTGAGCTGATCAGGTCTCAGCTCCCCTCTGGCTGCTCCAAGCTTGGACTCCCACCACACGTATCCCAGGCCCTGGCGAGCCTGGCACTGTTGAGCAGTGACCGTTCGGAGGCCTCTCCCCACACCAGACACATGCTGGGGCACGTGCTGTGCGAAAACCTCTTTTAGGCTGATTTCCTAGTTCCTGCAGAGGAGACCGGCCTTCTGCATGGCTCTTCAGCACTAGCTCCCACCACACAAGGAGCATGTTGCCCTGGCTGGGTGCACTTACAGAGCAGGGCATGCTGAAGCATGCAGCCAGGAGATAGGCATGAGCGGGGGTTTCCATGCTGTCATCTCCCAAAGGAATTGGGTGATCTGCATGTGAACTGTTAAGGTATTTAGTACCCATGTTTTCCAGACCCCACTGCTATTATTTCTCAGATAGGTCAGGGATGGGATAAGCTCATATTATATATATATAGGAGTTTGGAAAAGGAGCAGCAAGCACGAGGCAACTCCCCTCCATGGGTTCATCCTCTGAGGAGCAACCAGCCAAGCCAGCAGTGCAGAGTAAAAGCAGCCAAATGAATTCCAGCTCAAGCCGCCTCCAAAATATCTCCTGAAAAACTGTGACCTGGCACAGGCCAAAGTATGCCAGCAAACGTGGTACCATCACGTTGCTGCTGCATTTTCATCAGGTTCAAAGAGATCTGCAGCTCCCGTCACCTAATCTGCCTCCAGCCTAAGGGATGAATGCAGGAGACCAAGCTCCCACGCTCTGATCTGCTCAGGTTGCTTTGTGCCACTTCTTGTACCTGCAGAGGTGGCAAGGCAGAAGAGAAAGGTTCAGGTAAAAGAAGTTCTTGGCATTTCTTCCTCATATGTGCACATTTTGATACAGCACACATTTTTAAATAGCATAGCATATTTTAATAAGTGAGGATCAAAAATTCCCTTCACAAACGGGAATGCTCCAGACATGTAGGAGGGCATGCTCCATTAACGCTCAAGGAAACAACGGCGCAGGAGTGATAATATTATTTTTGAAAATGAGATCTAAGTCACTTAGATCTTAGCAAGTTTTATGTGCACGTTTTAACCACATGCTTGCATCATTAAAGCATGTATAAAAATAACTTTATAAGTGTGTATATGCATCTATTTAATGCACACACATGCTTACATTTAATTTTAAGGTGAATTTTGCACATTGTCTTCTTCCTACTCTGTTTATGACTGGGACTGAGTTAAGATACTGTGCTGGAATTTCCTTGTCTTCAGCTTCTTGTCATATTTTTCTTAGGATAAATTCTCACCTCAAAATTACAGTAACACTTATCATAAATAGGAAAAATACATGTTTTCTGCTACTTTCTAGAATTATTCACTTTTTTAAAGCTATGCTGAAAAATTGTTATTCCAAAACATACTCTATCAAAATGAGGGTATTTTTTACCTGCTGAGAAAACTCTGCTGCTTAATATCTAGAATTGTAGACCTATATTCATTGACTGCATTGGTTTTAAAGGAACTGTTTGGAGAGGTAGATTTAAAAACAGGCAAGCTGGGGTATCCTGTTGTTTACAATTTTCCTGCCTATCAGCATTCACTACAGATGTAGTTCTGTTGTTTCCTCTCCACTTGTACTGTCTTTTATTGGAAAAAATAGTAATTCAAGATACTATTTTTGAAGATAATGGATTTTAAAGTCTTTGAAGCTGGGATCCTCTTTTTTTTTGTTTTGTGTTTGACCAGCTTCCACAACACTACAGTCCATGTCAAAGACATGGACTTTATGCCCTTTATATCCCAATTACATTACAAATACATAATGGGATAGACCAAGATACATAGGACAGCTGAGATGCATGTCGCTGAATACCAAAGAAAACACATGTTTTTTCCTAAAATGCTTAATTCTTAATCCATTTTGAAACCTTCTCTTGAATCAACATCTAGGAGACTACACCCCAGACACACACTCCAGTTCCTACACCTGCTTGTGTATTACACATGCCCCATGCCAAGAAACCACTTGGCTTTGATTTTCACTTCTGGCTCTGTGTTTGCCTCTGCCGATCACAGTGATTCAAAACCCAGTGACCTTGGCTAATTTGTGAAGGACAATTAACACTCAAGCAAACGTATTCCAAAATCCTCTACTGTGAACTTGCCAAGAGTAAGGCCAGCGCCACAAAACACACATTACGATTCAGGGGGAAAAAGAGGGAGTGAAATGATTTCAATCCAGAGGAAGGAGAGAAGAAGATCAAGAGAAACAAGCAGGAAAAAAATGCCCCAGTCGCCTAAGTGGTGAATTGGCTTGTTCCTCTCTAGTCCTGGCAGACTTGTGTGGGAATCTGGGAATCAAAGACTACAGGAAAACATAAAAGGTCTCTATTTGCGGTTGCTCAAAGATTAAAAAAAAGACTATGCATACAACATTGGAGAGCACGTATGAATGAAAAACAATGAAAAATACATTACCCTTTAGCCAGTGACTTAGAGATCCTCCTTGTATTGACTGGGTCAAATTCAAAGGTTTCAGATGCTATGAGGGGTTTTGGACAGGACAAAAATGCTGTGTAGCAGATTGGCCATAAATTGAATCATGATCTGGAAGACAAAGACATTTATTTCAAGGACCACTTTTACAAGCAAACCTCCCTAGATGACCAGTTCCTCCCATACCTAACTAGACACAAGCACACCCACTTTGGGAGTATGTAAATGCTCTGAGGCTGGTTAGAGCCACCACTTATTAACACCATATTTTATGGTTGTTTAAAAACAAATGAGAGTTTCCAATTGCACTATTTGAATCACGTTTCTGTAGGTAGTCAGAGTAGGCTGGAGGTAGACCTTGGAGAGGAAACACTTCAATGGGAGAGGTTGCTGTGAAGCGTAGTGTACCTTTATCTTCCTCTGGACACTTCATTTTCCTCTTAATAATCAGAATTATTAAGATCATTACCTGCTACAAAGCAGAAAATCAGCTCATCCACACTTTTATATAGAGGCTAGTGCCTTTGGGTTTCACTGATCTCCACGAACAAGAGCCCAGCAAACCCACTTCATAAGCAAGAAAAGTGCAGCACAGAGAGTAAAGTGACTTTCCCCAAAACATGCAACAGTTTGGTGATAGAATCCATGTTTCTTTACCCTATTTTAATGCCTTTATCCTCACTGTGAACAAGTGAGCAAAGTGAAATGCAAAAGAGAGGAGCCTGCAGTGACTTCTATTCCTCATTAAGCCGCCCCCTTGTACTTGCCATTGCAGGTGGCGCACAACAACTACAGCATTGGGAAGGGTAAAGAAACAAAGAGCAACCTGGGGACTTGGAGTAGAGAGAAATAAAAGTAGCAAAAGTGTGTGTTGAAGGCTCTCTGGGCTGAATTTTAATGCTGCGTGGGACTTCGCCACAGTCCAGAAGGATCTGTCCTCTTTTCACCTAAGAGGTTGAGAGTTGGAGAGGGAGAAAAGCTGAAAACTGCACCATCCAGCACATTGTCGTATACTGTAGCTGTACTACCTGGAAGGGAAAAGACGCCAAAAGCTTCTTCGCAAGCCCGAAGGTCACTGTCCGATCATAACATTCATAACCACACTGACTGCCAAACCTGGTCGGCAGCAGCATTTAAATCAGGAAGGGGAATGAGAGAATGAAGCATTTTCTGAAAAAGAAGTGAGAGACCAGGAGCAGCCTTACATGCGCTGTTCGTACGCCACATCCTCCTTCTCCTCCCCTGCTCTTTGCTCTCTTTGGCAATTCAGTTGAAGCACCTGAAGTCGTTTTAGCCCAGTCGAACGGCCTCCTAATTCTTTTCATGGCAAGCCTGGCAATGCCTGCTTGGGCAAAAAAACAGGGATAACATTTTTTAATTTAAGCATCCAGGCAAAGCACTTCCCAAAATGTAACTTCGACATATGGCACGAACTGCAGAAATGGCAATTAATTTTGAAATTATCCTTAATCTGAATTCTTTCTTATTGTTCAAAACTGTGCTTTGCCAAACAGAAAACAAAGTGTGCATTCATTTAGGTGCATAATATGCAAGGTGCTGATAGGGCTGTATCTTAAGACTATATGCATATGAGTGGTTCCCTCTCCAGAGACAGCGAGAGACAGTGTAGTCACCTTCTCCAGTGCATGGGTGGTATCATTAATCTAGGCAACAATAACTAATGCTGACCTAAACTTGTTTTTTAAGCTCTAAGCTGGACCCATGGCTTCCTCTAAAAAATTTCCCCATTTCAGTCTCTTGATTTTTTGTTCCAGAGGATCAGTCTCTAAAGCATTTGTTCAAGTTAATAAACCTGTTGGCTGGCACAATTTAAGAACTAAGTCCCGCAGTCTTATGAATTCTGTACTTCACTTGCAAGGACAAGAACAGTCACGAAGCAGCAACTTAGCTCAAAATAGGTATGCAAATGGTGGCTGTACTGGATCACTAAGCCACTTGCTAGAGTCATTTACATCTACTTAAGCAGAACAGGGCTTACAGGAATTCTGCCTGCTTTCTTAAATATCTCTTAGCATCTAGCGAGGACAAATTTCATTTCTTAACACAAAGGGTCAAGTTCTGCAGTCCTCACTCCAAGAAATTAATGAGAATTTCAATCAGCTAAAAATGATAGCATTATACAAAGGAAAGCTGTGGCCACATAATCAGAGGAGACTTCAAAATAAATGCCAAGATCACGTTAAAAGCAGATCAGCCACCTAATGTACTTGTATGCGGGAACACAGCTCTCCCTGCAGCAGCAAGTTGAGCAGCAGAGCGCACCGCTGCCGCTGCAGGGGAACCAGCTACCTGCAGAAGTTGCATCACAAAGCTGCATCAAAGCGAAGGTTTCTTTCCCTCCTAAAAGGCAAAAGGTGCCATTCGGGAGGGCCAGGCGCTGCAGTCAGCACAACGCACGCGCCTGCCCGGCTCTGATGGGCTCTGCGAGATTTGCAGTCCACGCACTACCAACAAACAGCTTCAGCACAGAGGACATTGGTCAAGCTGAAATATTTTCACTTTCATTGCGCCTGGCTCTGAAGCTTCTCCAATAGCAGGGTGAGCCAGCAATAAACCCACTTAAAACAGCAGAGATTTAGCAGTATAAAACTGCAGTTTGTCTGCTTCTGATGGGCTCGGCTGCCGAAAGAGAGGTCACCTCCCCTTGTCGGTCACCACTGCCACCTACACAAATTTGTACCTGCTGCTGAGATGGAGCCTGCAGCTTTCCTGGATGAATTGATAATCAAATGATGAGAAAATTACCAAAGCAACCTGAGGCTTTGCACTTTATTGAGCATGTGAAATCAATGATGAAAAACCTGCCATAGATTTTAGCATCAGTACAGTAAAAGTATACCTAGAAACTAAACTACCAGAAAGATAAGTAAATGCCAACACATACCTGTCTTAAATGGAAGTATTTTAAAGAATTTTAGTTTTTTGTAGGCATCCCCATTCAGTGGTTTAATTGTTCACATAAAATGTTTATGCATTGGTGTGTTTTTTTGCCTCTCTCTTCATTTTTTTTCCTGCAGTATAGATGTAGCTGTATGAAACCTATGCACTACGTAAAAACTAAAGTGGGAACATATGTGTCTGATAAACAGCCTGTTACAAACTTATTGTATTTCAGGATTGCTCCACTTGGATTTACAATTTGTTTTATGTTCTTTTGAAACTGTTTCAGTAAAACTGGGATTAATTTAATACACATTTTATTAAAATTGTTTGCAGTAGGGTATGACAAAATTACAAAGCACAGCAGATCCTGAAGCGCTGAATTGCCTAGAGGGTTTAGGGCACCTAAAAATCATGAACTATGATTTCCACAAATTTCCTGATTTCCTGGCCCCAGGAACCCTGTCTCAAATCAATGTTAGAGTGAAATGTCTTTTATACAATTCAGCCTTTCCTTAGACAATCTGATAGGTAGATCATTAAATGATTTCCATGCAGCCACTGTGTTCAGACAATAAAATTCTCAGTCCAGCTCATTTGGTAAATATGCCATAGCAATTCAAGGGCTCTCTGAGCTCATGTGATTGGATTGATGGCCCGCAATGGTCAAAAGCTGGGAAAATTATCCTCCAGGATTTTTTTCCATCTGGTTTACATTGCTGTTCAAACTCTATGGATCAAAGAAAAAGCATTTTCTCTTTCACTGGGTTATCTGGGTAACACGAGCCAAAGTATTTTTGGGTCTGCTCAGTGGAAAAGCAAGAAAACACCACTTTATGAAAACTACCCTTATTTTTATTACTTTCGAGTCACTTTTGAAATTCATAATATGCAATAACAGACATAGGGACCGGCCCTAAGAATGCAAACACGGGGAGGTGAGCAATGAAATCATGGCTCAGTTTTCATTTTGTCCTTAAGAGAAGTCTGTGGCACCCGTTCCTAGAGGGTTGCCTGCAAGGTTAGAGCAAAGCTAAGCAACTTCCTGGCTTGTTGCCTATACAAATCGACAGCAGAGTTACCAACCCTTCTAGCAGTTGTAAGGCTATCCAGCTTTTCGGGCTTGGGCTGAACGGCAGCAGTGCAGAAGAACCAGTTCAGCTTGTTGCGTAGAGCTTCAACTTGGAGCCTTTGCAGGGAGATACGCTCTGCTCTCCTCCCCCTTCACGTGCTTTCTTCTCGTGTTTCTTAGTTTGTGTTTCGTTATGCCAACAGCTTGTCTTCCTCCTAAGCTCTCACACTCACTTGTCACTAGGTGCTGCCTAACCACGCTGCCTGGCTAGCACAGTGGGACTAGAAACAGAAAAAAAATGCCTTTCAGAAGGGGAAAACCAAAGAAAAGATGATCCACAAGGAGCACAAGCAACCTTGAGTCTCTTTGGCACCCTCAACTTTCCAGGAATGCAACATACAACCAGAAAAGTTTTGACAGGAGACATTCCTTTCACAATATTTCTCCCCCAAAATTCTGTATTTTCAAGAAAAAGAACACTTTTACATTAGTCTGAGAAAAGGAAGAGACTATCCCTAAGGCCAGCTCCACGCACACACATCCTGAACAAAATAAATTTCAGCAATGGTAGGGAAAAATTCTTTGAGTTCAAGAGCTCGCTACAGCCGCTGACTGAAATATCATGTTGGACTTGGATGAGATTTTTATTAGAAACTGGACATGGCTGCACAGATTAATGGGCCATCTGATTCTAAAATAGGGATTTTGAAGAAAAAAACAAGTCATGTGGAATACAGATGAGCAAACTTCCAAGCATATACAAGGCAGTGTATGAGTAAGATAGAAAACAAAAAGTTTGCAGTTGTCCAAGGAAATGGAATACTTAGTCTTGGGAGTATGTACCTTGGGAAGCGTGGAGGTTTCATTTAAAGATTTTATAATGTGGAGGAATAGAAAATGTTGAAAACGGAAAATATTCCTATAAAGAGACAGCAACAGCAAAGGAGTGCTGCTCTGCCTGAAAGCTGCCGTGATGAAGTTAGAGGCTGTCATCAAGAAGGGTGGGTTGGCTCCTTCCTCACTCCCTTTCACAGCTGGAGTCACCTCCATCCTCTCCTGCGTCAGTCAAGTTGCCCAGGTGAGTCTCTCCTGCTCTTTTTGCTTGCTCTTTTTTTTTTTTCCCCACTTAACAGCAATTCTTAACAAATGAAATTCACATTACCAAAACATTCAACAGAAGAGACAGAACAAAAACAGTCTGAGTTTGGCCATATAAATACACACCAAGAAACATTAAATCCGTGGTTTGGCCTGCACATGCTTGTGCACACTACTCTGGGTAGCAATGCGGCTCTTTCAGCTATCCAGAAGTATCTCTGTAATAAATACAACATATGATCTCATGTGCAGCATCTGTATTTTTTACGTGGGGGCAATGACGAACAACAGACCTCAGCTGGGTCCTTACGTTTTGCAGCAGATTACTTCATAACCTGGAAATGACAATCAAATGTCTCATAGAAAGGAGTGTCGATATTGTTAAAATGACATTCTGAAAACCTGAAAATTAGGTTTGCCTGTCTGGAGCACATTACCTTGCAGGGCAAAACACTTGGGACTATCACCTGTCATACTAAACTTGTACAATGCAAGTCTCAGAAAAGGGGCTACTCACGCTAGAAGTAAGGGTATCATAAACTCTTACAAATACTATCAGAAGGTGAGACAAAAAAATGAAGCATAACAGACATAGGTCTATGCACATATCGAGTGTCAAAAAGGGTCCCAGAAGTATCTGTCTGTAATGAAGTTGCTTGTGCAAGTTGATTGCGAGGAAGCTGAATACAATTCAGAGCTCTGTTTTAACCCCTGCATGGCCCTGGTTTTAGCTTCCAAAAGGTATGATGGGAACTGGGGTGCCTTTTATGAACAAAATAAACAAGGACTAAAGTCAGAGGGGTACCACAGGAAAAAAAAAAAATAATAAAAGCCCCCTTAAAGCAGATGAGATAAATGCAGAAGCCAGTGGGGCATTGAAGGCTTCATGTGAGCGACGGACATATCTCCAGCATCCAAGCTCCACGTGCTAGCGAGAGGGGCAGGGAAACGTGAGAGGCCTCGGGTTTTTGCAAGTCCCAAAGCAAGCACCTACGATGTTATTACACACTAAACAAGAACAAAGCAAAGCAAAAGCAACACAGAGTCTGGAGCAAAAGGGCAGTTCACTGGCAACAGGAACATGGGTTAATTTCTGCAGAAACTCCATAAATCCCAACTGAGAGACAGGGTGAGCCAAAGGAGGAAAAATAGACCTAGGAATGGGAGCAAGGCTTCAGTGAATGAAGGTGAAACTAAGAAAACCCAGCACGCTCCTTCAGCATTTTCCAAATGAGTGTAATCACCATATCTTTGGCATATGGTGTTTCTTTAGGTCTAGAAAGAATAGGACCTAGTAAGTAAAGTAGAACAAAATTCTTCACATAAGTAAAGTAGAACAAAATTCTTCACAATCTCCAGGATTTGAAGAACTCCAGGATTTAGAATAACTGATAAAGTATTTCATGCAACCTCTTTCGCTGCTTATGGAACAGCTAGAAATAGATTGAAGCTTAATGTATTCGTTAGCCATGCGTACGAATATGCCATAAATCTTTTAGCTGATTGTGACTTGTTTATGGAGACTATTAATTACCTGCTACATCCGCGTGAGCCACCCCAGCAGCGACACGGCTGCTCGCTGGCTGGCTGAGCGAGCACAGCGCGCAGTCGGAAAGGAAGGCTTAGGAAACTGGATCCTCTTGAAGAAAGCTGGCTTGCACAGGGAGGCAGAGGATTCAAAAGGATTAGACGTTTTAGATTCATAAAACTTTTCTTGCCAGGGCAGTTTGGGTTGCCTCCTGATATATCCTTTAAAAAAAAAAAAAAAAAAAAGCCTTATTGGCTAGAAACCCAACTTTCTTGTCTCATTAATGGGCTACAGTTGTGGGCCGAGAATTAGACACAGAGGATGAGAAGCAGTTCTTGTTGAGTGTAGTATCTCTGGTGATATGAAGAAGAATAAAAAAAAAATCCTATTGCATAAAATAAATATCACTGCCAGCTTACTGCAAATAGCCGTGGACAAGATCCTCAGCAGACGGGTGGCTGTGCAGTGTTACTGGCTCATGGAGCAACAAGGTGACTTGCTCTGGGTAGAGCAAAGCCTTGGGTCTTTGCCCTTAGGAGTTTTTACTCCCTGGGCTTGCAGGGGTAATGCTCAGATTACTGAAGCCTCTCCAGAGAGCAAACCAAGGGGCTAAGAAAGCTGGTTTTTAAAATAAAACAAATGTTTGCCCTTCAAAAACAGAAGCCTGCGTGCAGAATACGAGCTTGGCCCTTGCCTGGCTAACGGGAACACCTTATTCCTCCCAGAACCTCGCTCCCTGGTTGCTCCTCGGCTGCCACGCCAGACAGGAGGGAGCGCTGAACGCGGCCCTGGTCATTGCGCGTGGGAGAAGCGTCACCATAACCCGCGGTGCGGCGGCACCGAGCGCTCTCCGTGACAGGGGGGACATCATGCGGAGGGCAGTTCCTCATTCCCTGCGGCTGCCAGGAGCTCAGCATTTCCACCTCGGCAATGGCCCCGGGGGAAGCCCATCCTGCGGGCCCCGGGAAC
>VZSV01000109.1:1456434-1477565 GCA_013398735.1 Nothocercus julius | reverse complement strand
CGCTCGGCGCGCCGAGCTAAGCCCGTCCTCCGGCGCGTTCCCGGGGCCGCGGAGCCGTGCCGGCACCGGCGCCGCGCCGCGCGCACCTGCGCACGCCACATCTCTGCGCTTGTGGCCCACGTTCACCAAGACACGAGGCCCACGGCCTGCAGGCAGCGCTCCAGTGTTGCCAGCCAGGTCTGCCGGGTGTCTTCAGCGCACGGTCAAGGTGCCTGAGGTCCTGCTCTGCTGGGTTCGGAAGACAAAGGCTTTTCCCCAAGGGTTTGTCGATCAAGCCCAAGCACCTCTTTTGGCCTTCCCCCTTAAGAGGATTTTCCTATCTTGTTGAGGCAAAAAGGATTTTTTTCCTTTTGAAAAATGCAATAGAAGGAGCTAACCTCAGCCACATGTATCTACATTGCTAATATATTTTTACTACATTATTGAAACCTGATGGATTAGAAAGTCTGCTGCATGAACTAGAGTTTGCAGTCCTGTGCCAGCAGCTCAAGAGGATACTAATTTTAACTAATCATCATCCAATCTCATCCTTGCTGGCTGTGCTTGTGTTCAAGGGATAAATCCCTCACAGCGCTCAGGGCTCCCATTTCTGTGGTTTCTCTTTTTTAAAAAACAGAATTACATGATTACATAATGCAGAAACACTTCCAGCTCGTTACTGTTATTAAAAAGCAAATAAAAACCTCAAGTTTAATTTAACCGGCGCCCATGCTTTGGGAAAAGGCCTGGTAAGGGGAAAGTGATGCAAGAAAAGTCCCTGTGGACCTTCGAGCATGGCTCAAAAGCCAGGGAGAATGATTCCCGATGCAAAGGGACACCTCCCTGCTACCAGCCGACACGGGCGAGCCGGGCGGCAGCTTGAGGATCCCCTCAGCGTGCGGGGCCAAGCAGAGAAACCGCGGTGGAATCAAGTCTCATGAAAACTTGCCCCCGGCAGTGAGCGTGCAGAAGCACCCTGAGACTCTCATTTCACCCCCGTGCCCAGTTTTAAGAGCGGCCCTGCTGAGAACAGCATAAAACCACCAGCAATTAGCAGCAACGCTAATGCCCTAAAAGAAGGAAGAGATTTTCATCAGCCTGAGTGGGGATTCTTCTTCCCACAGGGCAGGTGCTTAACCCACTCGACCAAAAACATGGCTTGGCCAGGTAGATTTTACTCCTGAACACCCTGCACACGCCATTTCTATGGCATGAGCTGCACGTGCTTCCAGGGGTGGGAGCTGCATAGAGAAAAATGGCAAAGGTGAAGCCACATATGAACCAGCTTGTCGCTTCTGCTTTCAGCATGACCTTGGCTTGCATTCTTGCTCTTTCTTTCCATACTAGACATGCTTATACATGCTTATGGGGTCTCTTGACTGCTAAGAGGTGTGCTGCTATCTTTGTTTTAAGGTATATGGCATACATCTCAGGCAGCTGTTGCTCCTGAAACCAGCTACAGCGACCTCCTCCTCCAGCTCTTTTCAGATCCTCCATAATGAGGAAGAGGCTCTAGACTGCCTGGCTCTAGACTGTCTGAAAAACAGTACCTGTTGGCAATCTGAGTTACAAAATGAAGGCGTTTTAGACACAATACAGTTGATGGGCAGTTGCATATCCAAATAGTTCCCACTACATGAAAGATAAATCTCTCCATTTTTATCACTGGGAAAATGGAAAAAGAAAAAAATCTTACAGGTAGGCTGACTTAAATCTCTGAACTCTTGAATCAAACTGCTTTTCTTGTTTTGAAGCTAGGGGAGTTGCAGTTTCAGGCAGTAGTTTCCTTTCTTTGCTCCAATGCACTTCACTGAATTGCTGCTCTGCATTTCCCCCAAAAAACAGCGGAGTTTCTTCTGTGGTTAGATCCCTGCTGCGTATCATGGGCATTTTGATCATAGGTTAGCATCAGAAATGCAGTTCAGCTAGGGAGCCCTGCTCATAGAGAACTGAGGCAAGAGACCTCAGTCTAACTACAGATCCCAGGAGGGACCACAACAGCAGCAGGGACATGAGCTAGAGCATCATACTGCAACTCTCCACAAGATACTATTTTAAAATATTTTGATTGGCAAAAAGAAAAGAAAAAAATGCATCTGAATTAACACTTTCCTTCCTATGAAACAGAATTTCAGGCTTTTCACTCTAAATGAGAACATCGATCCTTTTGATATGGGTCATAGCCTGGAAGGCACAGAGCACAGTAACTGCAGACCAGCTATGCCAGTAAAAAGCTGAATTCCCACTGCTGGTAGAATTTCTCTGTTGAGGTTGAAAACAAGATCCTTACAGCTGCAGCCAAGAAAGAGCTGACACTGCAGTGAGTCACGGTTTCCATGTGCCAAGCACAGGCTGACAAGCCACCCCATCAACTGGGCATCAGAATCCTAATTCTATTAGGAAAAAGCCCACTAAAAGAGGGGTTGCACCATAATTAATTTGGGCAGGATGGGTAACCCCAGGGCTTAGTTAGCTCCTTGGCAGGGTGAATTTCGCAGTCTGCCAGTGAGACTGACTTACGGTCTTCAGCAGGGTCCTTAGCCAGTTCTTCAAAACCAAGAACTGACAATTATTATTCCTGGCAGGGGGCTCGGCTGTGATGGCTGCATGTAGGGGAAAGGGATATCATTAGAAGTTGTCAAACGCAGACATTTGGATCCTTATGAAGTAGGAGAACAAGTCTGATCTCAGATTTCCTGTGGCAGCAGAAGCAAGTACAGAGCACTAGCACTAGTCCATAGGAGTGACCTACGAAGAGAATTTCAGTGTCTCAAGCTTTCAATCAGCTGAATTTCCAAGATTACTAGGATCAGTTTTAGGGTGAGTTTTTCCTCCCACTTTTTTAATTTCAATTCAATTTTAATTTCAAAGCAGAAAGACGCAAGCTGACCAGCCACAGATGGAGGGAAAGGGCAGAAAGTTTGGGGACTTATTTCTTTTGCAGAGATAACGGGCAGGCACAAACCACAGAAGTGATAAAACCCTGCAAATGGGCGTAATACAGGCTTTCCCTCTCTCTTACAAAGCCTGTTTCCCTTTCAGTATCTCCCCCTTTTTGCCCAAATGCAGCCAGAATAAAATTCTTTTATGATCCAAACTGGAGAAGATGAGACAGAGGTAGAAGATCATATGATCTAACTTCTCCTACCTACCATTAATCTTTGATGTTCTCACATTTGTTACATATGTACTAGAGGGAAAGACAGAGGCATCTCCATAGGGTGTCAGTATACGTGAAAATCTCGCCTGCCATAAATCACCTTCTCAATAGCAAAAGCATCTCTGTCTCTCTCCGTTTGTAATGTTAAGGACTCTAGTTCCTGACTTAGGAGCGTAATCAGTGCCAGAAGTTTTAGTGATACCACGTTGTCTCTCCTCTTTGCAGTGCTAGAGCGGTAGACCAGAAATTAGATTCTCCGATCTCCCCTAATCTTCCCAATCTTCTCTCTGCTGCCAAACAGGAGAGGACACAGTTCACACCCAGCCTGTGATAAGACATAGGTACCAAGTATGCACACAGCGTGAAACAGCTCTCCAAGGAAAGACAAGCCAAAAGTCAGTGAACATAAAGTCTTCTTCACAGGGAATGACTCGCGAAAAACAGCTTTGGGGACCATACAAGCATAGGAACAGTTCTATACTATCCCCTAGATAGGATAATGTGCTACCACTGTGGTATTACAGCACTCAAAGATAACTGACAGCGATATATACACAAATGAAACAAGCAAAACCATCCTACCTTCTGCTAGAAGATCTATTGCACTACACCAGATGGCTGCCTGCCTGACAAGAGGTAGCCCACCCCAAACAGGCAAGAATAGAATAAGAAGGGGCCAAGACTGCAGCAGCTTTTACAAGGCTGGTCTGAGGCTTTCTGGGTACGTATGCTCCTCTCCAGGTCTGAGATGGAAACAGCAAGCGGGAACAGCTGGGCTGAGCTACCGCTACACTGTCTTACACTGTGTTTGATCCTCAGTGAAAATTTAACCTGAGAACCGATGGTGAAGTCGGAGCTGGTGGGCGCCCCTGCTCTGGAGGTGGTATCTGCCCCTGCTTGGGCAGCTGTAACTAGAGCAGAACCATTTCTATATCTGCAAAGACAGCAGCAAGAAGTGGGTCAGTCAGTAATTTTTAAGCCTAAAACAAAAGATAATAGCCAAATAGAAAAGGACTTCTCAAAACTTTTCTCCTTTGAGCTGCCTTGCTCTTCAGGAGTAACGAAAGTTTCATCCCAACAACCACTATAAATGAAAAGCTCTGAAGCACTTCTCTTAAAATCCCTTATGTTAGAAAACCAGCTAGTCTTTTCTCCTAGTTTTAGTCTACCTAACCCCCAAATATGTAAACATAGGACAAGAAGGAGGAAAAAGAAAAAGGGGCTTTAAACTCTAGGAACATTCTTTTTCTGCAGTGAACTCCGAGTGACTGAGGTTCCTAACAAAAGTTCAGCATGTAATATTTTCCATTGCTTATGGTTCCTGTCTGAACTTCCATTTTGTGGGAATACACTTGGATCATTGCTGACCTGTCTCTGGAAAAGGCTCGCTGTATTTTGGCTTGGCTTCCTTCCATTTCTACTCCTCTAGGTCTGTTCCCCATTTCAACATCTCTTATTGCCACATTCCCAAACATGTTACACAAGCCTAAAGAAGCAATTTATAGGAATATTAGTAAGTCAGCTGTGACCAAACAAGCACTTTTCCCTTCTAACAAATCATTTTCTCCTGGGAACCATAGTTATGCGGTTGTTTGCTCACTTGTTTACAGCATTTCACTGGATGTGATATTTAAACAGGCAGATGACTCAAAGCAGCATAAATCTGTGAAAGTCTCTGCAGCAGCTTTCAAAGTAAAACCTGGCTGGAAATACTCTGTGAAGACTTTTCCAAAAGTGCCTGGAAGAATGCTCTATATGAAGTGTATGCTTCCCATAGCCAACCATACTGTGCCAAATGCACGTACATAGAGAGCCTGCTTTGATCTTTATTGCCCGAGGCAGCACCAGCCAAGATGAGAATCTGTAAGCACTCCGGGAATGTGCCCCATCTCCAAGAATAGGGCACTTTTGTAATACCAGCAAATACAGGGACAGAGAAAAGGTTGCATAACTTACCCCGAAACTGGAGTTATTTGTAAATGACAAATAGCACAAAAGCAGTTTCACCAAATACCCTGAAATTCACAATTTTTGCCTGAACTTGCAACCTCTATTTGCTTTAACTCTGGCTCCCATGGGATGCAAGTGGTCAGTTTTCCAGGTCAAGAGCCATGGCTTTCAGTGTTATTTTGTCTCAAAATTATATCAAGTTCAAAGTTAACTCCTCTGGAAAATGAGGAGTCCTATCATGTGCACTCAAAACCTGAGCCATAACTAAGCCCTAATTTTTTGCCTGCCTCTCCACAGAATAAGTCTTCTGATTCATAACATGAAGTGGATTTTGCTGACCCTCAGTTTCCCCTTTTACCCTCCTCTACACCCATAAAATGGAGCTGGCTGAAGAGAGCAGGTGGAGTATCTACCTGCTGCAGCCTGGCACATTAGGGTGCACTAAAATGAACTAATACATGTATTAATCTCAATAGTCAGTGATTTTCGTAGACAAGGGTAAAAGGGGAGACTGTGGGTGCAGCAGTGGCAGCTGAGGGCTGCCTGGTGCCCACCTGAAGGGGAAGCACGGCTGCTGGAATCAACTCACCCAGCCTCACCTATGATCACACTAAAAGATGGCCTCACAGATGGGAAGGGGCATTTTTCCATGCAGGGTTACACCAGCAACCCAACAGTCTGCACTAGTTGCAGTTAGAAGCAGATTTTAGGCTTCTTTGCCCCAAAGCAGTGAACAATCTGCCAAGTAATAATAGCATATGTCACCACAGACAGGCCTTCATTAGAAAGAAATAGTCAGAAGATGTAGGCAGAGAAAAACATTGTAGTCACTGGTGACACAGGATTACCAATAATAACCTGAGGCTGTGAGCATGGGTACAGAATAACTCCCACGTACCTGCATCTGAAGTGACAGACATCATCCTCACCATACGTTACTCCTTTTCTACAGCGCACCCAGATCACTGATGTCAGCCAGACTCCAGCCACTTGACATTTACATTTTGTAACGGGTTGTCTCTGGCTACGCGAAGTAACTGTGTGCCATTTAACCAGGGATCGTCGGGGATATGCACGTGTGGGCAGGGTTTTGCCCAGTGTGCCCTCAGCAGCTCAAGGGAGCTCACTGATCCGTTTGGCCTGGCACTCTTTTTATTTGGCCTCCACGCATGGAGGCAACTTCTTTATCTACTCTCACTTTCAGAAATAAAGCACCAAGAGAAAGCTGTTTTTTTAAAACCACAAGGTAAATGTGAGAAGCAGTGGTGGTGCACAAGGCAGGGACTGCAGGGAAAAACTGGGGACAGCGGGGAGCAGGGGTGGCATAAGCTGCTTCCCTCCAAGCTGAGGAGAATTACGTTATCCACCTCCAGCTTCTAAGTGTCAGTGCTAATGAGTGGGCTCTCTTCTGCCTCTGCGAGTTTTCCAGTTCTTCCCAGGGTAGAACTGACAGCTAAGTAGGCGGCAACAAGGGAATGAGTAGGCAAACGAAGCGACATGCATTTATCAAAAAGATTGGACAGAAAATTCCCACATCCTCTACAAGGGCTGAAATTGCTGAAGAATCACAAATGATGCAGGGCTACGAAGGCACGGTAAACCAGGAACTCCCACTGCCCAAACTGGGGACAGACAGAACGTCAACAGGAGAAAGATTCAAGATGAAGGCCAGAACCGTAGGCTATTAGGAGCTTTTGGGACAGAGGAAGAATCAACTTTGGGCCCTCCTCTGCGAAATTTCTGAGAAATAAGGAAGTTAATGAAAAACTGCCATATCCAGACTCAATACAAAGACTTACAGATGACCTGTGCCCACACAGTATGATCCATCAAGTTGCTATCTTTCCTCAACAACAGATACTTGGACTTCCCCTGTAAAAAATAATGTTTTATCTAAGTCCAAGATGAAATACAGTATATCATAACACACCAGGACCTTAGTAGATGTATCACGGAAATACCAGAGACGAAATTGGGAACATCTTGCCTGAGTTTCTTCCTGCAGGAAAGTTTGGCTTATCATTACTAAAGCAAATTCAGGGAAGATGGATCACCCGGTGTCTCTAAAGTGCTTTGAGGAGACGAAAACCTGAAATACAGCCCTAACAAAACTGCCAGCCCTCTCTGCCAACTTTAGTATCCATCAAGACCTTTCACTTACCATCTCACCCTCAGGAGCACTGCAGTATCCACTAGGCCCACAAGAGCCCCACGGTGCAGACTCTGGTGGGACCTGGGGCTTCACGATGCATCCTCATGCAGGAACATCCATCAGAGGCTGTGATGGGGCTGGGGGAGGTACCATGGACCTGCCCAGGGCCATTCTTTGGTTTTCTGATTATTTCCTTTCCTGTATCCCACGGATCCAGGAAAAGCCAAGGAAAGACCACCCTCTGTTCAAACGATGTGCATGCTTTGCAAACTATTATTTCTTACCACAGGAAACCAGTGTCCCAGTACACAAGGTAAAACCCATTCCTCTCTTTCAAATTACTAATTCCTTCTCAAAGAAAAGCTAATGAATCAAATATCATCAACTACTAAACCTCTTTGCTCAGAGTTTGTCTCAGAAGCACACAAGACCTTTGCCACTGCTCTCAGGAGATATAAGGTTGAACTTGACAGGAGCAGGTCAGGTCTGGAACAGGGTGAGCAACCTACAGAACCAGAACAAGGTCAGTCTAGGAGACGGGCAAGGCTGTGGTGAAGACTGCAGGACTGCAGTCCCCCGTGCATAGTCAGTGACTGTGTTTGGAAATCAAACTGAAAAGAGGAAACACGGCTGAGAAGCAGGCAGGGTTTGGGGTTTGTCTTTGGCTAGGATGATGCCACGGCAAGCGCAGTGCAGCTTGTTGTTCTGCTCCCCAGCATTTCCCACACAGCTAGTCCTCTTGCCACCGAGAAGCTAATTTGGACGCTCCTCCTCCGGCAAGCTGCCCCAACCTAGCCACAGTGGTGAAGTAAAAAACAACGCTTTGATTGCTCATGCTTGATTTTTTGTCATCTTCAGCAGAGCAAATATTTTATTTTCATTGCATTTTCCAGACACTTCTCTCCTCCATGACAGACAAGGAGGATAGTTGGTTCACATCTTTCCTAAGATCATCAGCTTGAGAAGCCTCATGTCCAGATTTTCAAAAAATTTGCTTGACTGCTGTGAGTAGCAGGGAGGAAAATATGAAATCATCTCCTTTTATCGTGATGTGTATGAATTTGTGATACCCACAATGTGATTCTGGCCACAAATCCCTAGCTGTTCTTGAGATGATTGACTTGTAGGAGTACTCAAGTTCAAAATAGCCTCTTTTCAACCATGAGAACTCACAGCCTTGGGACTTCAAAATACTCAATAGTAGGCAGTCAGCTAAGAAAAAGAAGGTGGTTTTTGATTTCCAAAAATCTAGTCCTGTAGAATTCCCATTTTTCTACCTTAAAGACAGTAAGAGGAATAGGAGAACAGGAAAAGTTCTCTCAAACCATATGGAAAATACAATTCCCCAAATAAGAGGCCCAAGCCCTCCTAGGGCCCCAAGGAATGAACAGATCTGTGTTTACTTCTGCCGGGGTCTGAAATTCAGAGACTGAGGAGCCCTCAGGTCACTCTCCCATTGGATCTCTGCCGCAGCAGCCTGCCACCATCAGTGTCCATGAACAGCAGAAATACTAAGATCTGTGAAAAGACCAAAGTATTTGAACTTGACGTGGCACTTCCTTGTGGACTATGTGATGCCTACTTTAATATGGATTTTAACTTCCAGAAATAAAATATTTTAATTCATGAAAATTACCCACACCTTTAAAATAATAAACCTAGGAGGAAAGGATGAGGTTTTTGTCATTTAGGTCTATGGAAATTTACTAGATGCAGGGCCACTACCTAACTGACAATTTTTTGCACGTTGGCTGTTTATAGTAAAGAGAGGAAAGCAAACAATAACAACGAACATTTTGTTAACACCTTTCCTTGGGATCTTCACCAGTTAGGTAGCTCAATTAATACTGGTATGAAGAAACCATTAATTTTCTGATAACATCTGCATCTCAGTAGTTACATTTTCCTTGGGCATTTAGGATCTACAACACATTTACAGTTTGAAAAAGATTAAAACCATGGTAATTATTCACACCTAGGTACGCCAGAATTTTATTTGGAAGTGAATTAATAATTACCTGCTTGTTTTCCAGCAAGTTGGAAGCTGGGGAGCTACATGCCATATCCGAAGGGCACCAGAAACCGCAAAGAGTTGGAGGATCCAGAAACACAAAGCAAGAAAAAATATTTGACATTCCAGTGTTTGAAGTTAATAACAAATAACAAGGTAATGTTACAGAGCTTATGACACTGCAGAAAACCAATCTAATATTTTTTTTAAAAAAGCCCTGACATTGTTTTTAATCCAACCTCCCCTTTCTTTTTTACTTCATCAGGAGTATTTCTCTCAGCTACCAAGGAAGAAAATTCCTCTGCCTATTTCTTTTGAATGTTTTATTTCACTTAGTATCATATAAGAGAAGAATTAGAGGGAATAGTGAATAACTGCTGTATACCTCTGACTAACCCTGTCTACTATTTCTGCTACTCTTTATTTGATAGATCTCTGTCACATAACTTCCTCCAAATCATTTCTTTTCCACAATTATCTATCTAGTCATGCCTTGACAAGGAAGCCATTTATATCCTTGACCATCTCTGTCTCCTTGTGTGTTTTCTGCTTTGGTTATCCTTTTTTTGACAACAGAACATGACAACATGTAGTGGGCACACCATCGACTTACACAGTGACATAACAGTTTCCTATTTTTCCTATCTTTTTTCTAAGGGTGCATACAACTTTATTTGCCTGTTTGAGTGTCAAAGGACATTCAACCAACATTTTCACTGAACTGTCCAAAATTAAGATCTTTTGAGATAACTAACATCTAGTTCAGAGCCTACTACTCTATATGCAAAATTAAGGCTGCTTTCCAAAGTGTACTGCTTAGCTTTTTTTACCCACAGTAAGTATCAGATGGCATTTTATCATCTACTTAGTTATAAAACAAAGTCTTCCATTTTAAAGAAAGCTAGTTTTTTCCCTGAGACTCTCTTTCATCATTCTTCCCTTTTTCCAGATCACCATGAACTATTTGGGCAGCCCTCATGCTACTATTGACCTCTAGGAGATGCAGGAGATGCAGACAATTCCCTTCCCTGTGAATATATTCCCACACTTTGAGTAAGATTTAGCGTACAATTAAGAGCATCTCAATGCATTTTGCACTCGGCATAGCCTGCCTGGTGCCAACGAGCACGCTTCTCTAAAATCCCACATCACATCTGTCAGCTTCATATAGGTGTCTTCAATATCTCAGACCATCCCAATGCCTACTGAATCCAACCCTTCATCTCCTTTTTTTTAACAATCTTATCACACAGTAGTGTTGTTTTCCAAATATTTATCTATAACACAATAATCGCAATAGACTATGTCAAATTCTTTCACATTAGTAACTGCTGTAGAAATAAACCTAATAAATAGTGATTAATGAGATAATTGATACGAGAGAAGACTTTCCTACTATACCTTATTTATATGTTCACTTAGTCTATTTTTTACTGCAGTTTCTAATTTTACCTTGGTCACTAATTTCCAGAGCCTCCTGAAATTGTTTTATGTATTGAAGTCATACCTGCCGCTCCTTACCCTTCTGGTACCAAAGCAGTTCTAGGTGCATATTTTACACTCAAATGGTTCTAGTCTTTCACACTAAATGCTGATGCAAAGACCTTGGACTAATCCCTGTGCTGGTTGAGCATGAACTAATCCACAATTAACCCATAAGCCCTTCATGTAAATGAGACAGGACATACCTATAACACTTGGTCTATACCCCATTTTTCCTTTAAGAGCTATAGCCATAGTAGCAACTCCTCCTAGGGTAAGCACAGTAAAGAGTGGCCAGAAAGCATTTCTACCTTCCTGCTTTGCATCTAGTCTGCAGTAAAATATACTATGCTATAGTAGCAAATGGGTTTTTTGGCCAGCATTTGCACTGGGGTTTTACTGCTCCTGCTACATCAGCAAAAGGCTCTGGCTCCTTACTGGCACTGCTGGATCAGCAGGACTTGTGAGCAGAGGCTGGGCTGACGTTTCAGGACTTTCCCGTGGTTGTCACAGGACCCACAGCAAAACCTCAGCTCTCCACAGATCTGTGGCCCTGCTCCCTGCTTCAGTCTTCCTTCATTTCCCCCCTTCTACCTGTGTTTTCCAAGAAAACCAGCCCCAGTTCCCTAAACATCTGCCTCCCGCAGTGCCCACACTGGATACAAGCCACTAGCAAATGAGAGAGAGAAAAAAAGACATGGATCCTCTCTGAATTTTCACTGGTGACACAGACAGGAAAGCTTCTCAGCAATATTTAACTAATCCATGAGTCATCAGCATCTTTATAAATTGAAATCTTACTGTGAATTCAAAATGTGATAAACTATTCACATGAGTTAAACAATGTGCCCTTTTGACTAACAAATAGCAGAGACACTCGTGTCTGAGTATAGTGTCGTGTAAAGTTGTTTTAGAGAAGGCATTTCTCTTGTCCACAAGAAAGTCTATAGGCAGATGGAATTTATTCCTCTATAGGGATCTTATTTCTCCTTCACGTCAGATGCAAACTCTTCTCTGTTACTGAAGAGATTTACACATAACCACTCTTCTGGTAAGATACTTGAATCTTGTGGTAAAATTTAGATGAGGTCAAATTTTGGCCAAAACTAGTGTGTTACTGGAGATTATTCCTATCCTTAGCCAGTAACATATCACACAAATGCGTTAGGACGTTTTCCTGGACTATGATGTCTTTATACTCACTGGAACAGCTACAGAATAAACAAACAGAAAGGCTTTCCCTGAGGCTGACCTGCAATTTGGAATTGTCTCTCAGTTCCTTGAACTTCATTTGCAGCTCATAAATCCAAGCATCAATACTATAGATCTGTCACTTCCTCCAGTGATCATCTGCAGCTAATACGAAAGGACTACAGAGCAGATCATGCCCTCGCAGCCCCATGCATGAACACATCCTCCACTCACATCTCTGTTTTCTAGTTAAATTGATTAGATCTCTTTTGGGCCTAATGCTGTTTTGAGCTTCCACCCACCAATCCCCCACTCTAGAGAAAGAAAAATCTGTGTTGAAAGTGCCAGAAACTATGCTGACCACTGGGGAGGTGTCTATGGTTCATCTCAGCCTGGAAGATAGTGGTATGCAGGGGCTAGTTCTGGAGGGTTTTTCTTCATACTAGAAGAGAGCAATGTGAGGAGAAGTGCTACCAAAAGACTGAGCAGTTTGATGCAACAGCCCATTTTGTACCATTTGTACAGTCCATTTTGTGTTTGTTTTGAGGCAACTCACCCTTCCCACAGGAGCAGCAAGAAACCGAAAGTCTTTGTGCCTTGTGGAGTTAGGGCAGGACCTTTTAAGTGCTCCAGAAAGCGAGGCACAGAGCAGACAGCCAATATCAAGGGAGGGAAGAGCAGCTCCCAGGAGAGCTGCCACAGCAGCACAGGATGCCCATGGGGCTGCTGTGGTGACTCCGGATGGCCACCAAGCGCTGGGTCAGTTGACAAACCCCATGATTGGGGCAGGACCACACAGAGGCCCAGATATTATTCACACCAGTGCTACAACTCCCTCCACCCTGGCATACATGACTTCAGGAGTCTTTAAGAACATAATTCTTCACCTTGGAAACATCATAAAAAGACTGGGCTAACGTGGCTGGACCGAATCCTTAGGTTGAAAGAATAGAATCAAATATTCATGAGAATATGAATACACTTGTCAGTATGCTGTGATAAATTTAAAGAAAAAAATGTGATAAAATATTTTTTCTAGAGGGAGGGTCGAGGACAGGGGAGGAGATTCCAGTTAGGTAGATGCTTTAGCCCAAGTGTCAAGGGGAAAACTGCAGATGTTTCAGGGCTTGTTTCCTTATGCAGAATTCAGGCTAAGATTCTATATAACAGATGGTAGTTTCTGAATCATCAAATATTACTATTTAGCAACAGGTTTGTGCTCCATTAACAATTTTTTAAGGAATTCTTGTCACAAACTTTGCGAAAGAAGTGTGTATTCTGTAACACTCAATTGCAGAGTTTCTCAGCTGAAAAGCAGAGGCTCAAATAAATGTACACAAATACATATTTACAGAAAAGATCTAAAGTAAACTTTGCTTGAGTGAGAAAACCAAACCTGCAACATAGACAATCACCTTTTCCTGCCTATTTCCAGATGGTTTATGCTTGTGTTTAACTATCTCCAGACAGGTCAAGTTGTTGACTTTTTAGGTAGTTTTCAGTAAACACAAGAGAAGAGCTAATTGTTAACACCAATATCTAACACTGCAAGTGATTTTCATCTACACTTTTAAAAGCCCACGTTTACAGCCTGATTTTCTCATGATATTATTATACCCCTCACCAATCAAGCAGAAACAGGCTCAGCCACACGAAAGTATTCAGGCACTTAATACACTTCCCAGCTTATTTTGAGTTTGGGAGACATTAAGTACCAAAACACTTGAATGGCTGTGGCCCTGTGGATCTTTGCAGGGCTATCAGAGAAATTCCTCCCAGGGACAGGATTAAGTCATCCCAGCTCCAGACCCATCCTCACTTTACTAGGCTATAACCTTTTCTCCATTACATCAACAAAGTTAATAGAAATAGCACATGACCTTTCTACGATAAGGCTCTTTATCACTGCAGCCTCCTGGAGAGTCACACTGTGCACTGAGCAGAGCTAAGAATAGACAGCATTCCTATGGGGACATAACCCCTCCGGCCCTATGCACCAAAGCCTCAGAAAGTGCCAAATGAGTCATGATCCGGTCACAAACAAACAAGCTGTATCCACTCTCTAGTGAAACAGTCAGGATCAATTATCTAAATAACAACTACCTGTCTTAAATCCAAGAGGAGAGAGCAATGGGAGAGGGCAGGCAATAGCCAAATGGATCATGCGTTAGGAAGCAACGCTGCTATTTTTGCCTCTGTGGCACCTTGTTCCGTTTGTCAAGCATTTTATTCCTGTCCTGTAAGCACTGTGACTAGGAAGAGAAAGGAAACTACGAAAGGCAAGAGACTATTCACAGGTGACCAGTGTCATCTACTTGAGGAAGAGTAAATGCAGGAGAGCGGAAAAAGAGTGCTCTGCTGAGAGCAAAACAGACCTGCAGAGTTAAAGCATCTCTCAGAAGGAACAATTTTTCCTTCTCCCTCTGGTATCATCATGCCACGTAGCTTATCAAGTGGCAGGCAAAACCTGCTGGACAAAATGCTCCTTTCTCAGCGGTAAGCCACATCTAGACCCGCTCATGATAGAAATCAAAGTCTTCAACTGCATTTTGTAAGCAAGGTTGTGGCTTGTAGGCATGCCTCTAGAAAGTGATGATTCTTCTCAGAGCTGTCCTTTAAATCATCACGTTTGGCACAAACCTGCATTTTTGAGAAGCAGAACGAATGCATCACGTTACACAGAAGAAAGCCATCTCATTCTAAGTGGGGAAAAATACTTTCCATTTCTTCAGGTTTTGTCTACCAAAATAGGACTTTGCCACCTTGAGGCTGCAGGCTGATGTCAAGGTTACTACTATCACATCCTGTACCTTCAGTGTACAGGATAGAAGTGGTTTGGGAAAGGAAAGAGTTAAAAACCACTACACTACAGACATCAATAAACAACAGGAGACCCTTGTGGGTAATTGGCCTATGGGAATCTTTCAGATTTTCTTTTATAACTCAGATTTTTCCCTACAATGTTCTTTTTGAACACTTTATTTTTACTTTAAACTGATAATGATTCTTTAGCCAAAATGAAAAAAGAAAAAAAAAGAAAAGAAAAAAAAGGCTGATTTAAGGAATGGCAGACACATTAAAGGGCAGCATCACAGTCTAATCTGCATTGCAAAAAAATGTATCTTGGCCCTTCTGAAACTGATGGAGCTTGTCATTTATTCCCATAGGGGCAGGACCCCACCCATCAACTGGAGGTATTTCTAAATAACAAGGAGGTGACCAGTGTAAAAACATATTAGTTAACATGCTTGAAATAGAACTTCAGACTGTGGTTACACAGAAGAATTACACACTCATGTAGTTTTGCTGGTTGAGGGGCTTGCAGTAAAGGCATGTTAAATACTTGTCCAAAATCCAGCTTTATAAGCTCCCCTTTCGTTACTATGTAGATATGCAGAATTACCATGTCATCAGAGCCAGCCCCCTGAGAACTCTTCTTTTCCTGTAATGTTTATAATGCGACCATCTCCCTGGGTAGAGGCAGTCCAGCAGTTGTAGGCGTTGAAAGGTTCAGCCCGTGTTTCGTGGGGAAGCAGACAGCAGCTGACAGCAGATGCTCCCTAACGGGTCGGTGCTGCCAAGCTTTCCTCTCTTCACCCTGCTGGCACCTCACTCTGCTCCCGAGATTTGGCTAGTGGGAATATCAACAGCAGCTCTTACACTGACCTCAGGGCCGCAGTTTTGTTTTTAAAAAGAATGACAACTCCCCCCCCCCCTTTTTTTTTCAGTAAGTAGGAAACAGAACAAAACATTGACTCACAGGCTGGAATAGAGCTCTGCGTCCCAAAAAGCCTTTGAAAGAAATGGGTGTTTTCTTCCTCTGAGACAGACGGAATAACTTTTACTATATTGTTTGGCTACATAATATGTTGCATCTCATTTTAAAAGAGAAGCAGCCGAGAGTTACCTTGTGTTTTTCCTTTATCATTCATTTTCACACTCATGCTGTCCCTACTTCAGATTTTGTAAACGGTAGCAGCTCAGCTAAGTGCTGCTTCCTCCACAAAGGAGGACATGAAAAATTCAATATCTTTCTAGTTTCTTTTCCTTCCAATCTCCCATCAACCATCATTACATTTCTTCATAAACAGCATCCAGATGTTAATAAACATGTCAGACTTACTGTTTTTCAACAGCATAACCTTTTCCTTCTCAACATTTTCTACTATTTATTTCATCTATGGCGGAGCCACTGTTCCTCGCTCATGTTTCCAGCTCACCACAAAATATGCTGTAAGAGTGTCAAAGGAAGAATTCCTTTAATCTGAACCAAAACAACATTCATTTGCTTTAAAACCAGGGAATTAGATCCTGCATTTCAATTTATGCTCATTGGAGCTTCTGCTAACATATTTTTTCTGGATGGGAATATAATTTGGGGCATCATGGTGTGTTCTTGTTGGAGTTCAAAACGGAACATTTATTTTCAGAGTTCAAAATAACAGAAAGACTGAGGTTTTTTTTTTTTTTTTTTTTTTTTTTAAATAACCTTCATTCAGTTCAAAATAGGCCCCCAACTCTTGAGCTATGGCTTACATCTCAATCCAGATCTGATAAAGATGACAAGTGACCGAAGTACAACATGCAGCACCTCGCACAAAAGATTTGGAGCGCCACTCGTTAGTCTGAACATATTAATGCTCCAAAGTCATAAATAAACTTCAGACTTAAAATCACTTTCATCAGTCAAGACCAACTTGCAGAAAAATTTACTAGCTATATAGGGAATATGAGAATATTTCCATAGTCTGTCTTAGGCCCAGTTCCCACACTTTTTCGTGGCATGGTAAATGCAGTTGCTTTCCCCTTGAGTTCGGGGAGCTCTGGAGGCATATGGACTACTTCTGAGCCTGCTGTGTAAATTACCTAGTAAAACCAAGATTATTCTTGGTGTTAAATTCACTTGTCTGACTGCGCTTTGCACCACAGGCCCAAGGCTGGCTGCGAGGGGTCAAAAACCTCGTTTCAGATTAAGTGTTATTTAACTTAATGGACGTGTGGGGCTCATCAGCCCAAGCTGCAGCACCAAGGAGATCCCAGAGCTCACCCTATTTCAGAGGCATTCCAAGGGCCGGCAGCATCAATGTGATCCAGGGAACGCGGAACAGACGGGCGGTAGAGCCGGAGCTCTGCTGGTACACGGAGCCACGGCCGCACGCGGACACCGCTCGGCCTGCAAACCCGGCGCTCCCCTCAGGGAAGGGGCTGCCAGAGCGGTGCTCTCAGCCGGTGCCCGGCGCCAGAAAGCCCTCCTTGTTTCATGTATTATACCATATCCCCTCCATAAGCATGGGGCTCGCCAGTAAGCGCGGCGCCCCCACAGATGCTGCGCAGGATCTCCCTGGTATTGGCTCCTGGCGAGCTGGAAGCAGGAGATTGGCCTGGCTCTGGAGGGCAGCAGAAGAGGGAAGATATGGATGAGGCGCTAGCACTGGTGCTTGCCCATCTCACATGTTCCCTTTTCCGATGCCAGCAGCCTTGAACTGTCTGGAGTGACTGAAATACTTAACCCACGAGCGGGCTGCAGGGAGCCGAGCCAGGACAAATTCAATCACAGTGAAATCCAAATAGAAAATGTTCTGGTTCAGCTTTATGCCTTTACATCTCTACGAACTTTACAAATGAAGGTAATTAAAAAAAAAAAAAAAAAAAAAAAAAAAACACACACACACACCACCTTAAGGGATAAGGGAGACCAAATAAGTGGAAGCAAGAATTATTATTATTAAAATAGTCTCTGGAGTCTCCTGTTTGAGATCCTAGGTGGGTAGGCTCTACGTGAATGAAGTTCTTCCCTCAAACAAGTTATACTCCGAAGGAACAAGAAATGAAGGGAAGAAAAAAAGCGAGGCAAAGAAAGGTGCAGGAGGGGAATGACAGCACTGCCTATGACTCTAAGCCTCACGCTCTGCTCCAGGTGAGATCCCATCACAGCAAGTTAGGAGAAGAGCAACCCACACAAGCCATCCAGGTTGCAATCTTCTGCCCATGTCAGTGTGAGTGTCGATACTGGTTTCCCTAAGAAAGCTGCTCATTTTTCCCAGGAAACCTAGAGTACTCTTTCCCACCCCAACCTCTAATCTAAAACAAAACAACAACAACAAAATATTAGCAGGAACACCAAGCAAACTGTAGTGCAGGCAGTAGCTATTCTGTTACAACAGGATAAAGAAGAGTCGGTTGTGATGCAGGAGGGATTGTGAGAAAGGTCTCCAGTATTTTGGTTTGTTTTTAAACAATTTGTGGCCCACGGCTGAGTATTTCTTCAAGGAAATAATGGGGTAGAAAGTAACCACTGATTATACACAGCAAGGAACCAGAAGCTATTGGGTTACACTTCCACAGACAGGCAGCATTAGAAAGTTAGAACAATTCTGACGCAACAACGCAACAAAATGAAAACAATTTCAGGCTTTGAGAATGCAGTCATTGCTTAGATTCCTATTCCCATTTGTTTAACTGTTTATTTCTTTTTCTTCCCAGGAGTAAGATTGGAAATAATTGACTAGCCTCCTTACTTGCAGTTGCAAAACTTTGTTCCCTTGTGGCTGATTCTGTTTGCTTCCTTTCCCAGTGCAATAGTGCAATATCTGTCACAGACTTCATCTACACTCCAAATAATAACTCCAATGGAACCCATACAAGAAAAAGTATCAAGAGATTATTAGAGATGGCTCTAAAAAAAAAAAAAAAAAAGAAAAAAAAACACCCCCAAAAAAATAAAAAGAGGAAAAGGGAAAAGCTCTAGACTTCAGCTAATAAGGAATATGGAGTATTTGCTGTCCATATCAGAACTACAGAGAACACAGTGAAGTCTGCAGGATATTTTCTAGCTCTGCAAAATCACCTGAGGCCTGGCTATAGCCAGGGTTATTTCAGGACTTCTCAGACAGGTAGGCAAGACTGGATTTTGTCTGCTGGAATGAGGGATTGGAACCCAACGAAGGTCAAGCTGCTCCTCCCATGGGAAGGATTTAAGCAAAAAAAAGGGGGTGGCAGGTGGGATGAAGAGCCAGAGAACTTGTGAAACTGGACATGGGGTATCTGTTGCCCTAGGTAGGGGAGCAACAAGTTGGTTACCTTTAACCCACCATTACAGCTCAGTGTCAACTACTGCTCTGTGCACCACGGCCTCCCTCAGCACGAGCCTCCGGTTTTTGAGTGCTCCACAGGCTGCAGCTGCGAGCTCAGGGGATGATCCTGGCACCTACCTACATCGCATCTCCAGCGAAGTTTCGGCAATGAAAAGTGAAGGGGACTGTCAGAAGGTGCCTTAAACATTTTAAGGCATCTAACCATTTTCTAAACCTTGCAGGAAATAGCATTGTTTCCTGGAATAAACTCAAATAGAAAGTGAAGTCAGTCAGATTGGAAAGTTGTGTGTTTTGAAACAGGGAAAACCAAACACACACACAAAAAGTCACACCCCATCCCACCCACAATTTATCAGATTGCTGCTGGTGTGTTTTAATCTGTTTTAATCAAAAGTTATTTGCCATGAAATTTCAACCCAAAGCAGTCAAGAAGAGGACAGAGAAATCTACTTATATTTAGCTAGTTTTTCACAGAGTTACTCCGTCCTTATAAAGGACTGAAGAGGGCCTGCTGAAGAGACACCAAAGGGGAGAAAAAAAAATAAATAAATAAATAAATAAAAAATAAAGATCTGAAGAAATGTCTTCTTCTTTATGTGACACTTGACATCACCCCCTCAGCTGCACTTTGACTCACATTTCAATCCCTCCCGGTACCTTCATTTTGCTCCTTGCTGAGCACTGGCTGAATTTTGTTGGTGGGAAAACAAGTACTGTAAAGCAGCATGAAAAGTCATTTCTCAATAGGTCAGCCTGATGCGTTCTGCAAGTGCAATTGTTAAGCCAGCTCTCTCCCCCTTCTTTATTATCATCTATTTTATGTGAAAGGTTCATGAAGGGTCTGTCTTTGTTTTTTAAAGCATGCACTAATTCTATGAAAGCTCCTATGAAATACTGATGAGGTTTAGATAAAATCCAACTGCTGTGTGGTTACCTTATCTACCAACTCTTACCCCAGTTGGACTGGATTTATTTAATTAGGCTCTGTTTTCATAAGGTTTCCCAACATTTCTCACTCTTTCAAGTCACATCACCATCTAACAGAGGAAACTGAGAAATTCATGTCAGTGAAGTCTGCCTGAAGCTTCCACATTTACCAAATTTAACCATCCAGATATTCACAGATCAGTATTCCCAAGTTGGTCAGAGCCAAATATCATGAGTGTGCCTAACTCATTATACTAATGGTTTGGGAAGGCTTTGTTCATACCCTAAAAAGCACATACGAAAAAAGGGTGATTTCCCCTATCTACACACCACCATGCCTGCACTGAAAGAAACAAAATAGCACTCAAAATGCATCCAAAATTAAACAAGTTGATGTGTTCTTATTGCAAAAAGGCCAACGTCAAGTAAACGAGCGACATCACTGATGTGGTGAGGACACCACGAGACAGCAACGTAGGCGAGCGAGCCAGGCCAGACTCCACTCGCATCGCTCTGTATCAACGTCAGCTCTGCCCAGGCTTTTGCTCCTTCTAGACAAGGAGAGGCCTGGGAGCTTCACCACTTCAAAATAGTTTTGCTCATTCAAAAAAGCCAAAACACCACGCATTTGCTTTCTCCAGTTTGTATATAGACTAAAAAGCTCACATGAGCCAAAGGCTTAACAGTACTTTCAATGAACTGATCTGTTGGGACCAATGACTTGGGCATCCTTTTGTTGTACCCTGAATCAGTTAAATGAACATCTTTCACTCTGATGTTTCACATTTGCTCCCAACAAAGCAAAGCTTTGTATCCATGGTTGCCTTGGAGCAACAGGAGTGTTTTAGAAGCCCTGCTAGAAGCACTAATGCTGCTGCTGCTCTGCAGCCCTTCACAGTTCAGCTGTTCAAGGGAAGCACTAAATACAAACAGAACTAGCAAGTGCAGTGGGCATTAAAACGAACGGGCAACAGCAGTGCCAAGCACTAACACATGCGTCACACCCGTAACATTTTAGAGGTCACTGCTGTTAAGAAATAGATTTACAGAATCAAAGCAAAGCAGCAGTTCAGAGCACTGTCATAGAGATACAAGTGAAGAGCAACAGGCTGGTTCACTGGGTAACGTGCTTGACTAACCAAGCAAGGGTCTTGCTCTCTTGTCTTGTGAGTATCCGCAGATGAC
>VZSV01000109.1:1436675-1456344 GCA_013398735.1 Nothocercus julius | reverse complement strand
GAAGAAGCACACCAGGATGCCAAGATCCAAGGACAAAAGAAGGAACCAGACATAGAATGGCTAACTAAGCCGTAGGTCAGCAGTGCTCCATCCTCCCCAGGCTCCAGAACTGGTCTCGGGTGGTGCCACCAGGCAGCAAGGATGCAACACATGGAGCTGGCCCTTCCCCGACACACGGGTAAGGCTTTGGCAGTTAAGAGAGTGACTTTGGGCAGGCCCCAGGCCAGCAGTCCTCAAACAGCCAATGAACTACCTGATATGAGCAATCATCCTTTTCAGGCGTAACACATCCAGTGGGATGAAAGAATAAAATTTGTGTGGTAGGTGCCTGCTCTTGAGCTTTAAGCTTATAAACGGACTTAAAACTGATAAACACAGTGTACTTACTAATTCTAGAGAGGATTTTTTGGAAGATCAGCCTGCAGATTGTGGTGGAAAGAGTACAGATGAGTCACTTTTAGTTGCATAAACTTTCAGTTCTATTACTGTTTTCCACACATGCCTTTCATTTTTTTTTTTTTCCTCTCCATGATGTTGATTTGGCATTGTTTTTGTCTGCCTCAAAATAACAGTGGTTGCTATTTACATGAGAAGATTTTTTTAGGTGGTAACAAAAAAAAAAAAAAAAAAAAAAAAAAAAAATCTCAATTTATGATTCCAAGAATTCCAGAGCTGAACAAGTTGGAGAAAGTTCTTTTTTGTTAAGCATGTTAAACCTGACTCTCACTTCATTTCACTTTCATTTACACCATATAAACCCAGAATAGCTGCTTATAACCAAGATCAGAATCCAGCCCAGACAGCTGGCTCAGGCAAGGGATATAAAAGTACCATAGTAGTAATCAATATGCTGAACACAACATCATTAGAACATGACCGGTTCACTCATTTTTTGTGTGCTTTATGCTGCCCACGAGCCCTACTTCCCTCCTGCAGTTTGCAGTAACCTCTGGACTTCACGCAATGCAGCAGTAGCTCCGTTTCCAGCCGGCTCTAGCACGACTGTGGCTGATGCTCTCTCTCCTCCAGGAGCTGTTCCCCACAGGCAAATGCCTCGGCTCAGCAGGCCAATGGGAAGAACTGAAGCAAACAGCTCTGCCATGCAAGAGGTTCATATTATTCCATATTTTTTTTTCTTTAATTTAATAGTGCCTTTAAATATTTTTGGCCTGCTCATAACACACCAGAGAACCATCAGAACAACTGTTATCCCTCAGTTTATCCAGTCTACTAGTTGGTCCTCAGTACCTTGCATCAGAGGTGGCCAAATACTTCTGTATACTTTCAGGTGTGCACATTTATAAGTTCTGCATAGTTATATTTTAAACCCAAGACAAATATTCAGTTTTAATGCAATTCCAAATTATTTTAATTCCTTGAGTGCCTGATGCTGTTGGGCCACTCCTAAGTCTTTTGCCGATACCAAGTCCTTAGGCCTCCACTAAGCACTGCAGAAGTTGTCCATTTTTATCTATTTGTGTATTTAAATTTCCCCCCAAAAGCTGGAAATAGAATGAAATGCAAAGCGAATCTCACATGAAGAGTAACAAATAAACACCCAGTCCTAAGGGCCACATGACCTGCTTGCAATTCCATCAGAGAAATTGAAATCGTTTGAAGTGAAACAAAGCTTACTAGTCTTCTCTGTGCGTGATCAGCTTGGGCACCAATTACACTGTGTAGGGAAAGAAAACCAGAGCACTCGCAGTGCTATCACAAGGGCTGGCCAGGAACAAACCCAATTTCCTTTACTGTTTAACCCTCACCATTATGGGTCATTCCCTCTTTCATTGCTCTCTAACAGAGCGTTAGCCATGTCTCACTACGCAAGAATGAAACCGCCTGGCAAATATGTTACGTACTAACAAAGGAATTCATATTTTCCCATCAACTGTGGTCTCCTATTTTAGGAGGTTGGTCTCACTTCCTCTCTCCTTCCCCCCAGTTTCCAAATTCTTGTCCTTCTTTTTTGATCTCAGTCTCTGCTGCAATGTTTTCTGTGGGGGCTGTGGCCACTCTTGTTCTTCACATCAAGATTTTTACACTTTCCCTTGGAACAGGATGGCCTGAACTAGCAACAGGCAGCACTATCCTATTAAATGTTGTCTTTGTGCCTAAAGTAAATGGACAGGGGGCAAACTCCAAGGAGACAAGACTGCTGCCCTGAACTTCGAGGCATGCAGCTGTACACGGCCCACACCAAGGAACATCTCCAAGTACTCGGGGACAAGATCCAAGGGAAACAAGGGCATTCAGTCACCAAGATGGTCTCTTCTCACTAGCTTACATTTAACACATCAGCATGATGGCAGAGACATTCCAAATTTTATACTAATAAACTCACATTATAATAACAGTATTTTTTTTTCCCTCGCTAAATGGAGACCAATTAACACTGCTAAAAAACTTTTCCCTTCTGCCCAAAATAAGGTCTTTGAATATGCATTTTGTGTTAAGTAATACAATTCCAACTTATTTTAGTATATCTCATGTGAGTCACGACAGCTGAGTAAGATGTAAAGACTAAATACTGTCATTTTGTGTTCTGTTACAGTTAAGCAGTTAATAATACAGATAAAGCAAGAGTTAGGAAGCTGTCCCATGAACATACCTTGCCAGAATTCAAGTAAATAAAGCTTTCTTCTCAGAAGATAAATTAATACAGATGCAGGCATTCAAGTGGCAGCTGTCCAAGACGACTAGTACATAATCCACCTTTATGTCAAATTACTTTTAGGTAGGATGAACCATCTGTCTGCAAGTACCTTACCTGCCATTCTAACTTTCTGCAACCATATTTTGTCTGTTTATTGAGCAAGAAACAGAATATTCTTTAACTTTTGCTCTGAACACACACACCCGCCTTTTTTTTAAGCATATCAAGAAAAAAAGAACTAGTCACCTCCCTTCCTGCAGTTGCCACAGCTCCATGGGGGAAGAGGACAGTGACTGGGTGCAAGCAGCAAATAAGTCGCTCTTGCGATGGCCTCCCTGACACGACAGTGTCTGCAAGGTCAAGAAGGTTTGAACTAGCTGGAGGAAGCCAGGAGAGCCTCTCTCTCATCTCTCACCTGGAAGAGATGACTTTTTGAAATAGCACTAATCCTTTCTTCTCCAACCTCACATGAATCCAAGCTCTGGGGATGCTAGCAAGTTAGGGGATCTCAAGGAAAGTTGGTCATTTCCTTCTCATATTTCCGAGCTTCTCACTAGAGTGAGCATTATCCACAATCCACTCCCTGTACCAGGCTTTGGAGAAGGGTTTTCCTAAGTTGCTTCTCCAGAGCTTCCTGCTCATAATACCGGAATACCACTCATGCTACTGTAGCTCTCCTCCTTGTGATCTCCAGGGAGATCCAAGGAAAGTGAATGGGATAAAGACACATCCGAATCAAAAGCTTCTCACTGTTACAAGAAATTTGGCAAATTAAGTTGAACGTGTATTTGGTAACGTAAAAGTTTCTTTACAAAACTCTCCATCCATTCAGAAGCTGCCATGAAAATGGATTTTGGAATATCTGGAGGTCTGTATAGTAACTTAATCTGTAGTAGTAAGCAGGACGTGGCCAGGACATAAGCCTTGACCCACATCACTGCCTATCTGCAGTATTTACATGTCAGGCAGAAGCAGCTCGCTGCCCTCCATGCACCTCAGAGCTGCTCCTGCTGCTCAGGGCTGCCTGCAATGGGGCTTGATTCCTCAGTCTATTAAAACTGGCACTCAAAGAAGATAATCTGGGCATTAAGCCTACATCTTTCATTTGTATTTTCTTATTTATATGCATAAATCAGTATAAACATGCTATACATATACTCTAGCTCTTCTGCATTCTAACAGCCAAGAATTTCTGAGTGAATATTAAAGAGATGTTAATAGCACAGCAAGGCTAATTAAACATTGAACACGTTGCTAGCATTTTAAGCAGAAGTGCAGATGGTGTGATGGGATTTCACTTATGTGCAGAAAACACCCTTTGAAAATAATCAGATATAGTATTCAGAAAAAAACACAATCTCAAACTATTTCAGCTGTCAAAAATAATCAAAAATCTGATGGAAGCAAAGCAAGCTACTTAACAATTGTATAAGAATGCTCCAATTTGCACAAGGATGTAAGGCTTGATTCTCTCATGTCCTACATGATTGTGCTTACAATAATACCATCTATTTATGATGAATTTGGATGAAGCAATCCAGCCTTAAAGGGAACAGAGAGACAAATACACATTAATAAAAGCACAGATTAAAGGTGTCAGCAGATATGCTAAGCATCTCTTAGTTTTCAAATATAGAGGCATCCAATATCTTTTAAGAGTTCAGTAAATAGCTGCTGTGAACGTTAACAGCAAGCACAGGCAGTCAGTTTAAATAAAGACTAAAGGAGGAGGCAAACCATGCTGCACAGGCCCAGCTGGATCTAAGCGTCCTGCATCACTATGTGAAAAAGGGTGTTATTTTCCTATTCTTGATTTACATGGTAGATCAGGCAGTCTGCAATGACTTGCCATACAAAATGCAACTGCCAAGCAGCTCTGTCGGCACGGCACAGTAAGGTTCTTTTTGTCATTTCTGTGTCACACATTGATTCACAAAGCATTTTTAAAATTAATTACAGCCCCTATAAACACCATTTTAAGTGTGAAAATAAAGGTAATTCCTCATAGCTTTAGTTCTTCAAGTATCACATCAAATTATACTTCTCACTACAGCTGTACGGACCCTGGCATTACATACTGTGCCTTCCGAGAGCTGTGCAATCTATAGAGGCCTTACACGACTGGTCTTTGAAAAATAAGCAACTCTGTAGATATAGTAATAGCCAGGCTACACTCTCCAAGTAGCATCAGCTCATCTAGAAAGAAATAGTAAAATTAAGAATCAAATGTGGATGTGGCTGTGTCTGCAGAGGAATGTATCCACTAAGTGAGACAGTGGCTGCAATAAAGTACAGAAAAGTCAGAATTAAAGGTATATTGGATGTGTTGTGGAAGTTAAATCTAGCCTCTTCAGCTACAGCATACAAATAAAAGGCTAGAAGGTCCCAGCCTCACAGCATTGCTAAGGAGTTCTGAACCCTGATTTTCATTAAACTGGCATAAAGCCAAGCCTGCTGAGGTAAAGCATTCTCAACTCATGCAAAAAAATATATGAATAAAGTAAAAATCACCCTTGAAATGAGGAAGATGTCAGAGCTTGAGCAAAAGCAGGCTATTGTACCAGGATGCAGCACTAGGTGATTTAGACCAGCAGCAGAGATTAGATGCAGCTAGTGACGATGTTTTATCCACACAGAATGAGGTAGGTTAAACCCCAGCACTTCAACCGCCTTTTCCCTTCCAGACAAGCTGTAAGCCCTATGATGTAATAGGGAAGCTTCCAGACAGGAAAAACATTTTCCTATGTTACCTTTTCCCAGAGAGCTAAAAAGTCACTGCAGGGTAGTTTTCACAGATGGTGTCTCATCGATCAGAATCACCTATTTAAGATGCCCATCTACAAAACAAGAGGGAGCATTACCAGCACATTCCCCAACGCACTGAAACATAAGGAAGACTTTTGCTAAAATTAACATATATATTTTATTGGCTTGAAGCCAATAAGAAAAATAGACTAAGGCTTGATGTCAATATGCAATATTGCTTAAATAGCAGGAGTTGTCTGGCAGGAACCCTGCACCCCATATCGTCTTGCTGCAAGTTTGGGACTCTGATTAAATGAGAGAGATTCTTCATGAATATCTTTAGATTAGAAGATTGTACCTTTAAGAACTGGCTGATACACTGTACCAAGACATAATTAAAGCCTGCAGATTAATGAAGCAGAGCTCTTAGGGACTTAGAGAGGAAGAAGGAACCTATGGAGATCTCTTGGAGAAGCAGTGGGGGAAGCAGAGACCGACTCAGGCAAAAGAGCCTATCTCTTTCAAGAGCAAAATCGGCAAAGGTTTTTTAGAAGACAAGTTGTGATGCACATTCCCTGTACCTTCATGCAAAAGGCTACCAAAAATCATCATTCTAGAGAGTAAAAGTATTTTCTTTAGAACTGGCACAACCGAGATCATGTCTGTCAGTAGGCTACAGCTTAGCAAGTGTAAGTTTAAATCGCTTGCAATAAAATATGAATTAGAGGTTTAAGAAGCAGTTCTCATTAGTGCCGGTTAAGAGGTTGGTAGAAAACAGTGTCAAAATAAAATGTCTGCTGTAAGAGATAGTATTAAATATGGGTCACAGGCTGATTCTCTAAGAGATGATCCTGAAGAATGGTTCCTTGCTTAATGACACTTCACGTATTGTGCCTTCTGACTATAGTGGTTTACACAGCTAAAGCATTTGGAACATAAGCAGCTGAGAAAACTTAATTTGCCATTCAGTGCTGATTCAAGTCATTTAATGAAGGTCCTTCAATATATCTCTGGGTGAAAAGAACTGAAGTATATGCTCCCCGAGCTAGCTGGTCACTGCAGGATATGGAAAAGCTTCATAATTGTTTGGTTGTCCATTTTCAATTAGTGACTTCACAAAGTTTCACTGTTTGTGATAGGGCCATTTCAAATGAGCATTTGTTTGAATGATCTGGGTTTCTAATTAGGTTTACAGGTTGGATACACTTTAGTCCTGCCTGCCTCAGCCTTTGCATTGCTCTCCAAAGAGACAATGGCAGTGCCTACAAAGACATACAACTAGCCCGGCTGCTTTACGGTTAAATACAGCAAATTTGACCCATTAGTAAGTTATCATTTAAATATGAAAAGTCACAGGAAGAGTTTGAAGAGAAGCCTTGCAAGGCAACTGATTGCCAGCTATCAGCACATATCCAGATAAGATAGCTTTCAGGTAGCTACTGGATTCACCATAATGAAGTTTTATCTACCTAAAAACTACCTTCTGGGAAGGAGAAGATGTTGAAAGGCAAGCTAAGAAAGGATGCAACATGCAGTGCAAGAACTCTTTGTCAGGCAGACCTTGACGTGCTTGACAAGACAGAGTATATTTGGCTAAAGTGACTACATGAAGTAACCTGTAAGATATGTACTCCTGTTTATACATTACTTTGATATCATTTCCCCCAACATCTGTTTGGGCAGGCATATATGAAGACTTGTTAGCCTAGTGTTAAAAGAAGCCCTTTGACCATGGCTCTCTGCCAAGATTTCTGTGTTGAACAGCTGTCTGGAGATGCAGCCCATAACCCACAAACTGTAGCCGTAACAGGGACCCGCAGCACGACACAAGGGCTAGAGAGAAGCACCCCTCCAACTGTCAGCTTTCCATCTCTGACCCACACATGAGCCTTTGGGAAGGTCCAGCTCTATCAGTAGCACATGGCCATCCAGGCTTTGGAAATGCTATCCCTTAGGGTCCACCTCCTCCCTCGCTGCTGCAGCCCACTTGCACTAGACACAAGAGGGCCATTCCCTTGGCACTAACTAAGGTAAGAGGCCCAAGCAAATAAAGTTTATAGCCAGCATTATTTGTTATCAGCATTCATCGTGGTTCATCTGGTTTAAAGGCTGGCTTTTTTTCTTTTTTTTTTCCTCCATGCCAAATATATTGGGAGACAATGGCAATATCCTCACATACCACAGTTCACCCATTTCTCCACACCGAAAGTGTAGAGTATCTAGGGAGTCAAAGGAGTCTGGGCATCTCTGGGTTTGCTTTCAGCTCAGTGGAATCTGAGGATTGTAGCACAGCTGACTTTTAGCACTCCAGTGCAAAAAACTGTCAGGACAAGGGTCTGATTACCATCTACAGAAGGAAAGAAGAGTAAACTGCACAACTCCTGAGAATGCCCAGGAATAATGTAATATAAAAAAAAAAAAGGTCAGAAATTCCATGATGCGTTTTAACCTTATATTTCCTAGAACTGCGCTGTTAGAAGGGTTCTCTAAAGAGCAGCATGTCTCTTGCAACATCAGGGGATAACAAGTCTGTTACCAAGCACAAGCCTATTAACCAGTCTGAAAGACACAGCCTCTTTGTGCTAATTATACTTCTGATACTATGTTACTGTAACTGGGAACCAAAGGTACAATAGCCTGATTGAAACCAGGACCAGAGACCAGCTACCCCTGAATTTGAGAGTTGCTGTCCACTAGCTATCCATAGCAACCCCAGGGTTTACATGACTACCATTTACAAAGGGACTATACAAACAGTTGACATAACACAGCTCCCATCTGGAAAAGGTAATCCAAACGAGCAAAAACCCAGAGAAGAGACAAAGGTGAGCGATCTGCTGCCAACGGCCATGCTAGGCAAGAATCCACATTTCCTCACATCCCCCTTTCTGCAGCTTCCAGGGCATTGCCATGGTTAGCTATGTTTTTCTAAGGCACTTACTAATTCTGTCTTCCTACACAGCACATAAAATACAGGATCGCTTCATTGAAACCTAAGAGCATAGTCAAGTGCAGAGAAATTGCAATATATAAAGAAGCATTATTTTTACAGAAGAGGAGGCTAAACTCACAAAGTTAAGCACTTAAGAATAATGTGCAAGCTGATATGTACCCCATTTTCCTGTGTTGGACAACATCCTCCCATGCTTTCATGTATACAACTGCAGGAAGGTAGCTGAAGAGATAAGGCTGTAATTGGTTCTTACTGCACCACTCTGCAAGTAAGACAGAGCTCTCAAAGTATCTGCAAGTCTCATACTAACTGCCTACTTGTACCTGGGCAACAGTCACTCCAGCAAGAATTCATGCAAGCTATGAAGAGTGACCATTACTTTCCTTAAAGTCTCATCCACAAGCTGTGGAAATATGGGTATTAAGGAGCTAGCTCTACAAACTGCATTGAAGCATGCAGTGTAAATTAACTCTCCTTCGATTTCCTTTGCTCTCCTGGGGTTACATCAGGGGTCTAACACTGGTATTAGTCACATCCGAGAAACTCCAGGACACTCCAGTTTGCCAGTCCCTCATGATCTGAGTGGAGGCCTGCATTAAGCCCCCATGAAGAAAGCCAAACACAGCTCTTTTTTGCCAAAGCTTGCTCAGATAAAGAAAGGAAGAGGAGACTCCTTTGCAGAGCCAAACAAAATGCATTAGCTTGCACTCCTACTATGCAGGGCTACGGGGAAAACAAACAGGGCTAGACTTGCCTATTGGCCCCACACCCTTTCCACACCACACACCAACTGAGGCAACACAGAAGAAATGCTCTCTGTACCCTGCTGAGCTACACAGGCCAGCCTGCCTGGATCCATGTTTCCAAAGACCTTGGCTTTAATGACAGCCATGAATGCGCTGCTTCTCTCTGCGTGCCTCCACAATGTCCAGTGCTTCACCTCTGCGACTTCAGGTCTGACACTTTCCATATTGTCAAGGAATGCACCAAAGTGGTGATGTGCAACAGAGCAAGAGAGAGAACGTGGCACAGTCTTGCGCATAATATGATCCACAGACTCTCATACTGCATGCAGTAGGAATAAAAAGAGTCATTAGCGAGATGAAGCATAAATTTTACACTCCTGTAGTCAGTAACTTAACTGATCTTTCCAGAAACTTGGCAAAAGAAGTGTACTGCAGCTATGCATATATATTATAGTTAACGATGGCCATTAAGCCTGCAGTCACAAGATTTAGTTTGCCTTTTGCTGCTAAATTTGTGCTTGCAGCCTCCTAGATTTTGTAATAGTTACTGACAAGGTACAAAATAATACCTGTGAAATCATGACCCTGATTAGTAAAGGGGTAGCTGCATCCCCCTCTTCACCTTCATTGGTCCCAGTGGGATTATACCAATGAAAAGTTTGGTTCTTTCTTCGAAGATAAAAGGTGCTCTAACATGCACTTTATTAAACTCCCTGTAAAGGCTTGTTATTTTTGCTCATATACATGCTGAGTAATGATTTCCAGGGGTCAAACAGCACCCCCAGAACATGCTCACTCACTTCCCAGCTTAGAGAATTTCTCTTAAAATTGCATGCTATTTTTCCATTTTTAATAAACTGCTTCTTATATGGTTCAGAGCTACGGATTAGGATTACTGTGATCCAGACAGCTTTTCTGTGAGGTAGAAACAATACAGCATGTTAATAGACAGAGAAGATCCAAGAGCCCTGGTTTAGTCAGATGCTGATCTCGACTGTCCAAATCACAGGCTGTGAGATAAGGCGGTGTTGAATTCTCACCACCCCAACCCCAATCAGCAGCCTCCCAGGATGACTCTGGCAGTGATTTCATGTCCTGACACGATGGCTTGACCCTGTCCCCACCAAAAACCAACCAAAAGCTCACACACCACACAGCAGAAATCCAGAAGGACTTACAGGGCCATTTAAGTTTCTGCTGAAAAGCTTGGTTCCTTCTTTGGTGCAGAAGCTCTAAATCACTGCGTGAAGGCCTAAAATACACCAGAGCTTATGCCTCCCAGTTTGACTGACAGGAACATTTAGCACTAGCTGAAGGACAGCCCAAGCACCTAGTACCTGCTAGGGAGCAAACCGTGGTGCAACTCTATAATCACCAGGCACTTATGAAGGAGGCCTTCGCCACACGTCCCCCTTCACAAGCAGCGCTTCCTGCCAAAACTGCCAGCTTGGCATATTCGCTCCCTCTTGTAGAAATGCCAGCAGCAAGATTTGTTACGGGTAGTTATGAGAACACTGAAAAAACAAGAAGAGCGCCACATTTAAATTACTAACCACAGGCCTATCTCCTGAACGTTCCCTTTCTCCCCATTTAACAGCACCATCACTCGCTTCAATTTCTGTGAGCACTAAGCAGCCAACTGACTTCTCAGGCTGCAGGGACTTACTGCCTTCACAAACCAAGTCTCCCATTTGGCACAGAGATCCATTTTCCTAAACAGAAGAGAGGAGAAAACCCCCAAGACACAACACAAAAAGGAAAGCAGTCAGTGAAAATTGTCTGGATTGCATTGCACCATGTGCAGCAATTCGGAGAGAAACCAAGTAAATCTTCCCTTCAGTCACGAATGCAGAGCATAATCTTGTGCAGCTCAAAGCTTATTCAGACTCTGGTGAGTGACCTGTCACCCGACAGTCAGGAATTCTTGCCCAAAAACCTTGCAATCTGAATCACAGCCTTTACCTTCATTACATCTGCCCATCTTCATAAGCTGCTAAGAAGTCACGAGCTTTAGAGCAAAACAGTATGAGCTATTAACTTTTTCTCCTTTTTCTAAAGGAATTAGGAAGCAATTGAGACTTCAGAAGCTACTAACAGTTTCCGTCAGGTATAGAAGAAACCTCAGAAAAACTGCACAGAAATCTCCTGTTACGTATAGCCATGGCTTGAAGCTGTTTTTCCTCACAGCAACTTGACCCTTCTCATTTCCCTCAAAGACTGCATTTGGAAAGGACACTCTGCTCCCCCAAGGGGGTTCCTCTGGATTTTCAGACTTGTAAAGGGAATGTTGTAAATCAACACGCACCCTAGCTGCGTTGGCTCTTCTTCTTTCCACCTTTGTATGCTTTTTAATGGCTCCCCATATGAAGATCCTCTCCCGGGACAGTAAAAACCAGGCTGTCATGGTCCTTAACAGACTTCCACAAGCAAGGAGGATAGGTCCCATTTTAAGGCAATAGAAAAATAACTGACCCCAAACAGACCAGAAGTCACTCTTTCACCAAGAATATCAGAAAAGTTCAGTACTATCTGGGGAATACAGCAATAAAGCAAGTTTATGAATGTTTTATTAAAGAACAGCAACTTCTCACAACACACAACTGAGTCTAACCTTACTGGAAAACAGGCTATAAATCATTTTCTAAGTTCTAGCCACACATTCGAGTAACTCCCAGAGCGTCAGCGCCAACCTTTTAGCAGAAGATTAAGTAGATGCCAAATTTTAAGAGCACATTAACAAATTAAAATCATGTACTTAATTCAGCTGCTCAGAAGTCAGTTCTATTCTGCTAGAGAAATGAGCATCAGAATTTTCATGCACTCTACTTAAACATATAAATAAAGGCAAAAAAGGAAGCACCTTCAACTGTTGTCTCTGCCCAGTCCCCATGCCAACTGCAGAACAGGGCACATGGGGTATGAGAGACCGGGCAGGAACAGACCCCAGCAGGTCTCCACTCTGCCCTCCTGCTCGAGCAGGGCCAGCTACAAAAGCAGACCAGGTGGCTCCAGGCTTTGTGCACTTGGATTTTGAAAGCCTCCAACGGTGGAGGACACACAGTTTCTCCGAGCAGCGGAGCAGAGTTTTCCATATAACCCATTTGAAAATATGACATGTTCTTTCCCTTTGAATCAAATTCTCCTCTTAAATATGCCAGCCACACACACAGCTCCCACTCACATTTGGCAGCACATACACATATCTTCTGGCTAAGTCTAGTTTACCTAGACTATCTTAGGCATACGGACCAACTTCATTTTTTAATAATATATTCAAAGCCTCTGCTCCGAGACCCCAAACAAATCTGAAGAAAAGCACAGGGTTCATTTTGAATTCTTGAACAGACATTTCCAAGATCTGTGTTACTACATAACATTTATTCATTCACTAACAACTCCACCCTCAAATACACTTAGATGGAAAGGAACTAAGGCCTTTACTCATAAAAGCTAACATTTACATCCATGCAATTTAAGCAAATGATAACTTGAAGATTAATTCTTTCAAGTATGATGCATTCTTTAGAAGTTTAGAAGCTAATATAAAAAAAAAAAAAACTATGAGATATGTAAGATTGGTATTTTGCACATTCCTCTTAACAAATACCCAGTTAAAAAACACATTGGTTGAAAAAACATCAAGGAGAGTCAGAGGCTCAACCCAATGACTGCCATACCAGCAAAGCTTATTTTCAGCTCTCATGTATGTTGCCTATAAGAAAAACTAACACAGATGAAAGCAGTACCCACTGTATCCTTACTTGAGGCCTCTATCCCACAGCTCTTTCCCCACAGCACACCTGTGCATGCCCCCTGTGCTCTCTGTTTATGCTCACCAGCTACCCAGTTCCAGCTCATTAAGCCACACACCTGCACTGACTTAACTGGGGCTTTCTTTGGCTTTTAACATACCCCCAAAACTTCTAAATTGTTTGTTCTTCACCCTACCCTTAAAAAAATCTCTCATCATCAGAGATTTTACTACTTTTGTCAGTGTTCCATGGTGGTGGAATTTCCCTTTCCTCATTTAGTCTTTAAGCCAAGGATGTTTGGCCTGACACTCCCAAAGAATAAAGGAGCTTATACCCATGCAGCTATAGAAATTTAAAGCCAGATAAGCAAACTTGTCCCACTGTTTCTACTGGCAGGTTAGATTTTATGGTCTGCATGAAATGATTTTCTAGTGGAGGATCTTAAGCTTAAAGAGCAGGTATGAGAGCAGTGATCGAGAGGCAGGAAGGTGACGTGGCACGTGTCTGGCCACAGTGCACAAGATACCTCATTTCTAGGTGGGGTAGTCATGATCCAAGGTCTCACTCCTCCAGTGATGACCGTCACGGAGAGCTGGTAGCTCTGTGACCCTCTGCTGAGGCTGGGTTTCAGGCAGGACGTACATCCTAACTCCCCTAAACCCTGAGAGCCGCCGTTTCCGAGTTAGCTCAGGTATGTGTCAGTTCTGTGAGACGTTCCCTCTATTTCCCATCGAGTGCTGCTGACCTTCACACACAGGGAGCTGCTTGTGTAAAGTGGTGCAGAGCTCCATCCGTGCTCCATCCTACACTGCTCATGTGATTTATGAGCAGAAATATCGTAAGAAATGTAGTTTCAGCAGCATTTTTAGGACTTTTTGCTTCACTAACAGGTTGGCAAACATGTATTGCAATGTTAGTGCCAAAATTCCTGCCAGTGATCAACAGATTGTAATAGTAAGCTTTGATAATGTCCAAAACAAAATTCCACAGAACATTTTTCTAATTTATTATTAAGCTGCTGTTAAAAGAAAAAAAACTTTGAACTAACAATTGAACTAACTACTCTGTACAATGCCAAGTCCACAAACTACTCGTAACACCTGCAAATAAATTATACCTTGTGGTGATCTAAGAAAAGGATATTTATTATTGCATCCCAGGGAGAATGGGGAAAGTAATTTGATTATAAAAGCGCCACAGATCTTGTGCGCCATGTAATCAGTCACATTTTATACACTGGCTTTCCTCACGTCTGCGTCAATAAAGGCACTGTTAAGCTGTAAGGCAGAATGCCAAGTGACACCTGCAGTTATAACCTGTCCACATGCTCTTTCTTCCATCCAGCCTGTTTTGTCTTCTTTTCTTTGTCATTTTCCAGGCAGTTACATACCAGCTATGCATACGCAAGGTATGTGTCGTTTCTTATCATACGGACAACATAGCATGCCACATAATATTTAGCAAGTACCTGAAGGGAACAAGTCAGACAAAAACACAAGCAAAAATGAGGTGGGGATGAGGACAGGATAAGCACAGACAGCTAAACTGCAGCAACTGAAAGGTTTATTGCTCGTTGGATAAGGCAACTATGTTTCCTAATAGTTTTCAAATGAATAGTATCTCCTAGGTTTGATGTTATGTCCTAGCTCTGAGCAGTTAGTAAGCAATATTTGCAAAAGTGAATGAAGGCCAGTGAGTGTCTCCTTCCTTATCCATCAGAGACAGAAACAAGCACCAGGGAATGAGGAGCCAATCTAGCTTGACTTTGTATTTACTGAAGGTTCATACACCTTCTAGGAGAGGGTCTGCCTGAGCAGGACAGTTAGGAACCTAAGCCATCCACTGTTTGCACAGGCTGACCAGCTGGGAAGACCACAAAATATTGGCATTTCTCACCTCTTTGAAGGTCCCTTAAGGCATCCTGATGCTCCAGCCAAACCACATGGCATGCTCCTGAGCCCTGGAGCTGTTTCTCTCCCACTGACTAAGCTCTACCACTCCAGGTCTGCTTTAAGAGCAGCACAGAGGACAACAGCATCTCCTGCAGACAGCCAGGGTACCAGGTGTGGGCAGAACTTAAGGGCCTGGAAGCGGCGAGGAAGACAGTGTCTCAAGGCCGGAGGGCAGAGCTGGGGCATGCAGCCTTCCTTCGTCTGTCCTGGAAGGATGCAGCATCCCAAGACAACCAAGGAGAGGGTGTCCGCGGTACCTAGGCAGGAAGGCATCAGTGGGTCCATCTGTGTCCCACCAGGGGCCCTTAGCTCCTTGACTAAAGGGGCTGCAAGGATCTGCAGCCCCATGTGTTTCCCTTCTCAGCTGTAAATAGTTTGGCCCAAGGTACACAGGCTCTAGCTGCTTTTTCCCAAGAGATGAACCTCATTTCTAGAAATGCCCTTTCTCCCACCAAGGCCGGGGAAAGCAGCACTCCCTGCACCCCTCGAGCCTCCCTCCCGCTCCGTGCTGCCCACGTTGGCCTTGCTGCTCTGCCATGCCACTGAGATGCACTCCCACCAGCACCTCTTCAAACCTCCCCTGCCCAGAAGCAGCAAAGAGCCAATTTTGTAGCCTTTTAGTGACCACGGTCAGAAGGCAAATACGAGGAAAATGTCTTTTTGACTCCCAGGTGGGAAGTTTGTAAGAAACTGAGCTGCTCTTCAAGTACGTGTGGCAAAGGCAGCATCCCATCTTTGACACAGGGGCTCATGTTCAAGAAGTGAGGCTGGAAAACAGACTGTTTGGCACTTTTAGGAGGGCTTCCAGCACAGAATTGCGGATTCTTGTGAGAAAACTTCAACAAAAAGGTCCCTGCCAGACAGGGAATAGAGCCTGCTGGAACTACATTGTGTAGTATTTCATATTTGCACATTTAGTTTAGCAGAGCAATCTCCAAGGATTCTGTGTAACTCTTCAGTTCTTCTCTGTTAAAACGGTGGGGATACACTCAGAGGTTGCGTTCCATATGCGCAGGTTTCAGGGATTGTGTCACTTATCAACTTCTGTCTCAAAATCAGAAAAGATTGCTCTAAATTTGCTGAATGGGTCTCTGTTCATCCACACCATGAGATATCCAGGTGGGTTTGTTCAGCAATATGACCCACACCAGGACAGAAGAAGTTACTGCCCAGTTACTACTGCAGCCTGGAGTTATCTTGACCACAGCCATTACACTACGTTAGCCAGGGCACAAACATTAATCGGCATTAAACACCTGGGTAGATCAGAAAATAAAAAGAAAAAAACGGTAATACTTTCTCCCATTTAGTTCACATGCTGTTTCTTATGCTTCTCCTTTTCTTCCATATGCTTGGTAATGGGACTCTATGGAACTGAACATTTTGCAAGTCACTGGTGCCAGCTCTTTACAGACTATCCTGGACAGGTCTCTCCACTTCCATTTCATTTTGTCCTTCTGTGGCTGACACGCTTTGTTATTTAAATGAAGGCTTTTGAACCCTTTTTTTTTATGCTAATGTATGCTGCTTCCCTATTGAAAACATCCACACTTTCTTTTTCCTGTAAAAGGCGGGATAAAAAGCAACACTCTCAAGACAGAAGGTGGGTTGCAATGTTACCAGTCTGTGAATTTAAGTTAAGGAAGAGACATGCAATGGTGAAGTATCAAAATATTGGACAAATCTTCCTGCTACCTAAGATATGATTAAAACAGTACTGTATCTCTTAAAGCACAGCCGAGATAGGGAAGGTGCCAAGGCACAGCAGACTGGTCACATTTGCGGTGTCCAAGTGCCAGGGGAGCACACACAGAGGTGCCAGACACCACATGCCTCCAGCAATTTTAAGGTGCTCTATCCAGTCCCTCATTTTGTATCATTTTATCACTCATTTTAGTTGAAAAGCTGTTTTCCTCTCACTTTTATTTTTATTTTTGTGAAAGCCACCTAACAAGAACCATGCCCTGAAATTTCACGTGTTGTAGGGAGGAAATGGGGAAGCAGAAAAAAAAAAGAGTGAATAGTTTTTCGATGGGGATCACAATATTGCCTACCCCAAGAGTCAAAGCTGATCATTCAGGCTCCTGCAAAATATCCCATTGTCTCGATTATGATAACTGTAAAAAGAAATAAGAATTTATCCATCTTCCTAGTTCCTTCAGCAGATATTTTACTAATATCTTGGGGTCCTTCTTTATTTATAATATCTAGAAATGTAATTAATAACAGAATATGAACTCAGAAGGTCTCCAGTGACATGACTTCTGGAGCTGGAGCTTTAGGCAATCACAGAATATTGCAAGACCTGAAAAATAAATAAAAAAAAGAAATCCACCCCATCTATCTCCTCCAAATAGAAGAGCTGCAAACACCTGAGTTACTTTCCTATTTGCTTTCTGTCAGATCAAGAGGCATGTGATGCTGCAGCATGTGGACTATCTCAGTCCTTCTTTTTCCCATTGGACAGCAACCCATCTCACAGGAAAAAAAAAAGGCCACATTTGTGCCCATTTCGCACCCTTGCCAGCAATATTAGCAGCGAGGCTGAACTCCCCGTTCAGTCACAGCAGGAGCTGCTCTCGCTCCGTGTGAGCAGCGGCTCTTCCAGCCCAGACTTTCTGCAGGCTATTCCCGGACTATTGCAAACTCCAAGTGCTGCTCCCTGTGCAATAGCAGCTTTATGGATGAGGAGACAACTTCAGTCTGCCAGGTGACAATTTGGCATCCTTATGTCAGTGCTAAAATTCCTACAGCCGTAAATATTTATTGCAAATGAAATATACTCCTATACTCCAGCTAGCACGTTGCCATATGAATAAATCTAACATTAAATAAATCACATGCTCTCCACCTTTTATTCAGTCTAGGAAAGTCTTATTTCTTTCTGTGAACATTCTTAGCTTCATAAGGCTGTTCAGAAGTCGAGTGATTCATGGCATGCCTTGATTTGTTTTGCAATGCAACATTTTGCTTCTTATATTTCACCTCGAACAGTTCTTGCAAAGTTGTGATTTGATAGGACAAGAGCAGTGAGGGCATTAGGACCAAGAGAAAGACGCACACATTGCTCTGTATTATGTCTGGCAAAGTGCTTCCTGACTGAGTGCTGTAGTTATGTGTGAAACAAAGTCAGGGACTGACTAGTTCTCATCTGTTCATCACTGTTAACTTGAAGCCTCAGAACAGGGGGAAGCTGTCAGATCTGCTCTCGGAGATAAGGTGCTTGAATCCAGGCAGCAACTGGAAACTTTGCAGAAGCAGGAAATACTCTGGAAGGAAACTATAAGAAACGGAATTTCTTTTCACTTAGAATTATAAGGGGAAAAAATCAGAACTCGAGCTACATTTTTTTCAACAGCAAAACATGTTCTCTAGCTAAGCTGGGATTCTGCCTAATAAAGGATCTACTTTATCTCACCGGATCCATGCTCTCTTTTATTACAGTAAGTGCAATATTTATAAGCATTTTCTACTTTGTCTGCAAATAGAGAAGAAAGCCTGAAACGGCATCAGTGAAATGTGAGGGGGGAACAAAAAAAATCCTCTTGGCAGATAGTGAAAAACAGTGCTTTGCCGCAACCCGAGGACTGGAAACTGAGAAGGATCCAAGTGATATTTAACATGACCATCTGTATCATTTTGTCACCAACAGCATGTTCCTGAGGAAGAAATGCAGATATGGATCACGTAAGCTGCAGTTTCTCTTGCTGTTGCTGATGCTGGGCTTTTTGCTGCTGATGGTTACAACGCTGAACCCCCCACCCAGCACCCTGAGCAAGGAAGGGACTTTCCAGCCCCTGGAGCTCAGCCGCGGCGAAGGGCCCCCGGGGCGCTTTGCAGAGCCCCAAGAGATGCTGGAGCCGCAGGAGGAGAGCCAGCAGTACTACCCCTTGGAGGGGCTGCCGCCCTTCATCTCCCTGCGGGAGGACGAGCTCATCGCGGCCGTCGTGTCGCCCGCCGCCAAGAGGAACCACAGCAAGGCCAGGAAGGGCTATCGCGTGGTGAAGCAGCAGAGCAGACGGTCCGAGGCGCAGCCGGAGGAGTCCCGGCTCATCGCCCTTGCGCTGCAGGGCGGGAAGGGGGCCGGCGAGCAGGATTTTGGCCTGGAAACCCACGGCTTTAATGAAGCGCTCAGCGAGCGGGTCTCTCTGCGCAGGGAGCTGCCTGAGGTACGCCACCCGTTGTAAGTAAAACAGCCTATTTAATCCCCGGGAGAAAACGCTACCTTTCCCTGTCACTGCCCCTGAGCGAGCCCCTCCTCCTCTGAAACCTGTCTCTTTCCTATCAAACTGTCTCCTTCAGCTTGGGAAAAGGCATTCTTTCTTTACAGAAAAGCATCCCTCTTCTGCAAACCCCGGGATTTTCCCAGCCCCCCTCTGATAGCCCCGGCTGTGAGGGCGGAGGGAGCCCAAGGCATCCTGGCCGGCTCCCATGCGTGTCCCGCCGGCACCTCCCAGGCAAACGGCTTCCCAAATATTCCCATTCCTGCTGGGGACGAAAGCCCCTGATGTCCCCGAGACCACAGCAGGTGCTGCAGAAGGAGCCGGAGAAAACCCCGTACACCTTCTCCTGTTTTTACGCGCTGCAACAGCCAGGAGTGAAGAGACCCAAACGGCAAAAAATAAGACGTGATCTCGCGTCTCTCAGGGGCTCTCACGTCCCCAAAATGGAGGGGACGGCGGAGGGGGAGAGGAGGGGAGTGGGCAGAGGAAAGGGAAGGGGGAGCAGTTGCGGGGTGGGCGGTCGAAAAAGCAGGGAGGAAACGAGCGGGTGGCAGACTCGCCCGCGCCGCCTTGCGCGGCTCCCCTCGCCCCCTGTCCCGCTCCCCTGCGCGGCACCAACCGGCCCCGGCCCGGCCCGGCCCG